>WEKX01008008.1:97749-122551 GCA_013390025.1 Pitta sordida
GGGGCACTTCGCGGCGGCGGGCCGGGCCAAGCGGCCCCGCGGCGGCGGGCGGCAGCTGGAGGCCGGAATGCGCGGCATCCTCATCACCTGCAACATGAACGAGCGCAAGTGCGTGGGGGAGGCCTACAGCCTGCTCGGCGAGTACGGGGACCTGCTGTACGGGCCCGAGCAGGTGCGTGCGGCCGGGCCGGGGGAGCGGCACCCCGAGGCCTCCTGTCCCGTTTTGTGCGTGAAACACACCCGAGTGCGCCCAGCGCACCCCCGAACGGGCCGGTGGCTGTGAGCGGGGCCCTGCGCTGGCTGCGGGAACGGCCCGGGCCCGGGTGGGCTTGTGGGCGCTGGGGTCGGTGCTCACCGACAGCCGTGTCCGTGTCAAGTTTTCAGATCCCGAGGAGAGGCTGTCTGGAAGCGACAGGGAGGAGGATGAGGACGATGTTGAGGCCGCCCTGAAGAAGGAGGTTGGCCAGATCCGCGCCTCTACGGAGCAGAAGCTGCAGCGGTTCCAGTCGGTGGAAAGTGGTGCCAACAACGTGGTGTTCATCAGAACCCAGGGCATAGGTGGGACAGCAGCGGATGCTGGGCGATGCAAACTGCTCTCAAACGCTATTAGTAACAGAGCATGTCTTCTAAGCAACACGTGTATGTAAAAATGATACAGTGTTTCCCCTTGCCTTTGTCTGCGTCAGGAATTTTGTCATTAATGGAGAAGGTAAAGGGAGAGCAATCTGCTTTCACAAAATACAGGTTGATTATTACTTGGAATAGTAAAACACCTCTTTACATAAAAGGATTTGAGACTGGCAGCAATGCAGCCCAGTGTGTATTTCCCCAGCTTATTTTTTATAGGGGGAAGAAGGGAGCTAATATCTTCAATTTGTTTCTCATACCTGACTGTTTTTCTTGTAGAACCTGAGAACCTGGTGCACCATATATTAAAGGATATGCATACCACTAAAAAGAAGAAAACAAGGGTCATTCTGCGCATGCTGCCCATTTCTGGAACCTGCAAGGCTTTTATGGAGGATATGAAAAAGTACACGGAAACGTTTTTCGAGCCTTGGTTTAAAGCCCCTAATAAGGGTACTTTTCAGATTGTTTACAAAGCTCGTAATAACAGTCATATGAGTAGGGAAGAAGTAATCAAGGAATTGGCAGGTATGTATGGATTTCACACAAAACAACGTATCTACATGCACAGCATAGGTCAGACTATGAAACGTCTTGGGGGGCACAAATGTTTGTTGATGAAAACCTGTATGTTGAATTGTAAGTGCTTTTCTAATTCTTAAACAAAAGCTTAAAAAGAAGTATTCCTCATTGGTGTTGACGTCTGAAGAGACTAAAAGCAGAAGAGAGAACAGCTTTGAATATACATAAATTTGCAGTGTCAATATGTGCTTTGAAGTGACTGCTATCAGACTTGCTTTCTTGATGCTATATTGAAATAATGTGTTACTATTTCTGTTGAGCTCCACCTTACTCGAGTATTTGTTCTTGGTAATTGTAGTGGGATAGTTTTTCAGTTACTTCAGTCCTGTTTGGTTTTGCTACTTTAAGCAATATTAATTACAAAAATGAGTAATTTGCTACAGCTGGGTGGGGGAGATTGTGCCTTCTCTGTCTTAATTTTTCTCTTTTCAGTAAGGCATGCTTATGCTTTTAAATAGTTTTCCCAGCATCTTTTAAACTGCGTCATCTTTTACAGGAATTGTGGGCAGCCTCAATCCAGAAAACAAAGTTGATCTTAATAACCCACAATACACAATTGTGGTGGAAATAATAAAAACAGTCTGCTGCTTGAGTGTGGTAAGAGACTATGTTCTGTTNTGTTGATGAAAACCTGTATGTTGAATTGTAAGTGCTTTTCTAATTCTTAAACAAAAGCTTAAAAAGAAGTATTCCTCATTGGTGTTGACGTCTGAAGAGACTAAAAGCAGAAGAGAGAACAGCTTTGAATATACATAAATTTGCAGTGTCAATGCTTTGAAGTGACTGCTATCAGACTTGCTTTCTTGATGCTATATTGAAATAATGTGTTACTATTTCTGTTGAGCTCCACCTTACTCGAGTATTTGTTCTTGGTAATTGTAGTGGGATAGTTTTTCAGTTACTTCAGTTCTACTGATGGTGTGTTCTGAGAGTCCTGTTTGGTTTTGCTACATGAGTAATTTGCTACAGCTGGGTGGGGNCCTGTTTGGTTTTGCTACTTTAAGCAATATTAATTACAAAAATGAGTAATTTGCTACAGCTGGGTGGGGGAGATTGTGCCTTCTCTGTCTTAATTTTTCTCTTTTCAGTAAGGCATGCTTATGCTTTTAAATAGTTTTCCCAGCATCTTTTAAACTGCGTCATCTTTTACAGGAATTGTGGGCAGCCTCAATCCAGAAAACAAAGTTGATCTTAATAACCCACAATACACAATCGTGGTGGAAATAATAAAAACAGTCTGCTGCTTGAGTGTGGTAAGAGACTATGTTCTGTTTAGAAAATACAATCTACAGGAGGTGGTGAAGAGCAACAAAGATGACACACAACAAAAACCATCAAATGTGACAGAAGAACAGAACTCAAAGGTAGTAAAGCCAGAAAATGAGGAAGAGAAGAGCTCAGAAGAAGTAAAACAAGAGAATGTGAATCAAGGTGAAATAGAAGCTGAGCCCAAGGGGAATGAGGAACTGACAGTGTAGAAAATGTGATTTAAGGGAAACATAAAAATGCAAACATACAAAAAAAAGTTGCCCTGGAGTTCTGAAAAGGGTTTTAATGAGGAGAGCGGGTTTTGTTTTTAAAATCCACATAGGTAAGAATTTTAATGCTTGTTGCAGGTGGAACTGACATTACAGCCGATGTAAGGGCACTCGAGTGCATCACCTTTTTGTTGAAACTTGCTGTCCTACAGCTTTGTTGTGCATTGCCTCACTGGAGTGTGTGTGTAGATGTGGCCATCCTGACGTACGTGGAGTCTCCTTTGTTACACCTGATGGCTACAGAGACCAAAAGGCAGTGCACAACAAGCTCTGTGAGGAATTACTGACTAAAGTGAGAGAGCTGGGAAACACAGTTGATTGGGAGGGTTTTGAAGGAAGTGATCTGACAACTGTGTGATTGCAGAACTCGGTAACATTTTTCTGTGTGAACAGAATTAAGTAAAGCTGATAATTTCCTGTATGATGGAGAGTTTAATATACACCGACACAAATATATATATATACACACACACAACTAAGGATATGCTCTTTTAAAATGAACAGAAGGAACTCCTATGATCAAAATACTTGAATATTATGAGACAATTTAGAATAATAGATTGCACTGCTCCAGAGTAGTAGAAGTATGGTGCAGGCATCGCAGATGGTTTTATCAAAAACTACCTGTATGTTTACATTAGCTGTGTATGCAGCAGTTACTGGTTTATAGGAAGTGCTGTAGTCACTGAGCAGAATCCTTTCAAGTAACTTCCTGCAAATAGTCTTTTGCTGCTCTTTCCAAAGAATTAATCCTTGGGGGATTTTACAACGTGGTTTTTTTTGGGTTTATTATTTTCTTAGATTTAAATTTAAATACTACTTGGAAGTTTCTTGTGAAAGAAGCTTTCCATTATGATATACTACATACGGGGAATTTAATTTTTGGTACAGTTTTACGGTATTAATTTTGTTTCAGATGGAAAGTAATGTTAGTGAGTCTTTCTGTTGTCTGTTACAGCAGGTCTTTGGATATCCCAGTGACTTTTGAAAACCAACCCAAACCAGTGCAGCTATAACCTGCTTTCCAGTAGGGTTTTGGATATGCTTCCTGTACAAGTGTCTTGCTTTAGTATGTCATTTCTAGCATAAAAGCCCACGTGTTGCTAAGGGGAAAAGACTCATCTTGAAGAACACCATTTATTACTTGTCTTAGTTTAATGAAAAGGATGTGTTCAAGTCTCTCATAATTTATATTTTCCTCTTCTCTCAAAATTGTTTTAGAATTTGGAAAATGAAGATGACATTTGTTCCCTAGTCTTATCTCCCTTACGGCTCATTTATTAAAACTCTGCTTTCTTACCTCCATTGGTGTTTTTTGTTTAAATTTTAAAGTTTTTTGTGTGTGGATTAAAATCATTTGAGACCAGACATGAAGGGCAACTGTGAATATTTATTGGTGGCTGGCGTTGGTGAGGATTCATGACAGCCCACTTGTCCTTAGGGAAAAGACTCAGTGGGGCTTTTTGTTTTCTTTCCTTCCCTCTCTCACTGACCTGTGTGCCTGCACAACTTACAGTTTACTTCTGATTTTTCATAATTCACACTTGATGAACGTTCATTGTTAACACATTAATTCCTAAATCTTGCGGCTTTCAAGATCCATACAAGCAGGCTTGTGAATTAAAATACCTGATCTCAAGAGAATGAACACAATGCACCTTCACCTGGCAATCACTTCTACTTACACTAACTCTGAATTATATTAGTTGACTGGAAGATGAGTTTGCACACACCTTGCTAACAGTGCTTGGTTGATGCTAAGTAAGAACACAGGTGTTTAAAAACCAGACAGTTGGAGTTTTTAAACTTTGTGCATTAGCGCGCAATCACTGACCTAAGAAGCGAAATATAATCCTATATTGTTGTCTACAGTTTTAGCAGAAAAGCTCCACTATGAAGGACATTGATAGGGACAGGCTTTTTTAGATTACTTATCAGCACGAAGTCTGTCCCCATTCCTTGTTCCTCAGTTCATCCTGTCTGATTTTCCCAGTGATTGTCTTTGGCAGTCGCTGGACGAATCTAATCTGATTCAAAAGAGGGGAAAAGAAGTAAAATGAGATTTATAATTTTTTTTAAGCACTGTCATTGCAGAGCAAAGATATTGCAGTGCCCAAACACCAGCTAAAGAGGTGATACACTGACTGTAGAATCACTGGTGCATCTAATTTGTCCTAATGCTGACTTGAAGCACAAGGAACTATCCCTTGGTAAAAAGCCGTGGCCCCTGAAGGTGCACTCTTAACCCTGTGCTAGATGGAAACTCAGATTGGCTTGAGAAGCTTGAAAATAATTGCTTTTAAGATCAAGCCATTCTCACAGCTTCTGTGTTTTCCAGTACTGACTTGCCTTTCTTAACAGTCACAGCTGTGTAATTAAAATATTGATTTACATGTAATTCAATTCATTTATCATTTTGGTAGTGAAATACAGTAGGGGAGAGGTTTAAGTAACACCAGTAACTCCTACTGATGGGAAGCAGTTGGTAATATCCTGTGCCCAAAAGAATCCTGCTGCAAAAATCCTTCCTGTATTATATTCCTGTTCAAAGAACAATCGCGCTGTGGTTATGCCATCTTAAAACAGCTAATCCTGTAAACCTAAGAGGCTTAGTTTTGTGGCCTGCCTGGAAAACAACATGAAATGCGAGTAACTGTTCATTGTGAGCATGGTGTTCTTACATTTAAGATTGCTCTTGGATCAGACTGTGGCATGGCATGTACAAAAACACAGGTGCCCTGGAACCATGGACCAAAAATGCTCCCAATAGCTGCCTTTACCTAAGCAGTGTCTGACATGTTCCACATGATGTCTGAGGGAGTCAGATTCATCCAGTATCTGTTGAAGACAATGAAGAATGTTTTTGATTATTGTTGATGATCAGACTTCTAGCTCTAGCCAATGGAAAGCAAATGTCTTGTGCTGTCAGTTGTGTTGTCCCTGGGATGATGATAATACCTGAAAGTGCAATAAAATTGGTAATTAATGAAGTATTTTTCCCTTTTAGTCCTGATCACAGCCTCTCTTGATTTGTTGAATACCAGCACCATTCAAAACAAAAATGAGGTCCCATGAACCTGAACTTGAATACAGATGTGCTTATACAAATTACAAAATAGCTTCTGTTTCTATGAGGTCCTTTGATACAGGCACAATGAAAGTAGGAGATAGAACTTTGGGGCAGTAAACACTGTCAGCTTTAACTTAAGGTCTGTTGAAGTTAAACTGATCTAACACAACACTAGAACTACTCAGAAAAAAACCATATTTATCAGGGTGTTTAAATAAGTTTTTCTTACCTGGAGATGTTATTTGTGATCAGGTGAGACTTCTTACAACTCCTCTTCATGTATCTTGCCTGCTACTCAGTTGGCAAGTATTGCCTCCTCCTGGCTCACTCCAGTTCTGTGAGCAGTTGTAGCTCCTCATTGGTGTCACAAATCGCATTCCACAGTGGGGATTACTTCCCCCAAGAGCACAGTTTTAATTCCTGCAATTAGCTTCTGAAAGAGAGTCACCATTGCTGAGAAAGTTTAGAGGAGGTGGAAAGAGTGCTGAGTATGAATGACTGCATTTCTGGTTCACTGCCTTTGGAGAATGGATAATCCACCATACATTAATATATAACCCTGTTCTGTGGCACCAATAACTTTGGAAATTGCAACAGTGAGCCTTTATTTTCAGATTTTAGAGTTAAACATAGTATGATAATTGGTATGATGAAGATAGGAAGATTTTCAGAAGCCTGGTGCCAGTAACTATCACCTGTCATACCTGATGGACAATTCTATGGAAAAAAGTGTGTGCAGTTCAGACATGGGCCATCAGCTGTGGAGGACAATAACTCAACCTCCAAAGTCATTGCTATGATACTGGATGACATAGGGATGAGACTCAAAATCCATGCTCTGGAAGGCAGCATGGGTTAGAGGTGGATTTGGCAGCGTTAGGATTGCAGTTGGACTATATGACCTGAAATGTCTTTTCCAACCAAAATCATTCTATTATTCCATCTAGAGGCAATAAAGGGTATAATTAAGGACCAGAGTTAGGAAACAATCAGAGATGCTGCTAGAAACATCAAGCACAGATAGCAGCCATGTAAGTAAAGGACTGTGGAGAGGCAGAACTAGGCTGTTAGAGCCCAGGTGTGCAATGTCTGCTGGCATCAGTGCATGGCCAGTGTTTCAGGAAAGCTGCTGAATTGCAGTGTGTTAGGGGTATCTGAAAGCTTTCAAGTCACTTTTGCAAAATGAACGTAAGCTCTGAAATGACTCAGAAGTAAACTGTTCAATTTGGCATCAGTGTCTTAGCACAAGTCCTGTACAACTTCTCCCTGCCTTCTGTGTCTCTCTGGCATGTTTTTCCTTATTTTAAGTACAACACTTTGGACAGAAGGCAGCCTAATGACTTCCTTTGTGGAATGAATCTCCAGAAGACTGATTAATAAAAAACCCCAAAGCACCTTCTTTCAGTCAGTTTCAAATTTTATCATTTCCTTTAAAAATGCATAGCTCTTGGCATGCAGATACTCCTGAGAGTGGGGTTTGTTTTTCATTTGAGGTCTAATTCTGCTCCTGAAGAAATAAATTCTCAACTATCCTCTGGTTACTGTAGTGCAAGCTCAGATCCATTTAGATTAATGTAATCTACACAGACAAGGCATCTCATGCATTTGTTTTCTCTCTGGTTTTGACCCCAGACAATATGCACTTCGTAGCTGGAAAGCAAAGGAATATCCATTTCAGAGCTTAAGGATGTGAAAGAGGTGAGATCCACCTGCAGAACCCTCATGGCACAGCCTCTCTTGGGACTTGTGTTTGTTATCAAATTAGTAACAATTAGTTTTCCTGAAAGGTCATCAAACAGCTTTACTACACAGCACATTTGCTGTTTTCCCAGGGTCCAGGTATAACAGCAGATGTGTTTATGGGTAGTGCATAGTGGGTTTACAGCTGAACCAGGAAAATTGGAGATAAATAACCCTGACACTTTTTTTTTTATTTGCTGCACTGGAGGTTTTGTGCTCCTAGTAAATACAGCCTTGGTCATAGAGTTCAACTACTACTTATATCTTCTGAATCAAGTGCTGTAGCAGCAGTGTGTGAAGTGCAAGTGCTATAGAGAGGTAACAAGAAATGTGAGATGTGATCTAACAGGGATGGTCTAAACCTCTGCTGCACCCATAACCACGTAACTCCTTGACTGTTATGGAAATATCTCATGGTCTGAACTGACTACTTAGCCCAGGAAATCCTTGATTAATCCTGAAACTGGCTAGAGCTAGAAGTCTGATCAACAATGGTCAAAAGCATTCCCACAAAATAATATTTAATACATATTCAAATTTTATAATTTCCTTAAAAAAACCTGTAACCCTGAGTGTGGGGTTTATTTTTCATTTGAGATCAAATTCCACTCATAAGAAATAAATTCTCAACTATCCTCTGGTTTCATAAGAGCAAGCTCAGATCCACTGAGATTAATATAATCTACACAGACACAGCATTTTGTGCATTTGTTTTCTCTCTGTTTTCGACCTTAGACAATAGCGTGCTCTGTAGCTAGAAAGTGAAGGAATATCCATTTCAGGGGTTAAGTGTGTCTTTCACCAATAGCGCTGCAGTTACAAAAGTAAAGGCCAGTCTGACTTCCCATCTTTTATCATTAAATTCAAAACCGTGTACATGTAAAATTATAGCGAATATAATGCTTTGGAAATATCCCAAAGCACCAGTACAAAAACTGGTATCTTCTACCCTTATTCAGAGAGTTGTCCAGCACCTCTTAAGGCTGACAGGGAACAGGATACTAGAAGACACAAAAGTCCAGGATGGGGATGTTGTGGTCAGGAGCTCAGCAACAAAGCTATGCTCTTCCTGTCTCTTTGTTTCTTAGTTTCATCCTTTGAATGATCCCAGAGATCATCTTTGGTAGTTGTTGAACAAACCCCAACTCAACAACATTTAGCAGTTTGACGTATTTTCATTCCAAGCTGTGTCCCTTTTCTGTGATAAACCTGCAAATTCAAAAGCTACGGGCTCTTTTAAGGATTAAGCTGGCAGGGAGCACATCAGTCCCAGTGCCAAAGGAATTAGTTCTGTTTGTAAGAAATAGAGAATACCAGTTGGTTGTCTCAGTAATTCCTCAAACCACTAATGCAGGACAAGCACACACCAAAGAATCTGAACCCATCTTGGACTTCAAAGGGAGCAACTAAAGGGCTTTATTTTGTTGCTTGAAATCCTGGGCAAAGAGGCAAGCCAGGACTCCTGCCAATACAGCAAACAGAAATGTTTTGATTCACCTGTTTCTTCTTTTTTTTGTTGGTCACATTCAGGTTTTGTATCATCACAGAACTGCAATAACGTGTTGGCAAGTGTGACTGGCCCAATGTGCAGACTGGGCAGTCTGTGACTGCAGCAGAGAGGAAACCTCCTGAGCAAGGCCTTCCCTGCTGAAATGGGTAATTTGCACTACTAGACCAGGGGATAATCTAGCCAGATCTGTTTAAAGGCCACCAGGAATCTGTTGCAAAATTTTATTTTTAAAATTACTTTAAAATCAATTACTTCCCAGGGTCATAATTAGATTATGTTAAAAATCTATTACAGAGATAGAATAAATGGATTACATGAAAAATCTGATTACTTCAAAGTCTATTACTTTTCAAAAAGTAACATTTGAAATCTGAATGTGGTTAAAAAGAATCAGATCTGAAACTGTGACCAGATTACATTTTTTAATGTGTTTTTTATGATTGAATTTAAAAATCTAATCCTAATTCTGGTTATTCTGCTCACAAAATGGGATTATATTTAACATATCCAATATGTTTTTCCTCTGTTCTGATTGAATCAAGGAGAAAAAAATTAATCTTTCGGAACAAAGCTGTAATACAGGAAGAGAAATTTAAAACCATGCCTCATGGTTATTGGAATCCTGCGCAGAAAGTGAGGGAAGCCAAAGACAGTCAAGTGTTTTCTGAAGACCTTTGGTGGGAGCTGGTGCATTATTGCTTAGCCAGGGGGGTTATCCCGCCATGGCTGATGAACTATTAACGTTTAACTCTGAATGTGGATGCCCTGGGGTTCTTTTCAACCATTCTAGATACTCTGCAGGCCGTGTCTGATTCCTGCCTCACTCGGGAAGGCTGTAGTACTGTTCACCTCAGCACAGCCCACTGTCAGCAGTAATGAGATGGGAGAGTCACGCTGAGATTTCCCCAGACCTGCCATTCTCTTTCAGCCTGCTAATCTGTGACCAGTGCTCACTGTGGAAACTCTGCTGAGGAACCTCACAGACTATTGATCTTTGCCCAGCTGAGGCTTTCAGCTACACTGTTGTATTCAAAGCCTCTGTTACTGGGACATCCAAGTGTTATCTGGCTTTAGTCAACAAGTTGTTCACAATGCCATTCAAAATTCAGTCTTTTATAACTGTATTGATTTGGTAAAATCTGATTCTTTTGATTAAACAAACGTCTTGCTCTCATAGGGGATTTAATTTTCTGTACTCACTAGAAGCCTGTGAGATTGTGTTTGAAGATAACTTTTATTCTGGATTTTAGGACTGTAAAGGAACCCATTAGGAAATGAGAAGCTGCTGGGCTCTGTTGCTGTTCCATAGCTGATGGAAATTCAGACACTGATGGTGAGTTCTGGTCTGCATCTTAAATCTAATACTTGAATGTGATGGACAAATTTGGCAAATTACCTCTTCTCTTATTGATCTTTCCAATAAACAAACCCTTCTCAAACAGATACGCTTACATACATTTAATTTATAAATTGTGTGTAGGTGTTATTCTTACAGGACAACTATTTAGTCCCAGATCAAGTATTACTGTAACAGGTACTTTTACAACAACAACCTGAAAAGCCTTTTGAATAACTAAAATCAAACTCACATGAAGGCTGCTCTGTTTTTGTTACAGCTTAATTCCAACTTTTTGTATTGTGGGAACGGAGATGAAGCTTTAGATCACTTATAAATCTCTTGCTAAATGGACTGGCTAAAATAACACACGCAAAGTCACAAAAGTCACAAAATCACCATGCAGAAAATCTGCAAGACCAAGTGCCAAACACATTCTGAAAATGTACTATGCATTTCTAGACATAAAATTAAGTATTAACTTTCTTCCTAATGGAAGCAAAGCAATTTTATGTGCCAAATGCATACACAAAACATTTATTTACACATAGTGTATATGTATATGTGCAACATTAAGCACATACTATGAATTTCTACAGCTTACTAGTTTCTCATTAGCATGCTAGCATCTTCCAAAAGAAGGAGTATTTCTCACATGCTGAGCATAATCTCAATTCTCATTTCATTTATCAAAGACTCCTAGCCTTGCATTGAGAATTCCTCTTCTGGCTAGTGGTTGGAAGAGAAAAGACACACCTTCAAAAGAAAGGACACCTACACACAGCTCTCATCCTGCCAGCAAAAATGTGGATTTTGAATCTATCCCATAAACCTGCTAGTCCACCATCTGTAACAATGCATTTTCAGGACATGTACTGCCACTATCCACAAACAGAAAAATGTACATGGCCACTAAGGGGATGAAGAAGAAACATGTTTCATGTTCTCAGCTTAAACTGATCTATTTTGACTTTATAAAACTTAGAAAGCAAAGTCCTCTAAAAATCTATAATCAGTTATTTTATTTGTTTGATGTCCTTAGAACAGCTAATATCTTGTCTTGATGTTACCTGTAGTTTTTGATGCTCAGGCATTTAACAAAAAAGAGATCAGAATGAGGGCAGTTATATTAGTGAAATTTATATAGTGCTAATGGAAGGAAAGAAGAAACAATGTTAAATCCGTCCCCACTCTTTGTCTCTTAATTCATTTCTTTTAATCTTCCCAGTGACTGTCTTTGGCAACTCTTGGACAAATTCCACCTAAAAAAAAAAAATAGAGAAAACAATATACCATGTTTACAGGGTTGATTTTCCGCAACTAGCTCTCGGCATATTTAGGAATCTAAGAGGACTACTGTCGGTAAGAACTACTTGCCTAATGGATCATGTCCAATACAAATCAAAGTTGCACATTGGGCCACTTGTGAAACCATTTCTTTTGCTGCCTAGATGGCCAAACGTGTGTAGGTGCCTCCCAACTAACCAAACTGAGTACAGTAACACAAGCATGGTAACAGAAAGATGAATGCCTAAAAGGGGTCAGAGGTCAGAGATGAATGACAAGAAGAAAAAAAAAAGGATGTTAAAGACACAAAGTCTTTAACAGTTCTTAGTTTCTATGAATAGTGTGTAGCTATTTTCCTGTAGTGCTGAGAAACACCAAGTGTATCCTCTTGGGCTTGCCTCTTATTTATTAGCTGTGAGGACCAGTAGAAAAAAGCTTATTCAGGTTCAGTCATTGCTACCCTAAAAGCACATCAATGCTTGGTTTAAGGTTAAATACAAAAAGGAGAATTATGACTGTGAGTGCGACTTGTAACATGCAGATCTAACTAGGATATCTATGAAGCATAGAAATTTTTGAAAGGTTTAGACTAACACTTCGCTCAAATGTATGAAAAGAAGTAAACCAATGCTAGGAAACATCTTCTGGAGTCAGTGCTCTAGATGAATGTTTACCACTGTCTCTTTCAAATGAATCATGAAAATTTAAATAGTCATTATCCTGAGACGTATGGAAGGGTGTCCTGGTTTAAATTTTCTCCTCAGAAGCATTTACCTTTCTAGGGTATTTATATGGAGCAGTAGTTTTCTTGACATGGTCCTGCAAGTCACGGGTTAAACTCTTCAGGTCACTGGATGAAAAGTTTGGGGACAGAACCACAAATGCTTTCACAACCTGTAAGGTAGGATCAACAAAAGTGGTCTGACACCATCCATTTTTAAGAGCTGATAAACAGGTTATCAGTGAGCAGTACTGAGAGTACAAGAGGGAGGAAGAGAGAAACCAGCACCATGTAAGAAATGATTGTGCCCAGCTTCTGCTCATGTATGTGCAGAAGGGAAAGCTGAAAGCACAGTTTTCCTGCCCTCATCTTGCAGCAGCTCTCAGCAGCAGTCAAGAGGAAGGGGAAATAAAAGATGTCTCTGTAGAGTTCTCTCTGAAGCCAAGGGACATTTAGTTTCTCTCTGAAGTTCACACTGAGGACACTAAGCCCTATTATCCCAGCACAGAGCTGTGCTTTCATCATCCCTGTAGCCCAAGTCTAATGCTGGAGCACTTACAGTATAACTTTGACTACACCAAGATAGTCATAAATGACAATTTCAATGTATAGAAAAATGCTTAAGGATAAGGGGAAAGTAAACATCACAATGTTCTCCACAGAGGACACTTCCTTGGGATGAAAAGAAACTCAGAAGAGTAAAGGCATGTAAGTGGGAAGGGATTTTTCTTGCCACCCTGAGTAGGATTATCCACAACAGAAGATGTGGTGCATAGGGATATGGTTGAGTGGTAGACTTGGCAGTGCTGGGTTGATACTTGACCTTGGTGACTTTAGAGGTCTTTTCCAACCTAAATGTGATTCTAAGATCACATGACTGCCTTAGAGCTGTACATTATTCAGTGAAGTAGAAATTCCTTTATATCATTAATTATTTGGACAAACATATTGCTTTCCCTCCACCATTCTGTATCATTACCTCTCCTCTGAGGGAATCTGGGCTGCTAACAACAGCTGTTTCTACTACTGCTGGGTGCTCTATCAGGGCACTCTCCACTTCAAAAGGACCAATGCGATACCTAGGTAGGAAAAAATAAAATGGGATTTGCCATTTTTTGGGTGGAAGACCAGTACCAAATGTTTTTAATTTCCTATTGAAAAAAACCAACACAAACTAGGACAAATCAACAACCAACTATAGAAACTGTACAAAATGGGAAAGCTGGTTGTGTCAGAAAGCAAGAGCACTTCTTAGTGGTCATGTGGTAGAGGACTGTTGGGGCTGTTGATACCTCTCCATCCCCCTCTCCTTGGGGCTCCTCACCTGCAGCTCCATCCCACCCTGACCGCTGGGGTCTGCAGTAACGGCTGATGCCACATTATGGTATCACATATGATATCATACAATATCAAACTGTTTCATTACATTATGTTAAAAGTAAAATGTTTCAAATGCTCTTCAAATCTGATAGCGATGTCCTTCAATTTCACTCAAATGAACTAGATAAAAATCTCTCCTCTGCCAATTGAAATCTTCATTCTTTGTTGAAACAGATGAGATGTTGCACAGGAAATGGATACAGAGATGCCACTGACACCACCATGATGACACTGCAGGTCTATGAAAAGCTAATAATAAAAGTAAGTATTCCTAAATCAAGAGGTCGGTATATTGAACACAGGATTATTGTGTCAGAAACTCACCAGGAACACAACATGTAAGACTATACAAGGGCAGATTCAGAAGAAAGCGTGTAGACTGACCCTGAAGAAATGATGATGTCATCATCTCTGCCAATAAACCGAAAATATCCATCTTTGTCCATAGTCCCTCTGTCTCCAGTGACATAAAAATCCCCACGTTCAGTTTCTGCAGTTTTCTTAGGGTTATCCTTAAAGTGGTTTACAAACAGTAGTTTAGATTCTGAATGTGCATTAGCTACAATGCACATACTGGCAAATGCATTGCAATTTAATTTCTCAGTCTAGGATGTTCAAGAATTATACTACTATTGCTATAAAATACAATAATATGCGTTTAAAATAATTGTTCTTCTTCAAAAAGATTAAACTAAATCTTGAGCAAATTCTTCTCTTCCCCTTTTCTAACATCCACCAATTCAAATAAATAAATTACTGTGGTAATAAATAATAAACTGGTGAAAAATATTCAGCCTTTTGAACTTGGAGAGATTTTGAGGGAGATTGGTGGTGAGGAACAAAATAAAGTCCTTACTACATATCCAGAGAAAAAACCAAGTGGTCTTATGGGTTTGCTTCTGATAGCAATTTCCCCCTGTTGTCCTGGAGGCAGGATATTAGCACTTTTGTCTACGATCTAGAATGAAAAACAACATGAAAAACAACAAATCCCAAACCAAACAAAAAGCCCTTATGACAGAATTTAAAGAGCAATCAACAAACCTGAACATCATAAAGGGGAGCTGCCTTCCCCATTGATCCAGGTTTGATCTTCATTCCTTTAAAGCCAGAGCAGATTATTCCCTGTAAAACCCAAAATCAAACCAAAGTTTTGCAATAGAAAATTGCTATATTCACACTCAATTCGTTAAATATATTTTCTAGCCTAATTCTGAAGTAAGGAATTAAGATTCATAAGATCCTATATGTCAGTGCTGTGTGGTACAGATAAGCAAAATCATGAAACTCCCTGAAAGAATCCTGTTCCATTATCTGTGAATAATTCATGCCCTTTGCTAACCAGTCTTCTTCCCTTAGATTCAAACTTTGCCCTTTTGACTCTCACTGTTAGATGGAATTTCCTTAAGGATATTTATGGAAATATTAGAGCACATCTGCTCCTAACAGCCCATGTTTCTGGCAGATTCTGTGCGGAGGTTTTAAGGGGAGGGGATTACTGAAACATTGACAGAAATGTGAAGGAGGAAACAGTATTTGTTCAAAAAAACCCCTTAAAACCCCATAGAGCAAGAAGGACTCCAAAGATTTAATAGAATATTGACCCTACAGATTTACCACTTCAGTTTGGCCATAAACTTCATGGATGTCCAGCCCAGTCTGGCTCTTCCACTGCTCCATGACTTCTGGGTTGAGTGGTTCCCCTCCACTCATGCAGTACTTTAGGTTCATGAATTTGTAGCTTCACAGGGAGTTAAAAAACAAGAGAGGCAGAACTTAAATTTATTGGGCAAGACAAGGAGCACACAACTGTAAACAATATTGGAGAGCTGTTTACTGGGACAGTTAGTCCCATGAAGTAGGGAAATCCAAGGATCCTTGATCCTTTAACTCCTGATACATGGACATCAGTCTCTGCTGAACATTATACATCTGAGTAGTAGCAGTTCAGCACACATTAAAAATAAAGTAAAATTTTTCCTGAAGTCAGCTGTGATTATATCTAACCACAGAATGATTTGCTGAGCCAGGGTCCTGACTGCTGACCCTTTGCAACAGGCCAAGTGAGAAAGTGCAGGAGGGGAGGAAGGAACAGTGACTGGCAGTGAGAACTGGATCAGGGAATGATGAATAACTGCCACAAGGAGTCACTCCCTCACAGTTATGCTGACATGCACTTTCTAGGGTGAATTCCTTCCCAAAGCATGGACAAGTAATATAGTAATTGAAAATTATGATAATGAACAGACACTCAGTTTCATATCCTTAGGGGTTTGCTCACAAGTTCAGTAGTGAAAGTCTCATTTTTCTATGGGAAAACATCAAGTTTCTCTATGTTGGATCATAAAACCCAGCTAAACTCGTATTTTTTATAGTGGTCTTTTAATGAAGGATATTTTAAACTAAATTATTGGACTATGTTTGGTCAGAAATCAGTAAAGTTTAGTTAGGGTAAATTAAACACTAGTAAATAATTTCTTGCCATACTTGGAGAGATCATTTTGCACCAGCATGCGGTACAATGTTGGAGCACCGATCAGCACATCAATTGGGAATCTGCAGAGAGTCTGGTGAGTTAAACAAGATAGACATGTAAAACTCAGTCAAAAACTGTCCTGTGAATGTAAACAGGTGACACAGAAGGAGAACTACATTTGCTCCCTATGTAAAAAGGCCACACATGCTCTGTTGTGTAAGTAACCCTCCTGAAGTTGGTGCAATGTGCAGAGATGCACAGTGTATTTGACTGGACAAAATCCCATGCCAAGACATCTACCTGATACCTGGACCCCACAGCTTGGGGCATGGCCAGAATAAATCTGTCCCTGTCTACATCACAGGGAGGTTTTCACTTTCATCTGAGTCAGTGTGGCAGAGAAATGCTTCGGTTTCAATCTGCGTAAATACCAACTGATAGTGCTTCCAGTCACCAGAATGAGGGGCAAACAATCCATGATGCCTTTGGATGTTTTTCATTCACTTCCTCACCAGCTTTGAGGAAAATGTACAAACAAATTGTATGTTTGGCCCCTTTTGTATACTTAAAAATTGCAAATGGGGGCTTTATACAACAGATAAAGCATCTCAAACACAACTGCAGACACAACTCTCATGAAATCTATGAATGCTAAGAACTATTTTTTGTTCCCGTTCAGTAGGTTAACACATGAGTTTTTTCCTTACATTTAGGATGACTGCTGATTCAGTCTGAGGTAGGTTATGTATAAAGATGCATGATCCAAAAACCCAGGGATCAAAAACAGCTGCTATTGAAGTTAGTATCCATCCCGTGTCTGCTGTGTTCCATATTATGCCAGAGGGACTCAGATCCAACCAGTACCTGACAAAGTAGAAAAAAAGTGAATGAAAAGATAATGAAAAAATCTGCTTAAAAACCCAAAACACACAAAAAATTTGCTAGAGTTTGTACTCGGATTTCAAAGAGAGAAGGACTAAATCTGTACATTGGTATTTCTTACTCAGTAATTTGTCAACAGTTCTACTATGCAGCTTCAACTATCCTATGTTCACTGAGCCTCAAGCCTTTCATACCTTTCACTTAAAAGGGGTCTGAAGCCAAGGCTACCCTGGGAATGTTGAGTCATCTTGGGAAAACCCGTGGTTCCACTGGTAAAGAAGATAATCATGGGGTCTTGAATTGTTGTTTTGATGCAGGAATGGTCAGCAGATTGGTTTCTTTAAAAAAAGAGAATGCAGTTCAATGGTTGCTTTATAGGCATAGGCTTCAGAATGTAATGAAATATTGCTTATTTTAGTACTCCTACCACAAATAAGCTTCACAGAAGGTTTTCACCAAGTAATGGGATATTATACTTTATATTTTACTTTATATTTTTTATATTTATACTTGATATCTTTCACTAAAATAATGTGATATACTTCCTCACAGACAGATCTCCCATTAAAAAACTAGGATAGAAACATCTCGAAATGAGACCACTGTTAACAAATGTCTCTGATGTGGATAAGCAATGAAGCAGTCATGATTAATGTTGGCATTTTGGCATTTGATGAGTATTTGTAGTCAGTGTAAACGAGCACTTGTGGAGAACAGGTCTGCTTTCTGCATCGTGGCTGCAGGGGCACTAACTCATACTCACTTGTACAGCTCAGTGAAGTTCAGCCATCCCTCCCTACTGCCTTTGGACACCATTAGCCTGGTTTTCAGAAACTGACACTCAGAAGCCACCGAATCCACTGCAGGAGCCAATTTGTCAGTGGTAATGATGCACGTGGCCTTTGAAGCCTGGAGTCGATATAGTATGTCTTTGGCTGATAATTGGGATGTTCCTGGAATTAAGACAATTCCTGGAAGAGTGATAAAGTTGTGTTGGTATTTTTTTTTTACATCTGATTCTTTTCTAAGAACCTAAACTATTAACTACTGGCAAATTGACCTCTGAGATTGATCTGTCCTGGTGTTCCCCAGCCAAACAGTTATACTAGATTAATGTAAATACTTGTGCTCTCCTTTAAGGATTGAAATGTGGGGCTGTCTGGTGACTTCCATAGCTCTTCCCTGCCTACATCTTCATGCCTGCTGCAAAAGCTGCCTTCCCTATGGCACCTGGTGCAAATCCTTCAGGACTGCCTGAGTAACTGCTAGCTGAGCCACTCACTGGATTATTACACTACTTTTCCTTTTTAAACCATATACATCTGTGATCCTCTCAATCAATTTACAGTAACTTTTTTACCAGTCCCAGATGTGCTCACTGACCTGCTCGCATACAAGCCACATTCACCAGCCACCATTCTGGAATTCGTGGTAGGATCACGATAAGTCTGTCCCCCTTCTGCAGACCACATTCTTTAGTCAGCACATTGGCCACTTTCCGAGACAGGAATCCCAGCTCCTCAAAGCTCCACTTCACTTCTTCTCCTTTTCCATTTATCCACCAAAAAGCAGGGTTTGATGGTCTCTTTCCAGCCTACAAAATATAAGGATTCAAACACAAAACACTTTCTTCTGAAAGACCATAAAATTATAATGCACAAAAATCTGCAATTGTGGAAGATCTGAGTATTTCACAACTGACATACAAGCTATTATTTTTGCTTTGTCCTTAATGGATTGAGATTTGCTATTCATCAAGCTGAGGTATTCCCAATAAATTCTCCTTTTCTGAACCTGAAATGTTTATCAGCCTAATTGTCTCCAGACTCAGGTTCTAGTCCTGATCCTATTTCAGTTTAAGCCTTATCCTGTGCATTAATGCTCCTACAAAATAACAGATAATGTGAAATGTGATATTCTTGATGGAGCTGTGGAATACTGTTAAAGAGAAGCAGCAGAGGTAGAGAAGAAAATAAAACAACAAGACAACATGGTAACTTGGGGTAACTCCTTCTAGTCTGATTGCTCAGGAAGAGGAGAATTAAGTGACCTCTAACTACAAGGTGTCTTGAAAAATGCAGAATCTACTTTGGAGCAAGGCAACTGAATATATGTGGGAGAGTTTTCCCTAGCATGCAATCTTATTGTTATGTTACTTGTATTTTTATTATGTGACTATTTAATATTACAGTGTGCAGGAGAAATAAGATCAGCCATTTCAAGGTTAAAACAGTCAAAAGGGACTTACCATTGCTTTTTCTAGCTACATAGGGAGCTCCAAAGGTCAGAGTCACTTTTAATATAAAGTAAGCAAGAATAAGGTTTTGTATAATTTCCTAATGCAAATTTGTTTTAGCAACTGATTTTTTAAAATAAAGATAATACCCAAACTTATTTCAAAAGCGATTTCAGATTAAAGTATCTCATTGACACAACAAAAGATTATCTACCTTTTCAATCTCAGACCATTTGTCCAGTACATCACTTGCAAAGTTAAAGTACTTTGGTATTTCCTGTTTGCCCCGCCTGATGGACTCATACTGGGAATATACATCAGAGGCAAGCAGCCTGGAGTGCCCATGGAAAGTCCTATGAGGAGGCTTCAGAGTCCACAAGAATTTTAGACTCTGTGATTTAAACAACAATTTCATGGCAGAAGATGATGTACATAGGTGCTGTAGACTACGTAAGAAAATAAGCAGAATTGTTGCTGTGAAACCTGCAACAACAAAACCCACAAAAACAGAACAAACAAACAAAACAAACAAAAATGAAAAATAATGCTGAGATTATCCAATGACAATCGAGTTATGAATTAATGAGTTATTCACTGAAGTCACTTAGGCTAGTCGCAACAAGACCGATGATTTTAACGCTTCAGTTAAATGTGAAGTACCCTATTCTGCTTATAATATTTTGCATTTTTAAATTAACTGCTCACAAATCTCCATACTCAGAAAACCCACCAGATGTTATTGTTTGATTACTCCATTGTTTGATTACTGCTTCTTACTTCAAAACATTCAGTAGTTGATTGTCCATTCCTTTTTCTTTTCTGGATATTTCCAGACTACTTCCATCAAGATTCTCACCACTATGGCTTCAACAGTTGCTGACTGATATATTAATTCACCACACCAACTCCAAGAACCTTCAATTTAGTAATCCTTCATGTAGGCCCCCAGATTTGATACAGACATTTCTACAACTGCTTGCTGTAAATTCCCTTTTCCATCTGTACTCACCATAATGACCCTAAAAGCTCACAAGTGGAATTACGTACTTTCTTTCAATTGCTACTCTTTTCTTTCTCTTTTTATGATGTTATAATGCTACTGATGATTATTTATTTTCAGCATCCCAGAAGGTTACTTCAGAGCTGTGCCCAACTCTAAAAATTTTAATGCTATTTAGAGGCTTCTCGTAAGTGCACATGAAGATGATCAAATAAGGGTAGAAAGAAACTGGCTCTTGTCTGGGAAAAACCACAGTCAGAGCAGGAGCCAGGGGAGTTCTGGAGGATGATTTTAGAGCCTGGGTCCAACAGTTGAGTTTCCTTTTTCAACCACTAAACTCAATTACTCAATTACTAAAATCAATACAAGATTAGGTGAGTGATTCTTGAAATATAGATTAATTTTCATTTCTGTTCTTACAAAGAATGAAGCGACCACAAACTATGAACAAAATTACAGATAAACTCTTTACCTGGAGAGGTGACCCCTGGACACTGTGTCAAAGAGGTTTTGGAGTTAAAACCTTCCTACTTTATCCTTTGCTTCTTCTGAAGTGACCAGAATGTAAAACGAAATAGACTAAGTAGCAAAAATTCTTTCCATGCAAGAACCTTTTTCTTGTAATCATTTACTCCATTGCTAATTGTGAGTAATTTGCACCTTAACCTAAAGCACTTTGGATCTTCTTTTACCTTCACTTTAACCATTTAAGTAGATTACAAATTCATCAATGTCTTTCTCCTTCTACTCAGAAAGAATTTGCAAATGTTACAGTGGCACATATTTTTTAAAGAGACTGTATCAATGCACTGCTGATACCCACTACAGGACCAAAACTATTTTTTTAAATTTTCTCCTTTATTTGTACGTATCAAAATCTTGTAGTTACATTTTTTTTAAAGAAGATGCTCATGCAAATTTCTTTGTATGCCCCTGGGTGTGTTATTTTGCTTTCCCATTACACACTCTTAATTACTTGCACCTTCTGCCTTCTGAAAATTTACAGTCTATGGCAAAAGAGTTTTCAATACCACACATCCTCAAGACATATGCTTGGTTCTCCTTTTATCCAGGGTTGGTTTTCCCTGATTTTCTCCACATGCTCTGGGACATGAAAACATGCCAAATTTTATGTGTTACAGTGGGTACCAGTGATGGAATTTTTCTGTCCTTGGTTTCAAGAACACTCTTTTCCTTCTTATTCTCTTGCCCATTCTCTGTTCCTTAGGACCTTTCTCTGGATTTTCCCAGTAGTCGTCTTGGGCAGATCCTGAACAAACTCCACCTGAAAGGCGAAGATACATTCTAGTAAACTTCCCAGCTGAAGGAAAGACACAGTTATATTAGGGGTGGGGGTAAAAAGATGGGAAGCTGCACAGTGAGAGCTGGGAGGATGAAATGCTGACTAAAGATCTTTCCATTGGAGTGAAATTTGAACTCAAGGCTACAGCTGCAACCTGTCATTTACTCTTATTTTATTTAGCTGTGGTTGGGGTGTTTGTCAGAATGGAGATGAAAAGAAGCTGGGGCAGGACAAAAAATACTCAGTTTCTAGTACAATTAGAAGAGCTGCCTTTTGGGGCTGCACTCACCTTCCTGGGATACTTGTAAGGTGCAGTCACCTTCTTGACATGTTGTTGAAGCTCATGAGTTAATTTCTCTGGATCGTGATTTACAAAAGCAGGAGCTAAAACAATGAAGGCTTTGACTACCTGTATCACAAAAAACGTGAAGGAATTCCATTAATTGACAGAAAGGAGGAATAAAAGAATATTTAAATTCAGAAGGAAAAAACAAAAGAACTTTTCCTTTGATTTCTCTTTTTATTGTGTGTTTATTACAGAATGGTGTGATATGAAGGTCCTAATCTGCAGCAAAGGGTTTTTTCCCCTTTTTCCAATTTCCCTCTCCCTCCTAATTTTACATCCTATTGAAGCTGAAAATCTGATCCTGGTTGCTCAAAGAAATGTTGCAAAGTTGAAAAATGGAAAACCGAAAATTAAACACTCCGGATAGCATTCCTACCAAGTGCTTTGTGACAAAAAGAAATTATCCAAATTCCATTTCCTAAGCAAAAAGATGCCACAATAAATCTGAAAAGCCAAACTTTTTTTTCCCCACATCAAAGCCTGCAAACAGAGAAATAATTCTGAAATTCTAAGATCTGTCAAGATATGGATTTAAAAAGGTTTTAGCCCGTTTAATTTCAAACATCTGCAACATGCTGAATTCCAAGGAAGCATAGGACAAGTTCTCTGAACTTGCTGCTTAGAGCCAAGGGTATTTCTTTCTACATCTTTTTCTATTACCTCCCCTCGGACTGGATCGGGACTGCTGACAACAGCTGACTCTGCGACTGCTGGGTGTTGTATTAATGCACTTTCCACCTCAAATGGGCCAATCCGATACCTGGGAGAGAACGAAGGTCTGTTGGCTGGAGCAAGAGGGGCCAGTCCATTGGTCTTTCCAGACTGCCTTTTATAAGGCAAATGAGCAGCTCTACAAGCAACTGACTTACCCAGCAGAATTAATGATATCGTCACCTCTTCCAACAAACCAGACATATCCTTCTTCGTCCATATACCCTCTGTCTCCAGTGATGTAAAAATTTCCGCACACAGAGGCAGCAGTCTTCTCTGGATTATCCTGTCAGCAGCCAAACATTTCAAAAGATGTATCTGATTGTTAGTGAACACTTAGTTTGTGCAAATTGTTGTTTGAGGATGCTACAAATATCCAAACATGATGGGGGTTCAGAAGAAGATTAAACACATACATAGGTCCCCCAAATCTCAATTGCAGTGAGAATACTTTCATACTTGACTAATTTTACTGTTTTCTGAAGAATGCACTGCGCATAACTCAACAGGCTCAAAGTCCTCAAGTAACCTAGTGAGACCTGCTGAAGAGCCTGAATGAAATCCTGCCCCGGCATAGTTCTAGTGGACATTGCCCAGCACAGCAGCTCAGTCTTACCAAGTACTCAGAGAACAGGCAGAACGGTCGTGTTGGTTGGACGCGGACAGCAATGTTGCCCTCTTCTCCTGCAGGCACAACAGCCCCGTGGTCATCTACGATCTGCAGAAAGGACACACCAGTAATACTTGGATTAGCTCAGAGGAATATGTGTCACAGCACAGTGCAAGACAGAGAAGGGACAGAGACAGCATTCCCTTATTCTTCTACACACAACTGCAACATGTCCACGTACCTGCACATCGTAAGGGGGAACAGCTTTTCCCAAAGAGCCAGGTTTAATTTTCGTTCCCTTCATATTAGCACAGATTGTCACCTGCACAATAGATTTTAATTTTTAAAAAATTGTTGCACCATCTTGTGAACTTTTTTCGTGATTGCATTAGGCAGGACACCCCTTGATGACTTTGTTGTGACAAGGGGTGAATCAGCACCAAAGCATGTGGTTCTTGAGAACATCAGAGTGGGGTTGAGAGGCTTTGCAGGTCAGACCTGTGCAATGGTTGTGCTCAGTCTGAGCTAGTCCTGTCTTCTGCAAACACTTGTCTTCGTAAAAGGACAGGAGATGTGAAATTATTGCAGATTTTATTTCAATAATGGGACAATTAATTTGGGAAAATTTCAAGGGTAAAGATGAAAGAATGTCTGACATCTGTCTCTTAATAGCTTTGTTATTGTTCAGTTACAGAGAATGGGATGTGAGCTGGTTTGATATGTTTCATTAAAAACTTGGAAAGGCCGGATTGATACACGGAACAAATTATTTTTTTGGTTTTGCATTTGATGGTAAGATGATGAGGGGATATCCTTCAACTTATTTGATCTGTGGTGTCTCTGGAATGGTTTGCAGTCTGAACCATTAAAATATGCTGCTATCTAATTGTGGAGCTATACAATCATAATTGTACAAAGCCTTTTTTTAAAAGAAAAGAATTATTCTCACCTTTTCCATTGATTTATCAAGGATATTGTGGCTCTGATGTAATTACCTTTGAATGGGCAAACTGCAAGAATTAATGCAAACGTACTGTTTCAGTCTGGCCATAAGCTTCATGGATATCCAGGCCTGTCTGGATTTTCCATTTTGCCATCACTTCAGGATGAAGTGGTTCCCCTCCAGTTACACAGTGTTTCAGACTTGGGAACTTGTAGCTTAAGAGGAATAGCAAATGAAATCATTTTCTTAACTCTTGAAAAGAGCAGTTACTGAACAGCCTCCTTTGGCTTTCCAATTAATTACACCTAAAACTGAAGGAAAGGCTGAAGAGGAACGCAGAGCCTGAGCTCTCTGCTTAACTTGAATTGACTTTTGTCAGAGTGAAAGCATATGAGAACAACTCCACTGTACTCCAGTAATTCCCTGATCCAGTGCTGCTTGAAACTTGACTTAAACTTAAATGTGAACCATAGGTTTAGAGGAAGTGAGAACTTAGAATAATCT
>WEKX01008010.1:2709-28515 GCA_013390025.1 Pitta sordida
GGGGTCGGAGGGCAGGGAGGGTGGCCGGGCAGGGATGGCCGCTGCCTGTGCCGGGGCGGGAGGGCAGCTCCGGGCCGTGCCTGGCGCAGCCGCCCCGCAGAGAGGTGGAGGGATCTCTCGCTCAAGTTGGCAGCCCACATCCTGCCCCTTCCATGCCCCGCAGCCGGCACTTGCCGGGCTCCAGCCTGGGGCCGCTGCCTCCGGTCTCCAGGGAGAAGTTGGTTGAGCCGGGACGCACAGGTAGCGCCTGTCAGTGAGAGGCCGTGTGGAGGAGCTCGGGGTTGGATCGTGCCCTTGGCTTCAGGCAGAAACTGGAGTGTCCTGGTGAAGTCCGTGAGAAGCCGTATGTTGGGCTGAGGATGCTAATGGCCGGGCTGGGCTTCTGCTTAGGTCGTGTCTGCCCACGTTCAGAGAATCGCAGATTCAGAGAATATTCTGAGTTGGAAGGGACCCATAAGGATCATCGAGTCCAACTCTTAAACGGCACCGCTGCCTCCCTGAACCCCCAGACTCCCTCATGAGAGAGACACCACTGTACTAAAGTGGATTTAGAAGGATGAGAACGCTCTGCTTTGCCTTCACAGCTTCAGGGGGACAAGTGTCTGTAGTTGGGAGTTTGCTATTATTCACCAGCTGTGTGACTGTGACTGAAATAATAGCTAGTGTCAAGTGGGAAAGCCTTTTAGCTTGCCCAGAGACATTAGAGTGAGTTTATAGAGGAATACAATGTCCACGTGGAACAAAGCTTCTCCTCTGAATCCGATTATTATTCATGTTATATTTTCTAAATTTCCATGTTATATGACATGCTGTGTTGTAGGTGACTATCCAAGGCAGTAATGAGCATAGTTAACGTTTTTCCAGGTTTTCATATTTTAAGTTGAGGTTGTTTCAGGTTTAAACATCTGTTACTAAAGTAACTAAATGCTAATTGGATTTGAGGTCTCAAGCCATTAATAAACTGTCCTGGTTTTCTTGTGATGTTTTGCAGATAGATTGGTTGTCGCTATTTCATAAAATTTTATATATTTACCTGTAGTATTTAATAAATGTTCATATATTTATTCAGAGTTTGACTTGTGCAGGGGAAAGATAAGGTAGTCTTAATTGTTGGAGTCATGTTACCTAAAGCTTTTCTTTCATCCTGCAGCTATGGCAAAGTAAAATATTTAAGAAACAAAACAAGGTGTCCCAGGTGGTCTTCTAATTGTTGAAGCAATTAAAGTATAACACTGACAACACTAATAAGCTTGTTTGTATGAATGGACTGCTTCTTATTATATGCGTTTATTCAGGTTTTTCTTAACATTGAAGTGCTGAATGGATTCTCTTTTCAAATAACGTAGGGTGAAATCGATGCAGGAAGTTGGACATTAGCTTTTTCTTCTGCAACGTTGATTTACCTTGGAGAGAATAAGTTAAAAGTTTCACGTTGCTAGCATAGCTCTGATGCCTGTTCAAGAAGTAAGCTACATTTAATAATAACTGGAAATGCTTTGGTAAGCATATTGGAAATGTAAAGGAAAAAAAAAAGGCAGCTACTCCATGTCAGGTGGCTTCTTGAGCACAAACTGTAGCAGGCTAATGCTTTTAGAGTTTATTGTAAAGTTCAAAGTAATTAACAGATGAAAGAAATCTTGATAGCTGTCCAATGTAATAAAAGTTGCAATAGTTTACAGTACAGTTCGGCTCCATGCGTGTGGACTAAATTAACGAGTATAGTTCAATTAAAAAAAGACAAAGTACCAATTGTAGGGATAACAAAATAGGTCTTGGAATATGTAATTCTAACTATGTAGTGCACTATTCTTATTTTGGTGTTTCCGATTGGAGAAAAGGATTCACTGGAAGATCCAGGTATTGACAAAAACAGTTCAGTTTTCTGCATGTTGCATCATTATCCAAGTGAGATCACTGAAGAGTACCCTTGGACTAGTACAAAACCCTCTGACTGGGGCACTTGAACCCCGTGCTGCTGTTGTATTACTGTGCTATGAACTGCCTCCCCTGCTGTTCAGTACCGGTGTTTCGTATGTGCTGTCCAACTATTTAATAAATTGTGGTTGGGTACAGATATAGCGTAGTTTAATTTTAGAGCATGCTTTCCAAGGAAACATTGATTTTGCTATTTCATGTAAACAGGGAGCTAACTGTTCCAGTTCTGAAACAGTTGTGAGAAAGAAAATGGAGAAGTTAGATTGCTTACTTTTGTTACTCTAAATTGATTTTTCTCTTCATAGTTTATTAGAGCTGTTCTAGTTCTCGAGCAAGGTTCATTTCTGCAACTTCATTGACCTGAGTAAACTGTACTGTGTTTTTAAAGACATTCTTAGAATTGAGATCTTAGTTGAATAAAAAGGCTGGGGCGTTTTATTTTTCCCATGGGGATTTGACACTGAGTGTAACTACTACATGTGTATCTAGGACATTTTGCCCTTGAAAAAGCATTTTCTGTTTTGCATAGATGGTAAAATTATTTTTGTAGGCAGCAGATAGCTTCATGAGCTGGTCATCAAAATAGTTTCCTGCTCTTTATCTTCCGAATCCAAGGAAAATTTCTCATATCATCCTATGTAGCAAAACATTCGGAGTTATCCTTTTGCCTTTTTACATTATAATGAAATGTTCTGCTGTTGTTTTGTGGTATGGTGTTACTTGTATTGGCCGCACCTTTACAATTTCTGCCTGTGTGTCGTCTATAAGACAATTGAAATATTTAACAACATTGTGGTAGATTGAAAAGCATGGGGGTTTTATTTCTGTAAGTATCAGTAATAGCAAGTTTTGCCTTCTGACTGTGAAGTTGGCAGTCGTGTGGGGTGTGAGCATTCCTGGCTTTGTGAAAAACCTGTAATTGCACATTGGCTCTTTCGTAGTTGTTTTCTCAGGCTTGAAGTTAGATAACAATAGCAAGGTAAGTATAACAGTATGGAAAATTTTGGGTAAAGTAACTGTCCTTAAATTAGTTTTACTTCATTGCCATGTCTGTTCTACAGAATTGTGACGGCCTATCCAGTGCCTCAGGAAAAGTAGGATCTAAATAAAGTATATTTTCCACTTAAGTGCTTTATTGCCATACCCTCACCTCTTCATTCTCACAGAGGATTGGGTGAAATCCATTTTCCAGGCCTTCTTTATGCTTCATAAAAGAGCAGAAGCCTACAGTTTGTCTTCTAATGGCTCTTTTACACCAAGCTTGGTTATATAAGGATATCTGTCCTGTAAAGTATCGGAGTGATTTAGCATGCATAAAACAGATTAGATGGTTTTGTAATCTCATCTATGTGAAGTCTGTGGAGGGAAAAAAATCCACAAAATATTTTTCTCCTTTTACACATAACCTTTTAATAGTTAGAAGTTCTTCTAATACCATGCAAGATATAAGATGCGTGTTTCTATATTAAATGCTTTCTAGACCATCGTGCATGTCAATGAATTTCCTGTCTGGTTGAAGAACGGTAGCAGTAAAAATGTGGTCTACACATCTAAAGATGTGGTCTAAAGCCTTTAAACTCATGTTTGAAAGGCCTTTCAAACCCATTTGTAGTAGTTTAAGAAGCTGTGCTTAGGAGCAGTTAGTTTAGGTTGATCTGCCATGGGGATCTGGGAGTGCTGGTTGATAGAAAACTTAACATGAGGCAGCAGTGTGCCCAGGTGGCCAGAAAAGCCAATGGTATCCTGGCCTGCATCAGGACCGGGGAAGTTATTCTCCCCCTGTACTCGGCACCGGTTAGACCACATCTTGAATACTGTGTTCCGTTCTAGGCCCCTCAGTTTAAGAGGGATGTTGAGATCCTCAAACGTGTCCAGAGAAAGGTGACGAGGATGGTGAAAGGGCTGGAACATAAACCCTATGAGGAACAACTGAGGGAGCTGGGGTTGTTTAGCCTGGAAAAGGGGAAGCTGAGGGGAGATCCTATCGCTCTCTGCAACTGCCTGAAAGAGAGCTGTAGCCAGGTGAGGGTCAGTCTCTTCTCTCCATCTACCAGTGATAGAACAAGAGGACACGGTCTTAAACTGCGTCAGGGGAGATTTAGACTGGACATTAGAAGGAACTTTTTCACAGAGAGGGTGATCTCTCACTGGAATGGGCTGCCCAAGGAGGTGGTGGAGTCACCGTCCCTAGAGGTGTTTTAAGAAAAGGTTGGATGCTGTACTTAGCAGCATGACCTAGATATTAGGGTAGTATGTTATAGGTAGGATGGTGTGTTGGTAGCAGGATGACAACAGGTTAGCTAACAGGTGATAGGTTGGACCTGATGATATCTATGGTCTTTTCCAACCTTACTAATTCTGTGATTCTGTGGTCATACAAGTGTTCATGCAATCACACTTGCAGTGTTCCCACCTTTCAGTAAGGCGCTGTCAGGGTCTCAGCGGAAGTGTTGCTGTAGCCTAGTCTGTGAAGTTAGTTAGGCCTGTCTTCTGCTACATGCACAATTCTACCTTCCCCTTGTGTGTTGGCAGTAGCACTTCTGCGCTTCTGTGTGCTGCTTTTCATAGAGCTGCTCTTAAGTCAGTGCAGTACCGTGAACCAGCTTGCTGTCCAGGCACAAGAAGAGGGGTGAGACCTGCCAAGTTCCAGCTTGGTTTCATGATACATTTACAGCATTGCAGTACAGGTCCCTGCCACTGGTTTTCCTAGTAATTTGTTTATAGTATAATTTACCTGTGAAGTTACAAACTCCTTGGTCACAAAAGTAGCCCTTTCCCTATGCCTCAAAAGCAGCTAGATGAAGTGTTCTTACGCTTTGAGAAGAAATCTAAATATAAGATGACAGTGTGTGATTGTAAGGGAGTTTTAGGCTATTCAGGGTAGGACAATACTTGGTATGCAACTCTGCTGATACATATATCATGTGTTCATAGTTTGGAAAATCTTGTTGCTCACTCTGCTGAAGCTGGCAACAAATCTCAGGGCTGAAATTCTTAATCTGGCTAACATTGGTTCAGCATTGCATTTGGGGGTGGACCTAACATCAAAAAAAAGTTAAGGTCTGTTGCTTTCCAAGTTTGATTGTGTAAGGTATGTTATAGATCGTTCTAATGATGAGAAATAAAATACTTGCTATGGAACTATATTTCACTAGTATTTTTTTCAACTGCCAGATTTTTCTCTAGCGGGTTTTTCTGTAGTTAATATTCTATTAGAAATAATTTTTTATGTGTTTTTCAATAGCTCACAGGAGTCCTAGATGATTGTTTATGTGACATAGAAAGCATCGATGACTTCAATACTTTCAAGATCTTCCCCAAAATACAGAAACTGCAGGAACGTGACTACTTCAGATATTACAAGGTACAATTATAATGGTGTTTTCCCGAATAATCTTAATAAAATGTAGAAAATATAGGAAGGATTATATGTCAAATCAACTTGCTTCTGTTAAGGTGTCTGTAAGGAACCCACAGCTCTTTAATTTGGTTGGAGTGAGTTTTCACTCTGATGATTATGTTGGTAAGTCTTGTTTGCTCTGTTAATCCTGGAGTCAGTGGCAGTAAACCATGACTGTTTTCATTCAATTGATAAGTGGTAATTTCAAAGGTAGAGCCTTTGTACTGCTGCATCTAGAAAAGGATCATGTATTAGCAACTTTCTGACAGCATGCAGTACTTGTCTTCTAAGAAGTGTGTGTAATTTGAAATGGAAATATTGCTATGATTTCCTTTTAAATTGCTGTCTTACATCTGATCTTAGTGTTTGCTATCTAGAGAACTGTTATTCCTTTGAAAACTAGGTCAAACTCTTCTGTTTTCAAGTAGTGTGTAATATCATTTTGATTTTAAACATTTTTTCCTCTGTATTAGAATCTGATTTGCAAAATATTTGAACCGTCATACTTGTCTTTTCAGATATGCCAACCTTGAAAGTGAGGTTGTCTTTTGACTGAGTTAATCAGGTGGTTGTCTACCGCTGGCAAAAGGAGGTTACACTCCTTAAGGGTAGCCCATCCTGCCCTTTCCCTACTTTTAGCTCTTGATTTAGCCAATGCATCTCTTTAACCTGGTAGATTTTTTGTTTGGGTGTTTGGATTTGTCATTTGGTAGGGGGTTTTGTTGGGGTACTTTTGGGGTTTGAGGGTTGTTTTTTTTTCTCCTCAGGATGTAGCAAGTTATCTAGCTGATGTGGAATCACACAAGTATTAAACTCATGCAAGATGAGGTTAGGAATTTGAGGAAGTAGAAAAGAGCACTTAAGTCTTCCTTTCTGTTCTGAGCAAGCAGTAATGTGTATCTGCACCCTCAATCTCCTGCTACATGATGGAATTCTAAATTTGCTTTTCAGGAGAAACAAGCTATGTGAAACTTCAGTACTAATGCGTCACATAGTAGTGGTAATTAGATTCTCCAGAGGCAACAGAAAGATAGAAAACCAAGTACTTGAAGAGGAGCAACAGGTATACAAGGTTTCATACAACAGTAATTTTATCATGCAAATTTAGAGCCAATCTTCATGTCAACAGCAGTTCTGCAGATCATACTCTAAGGGTGTGTTGCGATCCTGCCTCATCTTCTATCCTGATCTTCCTAATAGATGGGCAGTTATAAGGGCCAGTGTGCAGTCCTCCCACCAGCGCACTTCACCTAACACTTCCAGTTGTGACAAGGAAGAATTTGTGTTTAACAAGCAAACTGGGTCAGAAGTCAGAACATTCTTCAGTCTTTTCTGACTGAATAAGTAAGTTTTTTTGCTGTCTCTGCACAGAATCATAGAAGTGCTGTTAAGCACTTAAATTGATGTGGAAATTATGAAAGTAAACAATGATCATCTAGAGCAGCTACAGCATAAGGGGGAATATACTTGTTCTGTGAGTGAAAACACTCCTACTCTGAAGTAATTGAATGTGTAGTAGGAATTTGGATTGTGAACTTTTCTGACTACAGTCACAGTAGTATTCCTATGGTGTTACTAGTTCAACAGCAAGAAAAACTCAAACCTTAATGTAAAATACTGAATAGATGAAGTAGGTTTTTTTTAACAGCTAGATAAACTTCCTTTATAAACTCTTGCACAAATTGTGCTAGGTGGTTTCTAGGTAGGACACTTCTCAGTGAAAGAAAGGTATAAAATTTTGTCTTTAGTTTTTATACATCAAAACACCCAAACTATGGAAGCCTCATGATAAAGATTGTATCTTTTAATCCGTGAAAAGTACTGAGTAAGACTCTAAGAAATAATAATGAAATCCAATACTTCAGACCTTGAAGAAAGTAGAAGGATGTTCTGTGTAGTATGTGTGTGATTGCTGTTGATTAAACTACAAATGCTATGCAACCTGAGTTTGTGTGTGTGTGTGTGCTGCCTTTTAGTGCTCTTCAGACATTGTGGGACTAATATATCTTGATTTGCATGTTTCTAAATTAGTCTGCAGTTTAGACAGCAGTACCCTTTTATTTAAGGTGTTCCGCTGTGTAAAAGAAGTGACTACCTACTTACGAACCTTCCTCAGTATGTAAGCATTTTTTATTGTGAAACTTTATTTTGAAGAAGGTTGTAATTTTCCTGGCCTTCTTTTTTTGGCAGAAATTTGGGGGGGGGGGAAGTTTTATATAATAGGTCTTATTGTGAAAGTGATGTAGAATGTGAAATGATTTTGTGCAATTTTACATTATTTTTTTCCTAGGCATGGTGTTTGAATAGAGGAAATAGGGGGAAGCAACCTAAAATGTCTTTTTTTAGTCTATCTCAACTAGTGTGACTTGCACTGTAACTGGAAGATATTTCTCATTACTCCTAAGAAGTTATACCATCTGCTAAATGTTAGGAGTTTTTACTGAGGAACCTCTTTAATGTTTTCAAATAAAACTTGTTTTTATTGCTTGAAATCCAAAATCACCCAAGCACTTATTTGCATTAGTCAACTTTAGTGGTGAGAGATTTAATTTTTGCTTCGATGTATTTTTGTTCATTTGATGAAGACCATTATGTGTTGTTAACAATTTCACTGCAGCAAATTTCAGCTTATGTATTCAGAGAGAGTGTGATTGAAAGAAACCAGTAGACCAACTAAACCCCAAGAAATTTCAAGTACTAAATATAACTCTTTTGTCCTTGTATCCTCTCCTTTAATTTAAAGGATTTTCTGATGCAGAGACCTCTTTCTTCTACAGTTGGTGTTTTTAACTGTTGGTTGTAAACTTGTGGTTTTGTATGTTTAGGTCAACCTGAAGAGACCATGCCCATTTTGGGCTGATGATGGCCATTGTTCTATCAAAGATTGTCATGTAGAGCCCTGTCCTGAGGTATGGATCGAATATGTAATAGAAAAAGGCAAAAAATTTGCTAATTTGCAGTGACTTGTACTACAATTGGCCCTTGAATACCGCAGTGCCGCAGGTCTTGGTGCCCCCCTGTGCAGCCCTCTGTCCACTTGAATGGCAGCTCATTAATATGCAAATTTGCCCTGCACCCTCACACTGCTCCCCAGGGCTCTGGCGCTGTTTCAGCACCACCCTGCTGTGTATCGGTGTTCGTGTCGGTGCTTTCTGGCGCTCGCGGCCACCCTACACCGGGAAAAGCCCCTTTTCCGCTTGGCTGGGAACATGGGCATGAGGAGCCGCCCACGCTGCTGTCCCAGTGTCTCTCTGGGTGGGTAGACCTGGTCTCTCCATATTCGAGGTAGGCGTCTAGCCCAAGAAAGTCTTAGACACCACGTCTAACCTGAGAGTGTGTAAATCTTTCATAACTGCATGAAGCCTCCTCACTCAGGGCAAGCACAGCGTGGCCACTTCCGTCTGAATGGAGCAGAGTGGGACAGGCGCGGCCACCTCCCTCCAAGTGGGGTGGGCATGGCGCCGGGGAGACCTGGCACAGCAGCCTCCCTCCAAGGGAAGTGAGGCGGGCGCGGCGCAGAGAGACCAGTGGGCCTGTGGTCCATGCAGCACGGCGTGGGGGTTGGTTTGAATATTCATGACTGTCAGTTCACGCAGTCCTGAAACAGGCCTCCTTAATGGCGGAAAAATCACACCGTGTAGAGGCGAAGCCGCTGTCTGGAAAGTGCGAAGTGGAGAGGGCTTGCAGTATAGCAACAGTATTTACTAATGAGAACTTTACGTTTAAATAAAAATGGCAAAATCCTTTGCCATTCCAAAAGTAGAAATACAACCAAAGTATTTTAAGATCTTATTCATTTTATGAACAAAGTGGATAACATCAAGAATAAATCTCTTCTGCATTCTTGCACTGTTTTGGATATAACATGTTGAGAAGGTAGAGTTAATTATTGCAGGAAGTTTGTTTTGACCTCTGTGGGAATGATTCTTAATTTGTAGATTTTAATGAAGCATAAACATTTCTATGAACAGTGTAAAAGCTGTGATTTATTTTTTGGTTTTAGAGCAAAATACCTGTTGGAATTAAAGCTGGGAGCTCTAATAAAGTAAGTACTCATTTATTTTCTAAGTTCTTTGATTTATTTTTTTTAATCTTAACATTGTAATAGCAGTGTGACTTTTTAGTAGAAATCTTGTGTTGCCATACTGGTAAAATAGTTAAGATAACTGATCAATTCATGTATGTGACTTTACCTTTTTACCTTTATGTATAATAATATTTCTGACATAGGTGATAATTTCATTCTGAGTCTGGCATAACTAGAGAGCTGGTGCAGACTGAATCAAAGAATGACCAGGGACAGCAGTGCATGGGCACAGAATGCCTGATTCAAAATAGTTTATTCACTCCTGAGTACAGATCACCTTCTATAAAGCTATAGGCAAAGATGCACAAATGACATCTTTTTTAAGAATCATATATTACCACAACCTCTAATATTGAAGGAACCCAAATGATTACATGCAGTTTTGATATATCTAATTTTCAGGAGGTCACTAGTCCAGAGATTATTTGGTCATTAGTCTAAAGACAGTTTGGGGAAAAGTGATCAGTTCAAGCTTTAGTCAGTCTGTGCTGTTGGTTTTTACTTGCTTCGCTCCAAGCCATCCTTCCTAGATCTGTTAGAAAGGATTCTTCTCAAAGGCATTCAAGCTTTCTGATTGATTCATCTTAAGAGCCATAAGTAAGTTGTTAATTAGTATCCAAAGAGTATGCTGTTCTTTAGATACTTCACATGAGCATATAAAATTGAATATAGAAAGTGAAAAATCAACTGCCTTTTTCCTTTCACCACAACAAAAAAACTGGGATAGCTTCATTGAGAAGTTGTCATTTGCTGGTGTGTTTGCTATAGTGGTTTCCTTTGAGTTGCCTTGTAGGTTGTTGCAACCAGCTGCAGTACTGAAAGTTGGGCAATTCTGCACTTTTAAACTGCAGTAGAAGACACTAATATGTGCTGCTTTTTGGTGGAGAAGCAAATAGTTCTGCAGGAAAATTGTCATCAGGACTGACATAAGCCTTACTGATGCCAGCTTCTTACATCTTATGGTTCAGTTAAAATATCTTTCCTGGAGCTAATTAAAAATTGTCAATCTCCTTTAATATTACTTTTAAGGAAATTTCAGATTCATCTTCATACAAATGTTTTGTTTCAAGGGCTATCCAAGTACTATGCTACTAGCCTGTCCTCATTTCCCGTTTGGGGAAGCCTTGTGCCTTGTGGCTTATCCATAAGGTATTGGATTAAAAAAGAAGAACATTGTTTTTCCTCTGAGAGCATATATGTTCACTTTCTCTTTCATCCTGATAGTGTCTGCCTTTCCAAGGCAGATGAAAGCAACCAAAGGCATCTTTTTAATAGTGAGAGCTATAATCCTTTGAGTAGATATACTTAGGGTAGAATCCTGTGGAGAGGTTTTCTGTTGCTTCTGTGTCATCTTCAGTTGCCTTTTTCCTCTAACGTAGAGGAGCTTGTAAACTTCGGGCTTTATTTAGGCTTTTGTGGGAGATTTTTTTGGTTTGTTTGCTGTGCAATGAAGAGAACTGTTCTTTTGAAAGCTCATCTAGCAACAAAGTCCAAGGTTACACTTGCAGGCGTTCTCCATAGGAGTGCAGTTAGCAATTAGAATCACTTTTTAATTCATTACACTAACATAAGCTTTTTGAAATAGTGCTGGAGAGGCACATAGTAATTTCCCCTTCAATAGTCCTGTTTCTTTTGAGGTGAGCACACATATTTGGGGACTGGACATTAAACAACTGTCATGACAGTTGCTGTATAAATCTTTAAAGCAAGGGACAGGATGCAGTAACTCAAGGTTACGACGCTTCATTTAGTAGTTTACTTCCTACCCTCCTCTTTTCTGTTTTTTTTTCCCCAGAAACTGCTCTTAGGGGATCCTGGTTGCCAGGAACAGATTCTTTGTCCTGATCTTGTCAGGGGTCACAGAGCACTGATCTGATGACTGTTGCTCTTAAACACTGCGGAATAGGGAAGGCTGGAAACATGTTTTGATACTTGAATGTTCATTGTACAGTAATCCCTCACCTCTTTGCACCTCAAGAGGCTTCACCTCTTGGTGTTTTTTTTCCAGTGAAGATGCCATAGACTTCCCTCGATTCCTCGTGGGGGTTTTCCATGTGCAGAGTGCATCTGCCGTGCTGGCGCCAGGCCCAGCAGGGCCCATACAGCAGGGGTGGCGCCCAGCAGGTGCTGCTCGCACATGGACCAGCATATGAGAGTTGTAAAGATTCATAAAATTCTAGGGAATCTTTATACATACTGTGTCAAAGATTCGTTATCAAGCCACAGCGAGGGTCTGCGGGCGGGGGCTCAGGGAGTGCTCTGACTTCTGCAGGTGACCACTGCTGCAAGAGAGAGGGCTGGGGGTTGCCATGGCCACTGTGGGCCATGAGGCTGAGGGTGCTATGGGCTGTGAGGCTGACAGGGCCATGGGCCACCAATGACAGCGACGGGAGGTGGCGCATACAGCTGCCACTGCAGTGTGGCACGACACTTTCCATCCTGTGCCACACATGTCCTACTGACAGCCACTGCCCACCCCGCATTGGCACACGACACAGGGCATTGCAGAGAAGGTGTCCTTGCACTTGCCAGGGTTGAGGGGGTGGGGCAGTGAGCATAGCTTATTTTCATATGTATGATCCGCCGCTCTTAGCTGAATTCGGCTTTTTCTGCAGTCCCTCAGTCCCAAACCCATGTGAAATTCACAGGATTTCTGTATTTGAAACATGAAATTTAGGATTATAATCTTGGCACATTTTTCACTTCAGGGTGAAGATTGGTTTGCAGCTCTAGACATGCAGAATGTTTACTTCAGCATCTCAGTATGTTATTTCATCTGCAATATCTGTTTCAGCCTAATTCTGATCCACTCTTTGTTCAGATTTTTCCATTTAACGTATATATGATGCTAAAGAATGAGGTCCCATGCCTGTCAAATCCAAGAAAATTGTAAGAAGTTCTTTCTAGAGTAAATATTTGTTATGGTTGAGACCCCTAAGAAGTTTTGAATTATTTTGGGTTTTTTTAATCTCCTTCCCTTCTTTGGTCTTCAGTAGGTTCTGCTGTTATCTCTTGTATTGGTTCAGGCAAATGTATTTTTGAAAGCAAGTCATCTTGCTTACTCATCTGAACTGTTTTAATTAAATCCTTTCTTTTTGTTGGCAAATATTGTGATACTTATTGGAGCGGTACTTTGCCTCTGGCATCTTGACCACAGAAAATGAATTATTCTTGCTTTTAAAGTTCATAGTTCATTTTTTTTTTATTAATCTAAGGATTCATGTGGGGGAAAAAAGCTAAGCACAACAAAAACCCACTCCAAAAAGAAAAATAAAAGTAGAGATTGGGTTTATTTATCTTTTAAGAGAGCATTGTTACTACTTTTTATGTTCCAAAACTTAGGATTTTTTGACCTTTAAGCTGACAAACTTAAATTCCATGCTAATGTAAGGGGGATTTGATCTTTAATTCTTATAATGTTTTCCTTAGAAGTGTTTCAGAAATAAGTCTATTTTAGTGAATTACTTTTAAAAAAATATTTTAGAATCAAAGTTAAGCTCAAGTACTTAAATTGTGTCTTTAATATAAGCAAACAAACAAAATTTGGTTTTAGCTGTAAAAGCCTCTCTTCCAGCCTTGTGCACATCTGAAGCAAGTCAGTGGATTGGATTAAATGAAACTCAAGGGTAAAATGGCCTAAACTGCTAAATATATACAGTTATACTCCCTCATTTGCGAGAAACGGGTCATGTCAGAGGTCTTGCAGAATGTCAAACTCACAAATACGTGCAGGTTATTAATATGCATGAAGGCCATGCCTATCACTCCCTCCCCAGCCAATCAGGAGTGCTGGGGTGCCTCTTCAACTCCTCCCCACGGGCTCTCAGAGCACAGGGGGGGAAAGGGAAGCGTTTCTGTGCCCTGTCTGCCCTGTGCCCTGTCTGCCTTAGGAGACCACCCCGAGAATCCCTAGACTTCTCTTTGGCCACGCTTCTGCAGCTGGGGCCGGGCTGCTGCGACTGCGCGTGCTCACACGGTCCCACCGGCAGTGCAAACTTTGGGCTGCTCCTCCCCCACTCCCTGTCCCTAGTGGCCATCCCCACGTTGTTCTGGCCCGTTGGGGCTGCCGGCGCGGTGCGACCGTGGGGTCAGCACAGTCCCAGCCACTTCTGCAGCCGCCACCTGGCTGCTGCCACTGTGCGTGCTTGCCCTGCGACCGGGCTCTGGTCAGCATTCTTGGAGCCTGGGAAACTTAACTTTGCAGCCCTGCGACACCCCATGCTGCTTATCATGGGGGGGCGGGGGGGAAGGGTGGTAGAGGTAGCCCTGCCCAAGCTTTGACTGGGTTTAGAGTAACAAGGAATGGCATGTCTTGTGGTGGTGCTGTGCTGGGTCTCAGTGGAGCACACAGGAGACACACGGGACCAGGTCAGGGACTGGGGCATGGCGCTGCAGGGCTCTAAACACCATTGTGAGCTGGATAAACTGCATGCCCTCCCCGCATGGCCAGGCCCGTCCTGTCCCACAGAGAGCACCGGCACCATCCCTCAGTGAAGCAGAGGCACTGTGCATGCGTCTGCCAGGGAACGTTGCAGATCCCTGAAACTGAATTGCAAGAAATTTTCCTCACAAATCCGTGGGGTCGTAATGGAGGCGTTGCAATGTAACGGGGATGTACTGTACTTACTGAAATCATCAATGAAACTTTGGTCTTAATTCAGACCTGCATAGCCAGACTTCCATGTTGAATGGTGGCCATGCCACCGCTGCCCATGCCCCCCCCCCGTGGCCGCCACTGCCCGTGCTGCCCCTGCTGCCGCTCAAGACACCACCACCACCCGTTCCACCACCTTTTCTGCTGCTGCCACAGCGGCAGGTCGCGCATGCGCAGTTGTGAAACACGTCTCCTACATCACTTAAAAATCATGCCACTAAGATCTGAAGCCACAATATGGGGGGTGCGAAGTGCAAGAGGGCCAACTGTACTTGCAAAATACAGGGTGTGTTTATTGGTATGACACTGCTTGTCTTTCAAGGTTCTTTTATGCGACTGTAAATAAGTATCTGAAACACTTCATTTAGGGTCTTCCATAACATAAAAAACCTCATTTAACTGACAAAAGTCGAAACAAAATTTTTATATCTTTAGCTGAACTTTCTCTAGTAGTTAAGTTCACAGAATGAAATCAGCCTGATGAAATTAAGCAAAGAAAAAAATAGAAGAATTCTGTACTCCTAGAATCTGTGTATTTTCCCTGATACCGCACAATTCACTGCTAAACTTAGAAATAATATTTACAATGCCTGTTCTTAGAGGATTTTAAGTAATTAATTTACATATTAAATATTACCTTTCTTACAGTATTCAAAAGTGGCAAATAATTCCAAAGAATTGGAAGACTGCGAGCAAGCCAACAAACTGGGAGCAGTTAACAGTACCTTAAGGTATGTTATGATTTACATCAACAGTACAAAAATAGTAAGGAACACTTTATTTTGTCCATCAGGTTTTGTCAGTGTGATTGTTTTTGTTCCTCATTCTTTCCTACCCACTAGAAAGCAAATATGAAACGATGCAAGACCATCTAAAGGTAAAGGTGTTAAGTGATAAGTAGATTTTTTTTGTGTGTGAAAAGTACACTTTGACGTTCTTGCAAAGAGTTGGTTTACAGCCTCAAGAGTCAGAGGAAACTTACAAATAACCCCACCTTTTTTCTATTCTTGGTTTGTGATGACTGTGTTGGATTAAGAGATTTTTGTCCTGCCTTGTCCTACTGTTACATTGATGTGCCTGTTTGTGATCATTCAGTGAACCAGATCAGAGATCTTGTGAGTTACTTTTGTTGTTGGAAAAGTTATTTTTAGCTTGGATCAATTCCCTGATCTTGCTTATGGCATGGCACTGTCAAGGTTGGGTGAGAGGAATTCTGCAAGATGGTGTTGCTCCTGAGCAGAGGAATGTGTGCAATGGCATTTAGAAAACCTACCATTTCTCCTACTCACCTTTGAAAAATAAAAATAGAAAAACGAATTCTTCACTGTTGATGGAGAAGTGTGGTGTCTTTGGCCACAAATTTCAGTGGCTCCACGTGATAGACATGTTGAAATTTTCTTGTGACATAAAAAGCATCTGCTTCTGCCTGGTGTGTGGTGGTGTAAACCAAACTGGGTAGAGCCCTTATGCAAGGGTTTTTTAGGGGAGGTAAGAAACTATTAATTCTGTTTCCACTTCTGTAGGGCAAAAGAATGTGAAATTGAATAGAGGCCTAAAGATAATGCCTTTGTGAGAGTAGGTTAGACAGTTGAAGTTGGAAGAGGACCGGTAATGGATCCTGCAAGTGCAGGAAGAGTTTGTGTTTTGTAGGCATACCTTCATGTTCTCTACCTAGCAGTGCATCATCCTCATGGTTTTGGGTGATTTTCCTTTATCAGTTGTATTTCTTGTGATTATCAAATCTTGCATACTAGTAATTATCAAGGTTCCATTGAAAGTATAGGTTACAAAACTAGAATGATTCCTGCTAAATTATTACTTTGAAAAGTGTTAAAATGTATGCCATGACTGCGTTTTACCAAGCTCTTACTGAAGGCAGAGAACAGGTTGTTAAAATAATGATGGTGAAATCTTCGTCAACATGAAAATGTCTTATGAAAGTATTGCAGTTGATGCCCGCTTGACTCTCTAGGTAGTTAACAAGCAGAAACTCCATATAAGTATTCTCAAATTTCAGATACAGTAATTCAGAAGACAGTACCAAATTAACTGCTATATGGGGATTGTATTTCTTTCAATAGCTCTTATTGGTGTTGTTTATTTGCAAGTTTAAAATCAAATGTATTTTTCTCTCCTCAGTAACCAAAGTAAGGAGGCTTTCATTGACTGGGCAAGATACGACGATTCACAGGATCATTTTTGTGAACTTGATGGTAAAATGTTTAAGCTTTTTCACTGTGTTTATTTTATTTGCTGTTTCTTAAAGAACCCCCCAAAAGATCATAGCTTCTCTGCAAATAACCATTTTTTAAAAGTTTTAATTTTGTCCTAAGTGGCAATGTGACAGTTCATATCGTACCTGCCAAGTGCAAATTTTTGCAGTTTTACATGGAGCATTTTGTAGCCTACCCAGTGCACATTAACTGTTACCTCCTGTTGGTATGGTGAACCGTAGATTTTTGTGGAAGTAAAAAATAAGATGGATGGGGGCGGGTGTTAGCATACTTTTTTAAAAAGCTTTTTGTAAAAAGTTGCATCTGGCACAAATATAAAACCAATTACTTGCAGCTGATTCCATTTCTTCCTACTGTATTATTTTTGTTGCTATTCTGCTGTCTGTGCTTGGTCTGAGATTGTTCTTCCAGCCTTGCTATTTGCAAATGATCTCTGCACCATTATTTGTAAGGACTTTCTTATTGTTAAAACATTAGGATACTAGATTCTGTCTTCCCTCTGCTCCACGTGTGTGTCTTTATTTGCTTGTAATGTTCAATGCTCAAAGGAACGTTTTTTGGGTAAGCATGAGAATTACCAAGTTCAAGAATGACTAGTGGAGTTCTTTTTAATAAATATCTTGGGAAGCTTTCTGTTCTAGGAATATTTAGGGCATAATGCTAGATATTTTCGTCTACCTTTAGGCTTATGTTTCGTGTCCATGGAGAAAGAATTGCAGCTGGTATTTTCAGCACTTCTGCTGTGTCTGATCTGTGAACATTTTCTATATAAGCTCTTTCTGTCATAGCTGGTGAGCATTACTGTGGATCTGACCTGTTATATACAATGAGCTGCTCTATCTTCAAGTCGTCTATTTTTTTTTTTTTTGGAGTACTTATCCGGGAATGGTATAGTTCAGGAGCATTTCTTTAAGAAGTGCCTAATGGTCACTTACGTAGTTCCTGATAATAACTCCATCTGTCCTTCCATCATTCTCTGCTGAAGGAGGACGTATTTTCCCTAGCTGTGTTTTTCCAGTGCAAAAAAGCCCTGGCTCTGGTGTGCATCTTTCTGCATGGTAAGCTGATTCAGCTTACTTAAAAAACAGGGAAGTAATTTGACGTCTCCCTGCCATCGTTGTGATGAACTGGCTTATCGAGTGAATTTGTGAGCTGAAGCAGGGAGAGTGAGAGAATAAAGTACTAGGGGTGATGGAGAGGAAGCAGAAGCCTTTGCTGTCTTCCTCTCCTCGCTTCCTGGTGGTGAAAGAGCTTTTAATTTACTCAGCTGTAGCACAGAACCATCATTGGTTTTATTTTTACTATCCTTTTTTGGGGCTTAATGATAAATCAGATAAGGGAATTGATCTAGCTGAAAAACACTTAGTAACCCAGGTCAGCTTTCCATCTTTCTGTTGCATGGCTCCACAGTGCTCATATACTCAGTTGTATGTGGATAACAAGAAGACAGACTGGAGACCTGAAGTGACCAGGAAGTGTAGGACCTGCTTAGATTAGCCACACTGTCAAATAAATAAAGCTGTAATTTGACTTTCTCTCATCTGGCACTCATTGTGTTATGTATCTTATATCTGTCTTTTCTTCGTTTTTGCATCTGCTGGTGAAGTGATGCTTAACTGCTCATGCAGAATCATCTCTTCTTTTTAGAGCAGTTTCACTCTCTGTTTCTGTGGCTTTTTTTTATATCTGAGGAAATACTACGTGGCACTCCTTGGCCTATTTCCATTAATAGCTCCAGACTATTGGCTTGTATTATATGTGAGGTTAGTTTAAGTGTGAATTGCTCTTGACCTAGGATTTCTTCTTGCTTTTTACTAGTTGTAGCTCAAAACTCAAGTTTCTCTTTCTACAGAATTTTTAAGCAGAGAGAGTACTGTTTCACAATTTTGTTTGGATAAATTGCCTGAATTTGTAGTGAATCTCTGAGGTGAGGGTATAATTTGTTGAAATGCTGCTTAAATAATGTGTTTCTTGTTGTAACCAGCAGAATGTTCTGCAGTTGCTGACAGTTTGTTCAGTTAAGCAATGTGATTCAGACTTTTGTCAGTATACAAGGGTATTTGAAGAAGTAATGGATTTAGGTCATAAATATACAGTATGTACCAACTACAAGATGTACTACTTTTACCCTGTCTTTATTAAGAACCTCCTGTGTGTAGTATACCCATTTCAAAAGAGCAACTCTCTCAACCAAATATTGCCAGACAAGTAAACCCTGAATTTGAAGCTCATTTAAAATAAAACACTGTTTATATCGAATGTTTATGGTGAACTTGGAGAAGCCACAGAGTTGATCAGACATTGTAGAAAATAGGGACACACAGGAGACTTTGGAATAAATTATATACTTCTGAGCTTTGTATTTAATATCTGTATTGCTGTATTTTTATGTACAAGGCATTTATAATCCAACTGGAAGACAAAGTAGTACTACAGTCAGGTCTCCTATACCACGGTACCGCGGTCTTATTTAGGTCCTGCAGAGCCTGCCTTCCACGTTGATTGGCAGCTCATTAATATGCAGATTTGCCCCATGCCCTCACACGGCCCCTTGGCGCTGTTTCGGCACAGTGTTGCTGTGTATCGGTTGCACAGCGGCTGTGCAGGGGAGGGGGGAAGCGGCAGGGCTGCCACTGTCCCAGGGCTGGGAGGAAGTGGTGGGGCTGCCACCACCGCCGTGGCTGTGTGGGTTGATTTGCATATTCATGCGTGTCAGGTCACACATGTGCAGTTGCAAACAAGGGCCTCCTTAATCGCTGAAAAATCATGCTGCTAAGATGTGAAGCCGCAATATGGGGGCACGAAGTGCAAGAGGGCCGACTGTATATGAGACCTCTCATTTACATTTAGTTCTGTATGACTGTTTAAATCATGTATTTTTAATTGATCAATTAGCGTATGTAACAAAAATTTTCCTATTTAGACGAGAGATCTCCCGATGCACAGTACGTGGATTTGTTGCTGAATCCAGAACGTTACACTGGATACAAGGGGCCTTCTGCTTGGAGAGTATGGAACAGCATCTATGAAGAAAACTGCTTCAAGTAATTGGGAGGGAAGGGAAGCCTATTTCTTACAATTTTACCTCAGTTTAGCTTAAAACTGATATTTGTGTTTTCTAACTTATTTTCTAGGCCTCGATCTGTCTATCGTCCTTTAAATCCACTGGCGCCTAGTAGGGGTGGGTCTTGCCTGGTCTATTTTAATGCATTTCTTTTAATGTAGTGACTATTGCTATGCAAGTGATAAAAATAGCAATCTTCAGTCTGTAGGTGTGCTTTCTGCTTTTTAAATTTCCTCTGTAGAAGTAGCTATACATTTTCAATATTTAGACTGACTTGTGGTACTTGTTTAAATGCCTAGTCTTATGAATATGAGTAGACTTATTAATATCAGGGCAGCTGATGTGAAAACTGAAATGTATGTCTCAAAACCGTGTAGTAAGGTGTCGCACTAATTTTTCAATTTGGATACACTCTTTTATTCTTAATTTTTTTTCCTGAAGCATTTAATGTAATCACTTTACCCTAGAGTGTGTGCTAACGCATCTGCACACTTTTCATGCATACTGTATTACAATGTACAAATAATTGCATTATTTGAAGGAGGAGTGGACACTTAGGAAGGCTCAATTATCTGCAATAATGTTTAAGAAAAGTATGGTAATGACTTTGGGATTTAAGTTTTCAAATTTAAATTGAAAGCTATAGCCTGATCCAAATGATCAGCTTTCCCCTGTCAGTGTGTGTCTCATTTCCCTTAAAAATTAACTATTAGCCAATAGATTGAGATAAAAAAAGCATAGTCCATTAGAAAATCAAGAGATCACAATATTTACAATTTCTAAAAGCTGATATATTGCTAGTATACAAAAATGAAAAGAATTGTAAGAACAGTTTCATGCAGGATCGGAATTTCAGAAAGAAACACTAGTTAAATTTTTGTACAATGGAAACTGAAGAAAATTACTTCCTAACTGTCTTTCTGAAGCTAATCCATAGCTTTCAAGAATGTGTAAATCGGCTGTTACTAAGATTTTCATTTCTTAGTGACTTTCATTGTTATAATGTGTTAAGTCTCACATGGTCTTGAGGTGGAAGAGTGGAAGGCTGGAAAGTAGCCTATTTTTTTGTAGATTAAATAAGGTTTCTTGTGCTTTTTGCAGTGTTTGTAGTAAAGTCTGTAGTTCCTTACTGCTTTGCTGTGGAAATTATCTTTTTAATGCTTATGGATTTCTCTTTTTCTCCCCCCTAAGGAGGAGATGATGGTAAGTCATCTTATTTTGTTTGACCTTCAGAAATTAAGTAAGCATTATAGAGTTTTAGACTTGTGATTTATTGACTTTGTGGTTATTGAATTACAAAGCAGGAAAGTTATGTTTTAATGAAGATTACTGATCAGAAAAGTTTTATTGGGATCATTGTTTCATTTGTGAGAATGAGTGAGAAGGAGTGGATAAGAGCAAAACCCAATTCTCTCCATGGTTCTTATCCTTGTGACAGAATGTGTTGTGGTAATGTTATTAGCTTCTCCAGAACCCCATGGACTTGATGATCCTTGTGTGGCCCTTCCAGCTCAGAATATTCTGTGATTCTCTGATACTGTTGTCAGATCACTTAAAAAAAAGGGGGGGGACATGTTTTTGTGTACTTTCTTGAATGTTCTCGATTTGGGAAACAAAGGGAGAAAGTGGTGAGAAAGCACTTGGTCTGTCTACAGTGGTAGTCAACTGAAAGCTCTTGGGCAAAAAGCCCTAAGTGTAAAGGAAACCTTCAGAGAGAGTCAAGGTAAAGGCTGTCACATACAATTACACTCTACTGTCAGGTCTTTCAGCACTAGTGCATATAATCAGATGTGTGCTTCCATACAGTGCTGAATGCCCTCACCAGGAGCTTAGTCATGCTCATTCTTGTATTTCTCCTATTCTGACCCCAAGAGATTTAACTAACCACAAAGTGCAGCCACTTCAGTGCCTATTCTCATTTTAGTTGTTTAGCTTTATGTCCAGATGGCAGCTAATGTTAGTACACATCATAATATAGAGATAGTGTAATGCTGAAAATTAATACTTTTCATTTAACTGTGTACTTTGTGTTTACAGGAGAATCCTTCTACACGTGGCTGGAAGGTAAAGGCTCTTGGATGGATTAATACGTATAATGTTGAATTCACTGCAAGAAATACTGTAGCGTTTTTCATCTCCTCGAACATTTTTAATAGCTAGTCTTTTTCATAAATTGTAACTTTAGTGACTTCTGAGTGTCATTCAAAGAATATTTCTTTACTTGAGGGTCTTTGGAGATCGCATTCACTTAGATGGTATACTCCTTGAGCTTTTAGGTGTTTTGTCTTTTAGGAAAGAGATGTTGACTTCAGTACCATTTATTTTGAATTTTCTGGTTATTTTAGGCATTTAAGCAGGGACATTATTAGTAAGTGCTATTATTTGGAAATAGCTTTAAAGTACATTAAATGTTTTGATGCTTACTTTCCCAGTATATAATTTAGCATTTAGTACCGTGTTTATCTAACATATCTATAATGTGTGTACAGAAGACAAAACAATTTTCTTTTTATTTATGTTTAAATGGAAATTATTATTTCAGTAGTAGCAATCAAAATCTCATTTTGGGGGTGTGGAGAAAATTAAGTGAGCTAGGACACAGCCTTACAGAAAGGATTCACCAGCAGTTCTTCCTGCTTCAGTCTGTGGAGGTTGGAGTGGCAGAGAAGTCACCCAAACCTATGTTTGAGAAAAGACCCAACTCCTATATTTNGTAGAAGTCTGTATTCTTCAAAAGTCGTATCTTTTCCAAGGGTTTGATCTGTGCATTTAAATCTTCATTGAATTTACAGTAGAGCTATGAAGAAGTATTTTTCTGTTTTCCTATGCTGTAAGGTTTTCTCAGGCTTTAGATGTTTTTCTCTAAGGCCACTCCTCTAACTCAGTGGTATATCTAATTTTAATTGAGATGGGTCACAGCGATCTTCAGATTGTCAAAATTCATTATTTCAAATGTATTGCTCACACAGTGTAAGCATCTTACTTTTGCTGGCAATTTATCTCTTCCAATTGACTAGATACTTACTTGACTGTGTATACTGTAACACTAAAATACCAAGGAAGAAATGTTCAGCTTTCTTCTTAGTATTGCTTTATACAAAAGATGGGAGATAAAATTTTCATAAGATAGGATATAAGGGCTTATTAAGTGTCCAAGTGCTGTTTTTTTAACCTGTGAAAGTTAGTGATGCAGACTTACCTCATTAAAATGCCAAAGTATATTTGTTTTAATAAATTGTTTCCAGTATTTAGTTTGGGATCTGTTTGTCTTTTTTCCTGGACAGGTCTTTGCCTTGAGAAAAGAGTGTTTTATAAACTCATTTCTGGACTTCATGCTAGCATCAACATGCATCTGTGTGCAAATTACCTTCTTGAAGGTAAGGCTAGGTAAAATTGCTGAATTTACTATAGAATGGAATTCTACAGTATCTGTACATGTGTGGGTCTTTTTTTCTGAAAGCTTTTGTTGTATACTTAGTTGCTTTCTTTTTCTAAGTATATGTTTCACTGACCCCGCCCTTTTTTTTTTCCCTGTGTGTAGAAACCTGGGGGAAGCCTCGCTGGGGACCAAATGTGAAGGAGTTCACTCGCCGCTTTGACCCCGTCGAAACGAAAGGAGAAGGACCAAGGAGGCTCAAAAATTTGTATTTCTTGTATTTGATAGAGCTGCGTGCTTTGTCCAAAGTTGCCCCATACTTTGAGCGTGCGGTTGTTGACCTTTACACTGGAAATGGCCACGAGGATGCTGAATCCAAAGCTCTCTTACTGGATATCTTCAGGGATACAAAGTAATGCATGGGATTGATTGATTTTATTTTTTTTTTTAATTAATAGTTGGAAATAGTTATATTCGGAAGTGAGAATAGGTGACTCCTTGATGGACTAGAACAAGAATGGGAGTGGAATAAAGGAATAAAATTAAACAATGGCAGAGATGAAGATAAAATAAATTTATATGTTTGACAGGAGAAATTAGGGTTTTTTATATTTGAATATACGTACCACTCTTTAAAAACTGACAAAAAAAATACATGCAAAAGAACCCAAACTACACAACACCCTGTGTGTTGCTCTTCTGGATTCTTTAACATAAGATGCACATAATTTATTCTGAAAAGGAAAACAATACATAAAGTTTTTAACAATCCACTGAGTAATCCAGCTTTTGTCCTAGACTTAACCTCTGGTGGTAGCCATCCCTTCTCTGTTCTGTTTACTCTATAAAGTTCTTCAGTTCCTTTGCTATTCTTTTTGCTAGTTTTTGTGACTAGCAATATGTTGTGTGGCTTCATTGCTGTCCCTAATCATAGTCTTGCTAGGTGTTTGAGATGTGGATAGACTACAATCAGTTGGAAGGCAGACATTAAGCCAGTTTCACTGTATATTAGAACATAATTGTGAATAAAAGATTTCAAGTTAGTGATTAAATAATAAAACCGATACTACTGAGTAACGTTTTTAAGTCTAATCTGCAAAGACTGGGAACTCTGAAAAGTGTTTTACACTGACAGCTACTCACCAAGCTGGATTGAAAATTGTAGATTATGCCAGCATTTGTTTTGATTGCCTTTGGTCTTTATTAGGTCTTTCCATATGCACTTTGATGAAAAATCCATGTTTGCTGGAGATAAAAAAGGAGCCAAGTCATTAAAGGTAATGATAGTTTTCTGAACGACATCCAAAATACCCATTTTGGAATTAAGTTTGCCTTATTTTGGAAACCCCTTCTAGCTACCAGATCCATACTTAGTGGTGCAGAAAAGGCAGGGTTACAACCAAAGTTTTTATTTGAGGCCTTTTACTGTACTTTATAATACGGCGCTGTCCTGATCCAAGCAAATCTCTGGCTTTGTGCCTTGAGTCTGCCTTCAGGACTGTGATGGGGCAAATAAGTTGAATTAGTATTACCAGTAGATGCAGTAGTGTTTATTTTTAAGTAGAATATCTGTTTCACATAAGTATCAAGGGAAAAAACCTAACCCAGTCATATTTGCTTTAAAAACTGATGCCTTGTAATATGTAGTATAGTATCATGTAATACAATATTCATGTAATACAATATTCAGACTGGTATACATTACAGTTCCTCNCAGTTAACATTGGAAAAGCATAGTTTGTAGACATGGGAGTGAGTCTGTTACTACCCAGCGACTTCCAGTGTTAACCTGCTAATGTTCAGACTGGTATACATTACAGTTCCTCAGTTGCAGTGTGGCTCAGTAATAAAGGTCTGGTTTAATATTTATTAACTCTTTCAGTACTTTTCAGTAGCAGGATGGAATCTCATCAGCATTACAAAGAGTGCTATTAGGAAAAGTGCCAGCATTTTATCAGCCCAGCTGGTGGGTTTTGGACCTTAAAAAGTTGAGATCAGCTTAATTAGTTCTGTGCTGCGCTTGCTCCAGCTCTGACTGAGGCTGCAAAGCCGCAATCTACCCATAGTTTTGAGCAGGAAATCTTTTGTGAATAGTAGCCTGTTTGTCAGAAAGGTAGGTTGGTTCAAAGGGAGTTTGAATAATGGAAATAAAAATGGTCCATGGCACAGATATATGTAGTACTTCTAACTCAAAAATAGTGAGAAAGTTATACAGGGTACAGAGTCCAGGTGTTACCCTGTATGTTGATTATGTTGGGAGGGACTTTTTTTAGGAATGAACTGTTAGAAGTGGCTTGTAAACAAGATTCTGGGTTTATATGGACTTTTGTTCTGTCCTGACTACATAAGGCAATGGTTTTATTCATTTTTTGTAAGAGATAATTGATATTCTAATGGTACTGGGTTTCATAACATTCTTTTTTTTTAAACTAAGAGGTGCATTAACTTAACCTTTTTGATTTTTACCTGCTAGGAAGAATTCAGATTGCATTTCAAGAACATATCCCGCATAATGGACTGTGTTGGATGTGACAAATGCAGGCTGTGGGGCAAGCTGCAGGTACAGTTTATTTTGTGTGTGTGTACATTGTGATAAGCATGATAAGAGCAGGATGCCTCTTAACCCTAGCATTCAGACTCCTGCACATCATTGGTTCTTGCTATACTTGCCTTTTAATACTTTTGTATTAAAAATAAACATATGGTTCACTCACTCTTTAACAATTTGAAAAGTTAAAAATTGTGTATTGCATTTCATCAACAGCTGTATGGCTTTAATGAACTGATTGTTCTAAACAAGATGCATTTAAAACAGATTTCTCGTGATGAGTTGCTACTGGTAGTCAATATCTTACCTGTATTCAGTGATCAGATGAGCCTTGTAAAACCACTTATGGGGAACCTTTCTATAAATACGGCACTTGTTAGAAAATCCATTGTGATATCATAGAGTTCTCGATCGGCTATGTGCCAAGAAGGGGCAAAAATCAAACCTCCATGCTCGACTTTCGGAGGGCTGACTTTGGGCTGTTCAGGAACTTGATTGAGAGGGTACC
>WEKX01008010.1:28584-83849 GCA_013390025.1 Pitta sordida
GACCTCTTCTTCCAGGCTGACGACACCAGAACGAGAGGGCACGGCCTCAAGCTACGCCAGGGGAGGTTCAATCTTAACATTAGGAAGCGGTTTTTCACAGAGAGAGTAATCGCATATTGGAATGGGCTGCCCAGGGAGGTGGTGGAGTCACCATCCCTGGAGGTGTTTAAGAGAAGACTGGACGAGGAGCTTAGTGACATGGTCTAGCAGGGAGGTGTAGGGCTGGATGACGTTGGGCCCCTTCCGGCTCGGAGTGGCCTGCTAGACTGTGAGGGATCCAGGGTGGTGTTATGCTCTGCGATGTGCTCTCGGTCTCCTTACGGGTGTTAGATGGTGAGTTGGACTAGATGATCCTTGTGGGTCCCTTCCAACTCATTACATTCTGTGTGTGATTCTGTGTGTGATTTAACACCACAAATTAAGGTGTAAGAAAAAGAAGTAATTCACCTTTTTACACGTTACACAGAAGGCAGAAAATGAACATAATGGTGCACAGTAAAGCTGAAAGTTGAAAAACAGTTCAATTTTCTGGACACTTACTATTTCTGTGTTATTGAGAACAACATTTTAAGCCTCAAGACTAGTGCTCATTCCAGACTGAGAATAGTTATTTTGGAGTGCCTGCTGTACTATACCACTGCATTGCATTAAACTTCTCAGAGTGTAGTTTTCAAAGGAGTTCCTAGCATCAGAAATTTGGTCTCTGCTGAGTTTCCAGAGTTCTGCTTACCCCTGTCCTTAGTTAAAATTCTGATCTATATTGGTTTTTTTCTTCTCATTCAAAATTAAATAGGGCCAGATTTCCTGACCTGTAAAGTTTTGTTCAAATGCCGGGCTTGTCTCTGTAGCCAGATTAAAAGCAAAAATAAGAAAAGCTTCTTCTGTTTTATTTCTGCTTAGAAAATAGGGATTGAAAGTGAAGCTGCAGTGTATGCCTCTGGGACTGGAGGTGGAAAAAGCACTTGAGTTGTGATACCTGATAAGAAAACTTAGTTTGAATTGAGAAGGGGAGGGGAGAGGAAAAAGGGAGATATGCTCCTCCAGCAGTGGAGCATCTGTAAGGTAAGGGCCAGGAGAGAGCTGCAAGTGTTGTAATGGCCATATTTTCATATTCATGGCCAGGAAGAAAAGAGATGAGAAAATAGGAGATAAAAAGAGAAGGATGAAGAGCAAGTTGTCTGACGAAAAAATTGTTAAGTTACTGAACCTGGTGCACAACTGGTGGCATGCATTTGAATTAGTGTCCTGGTTTGTGTACAGTTACTTGTGTTAGGAGTCTGTATATAAGGATTGGAGCTACAGTTTGCCTGGATTAGTAATTTTTTATTTTTTTTTATGGTTTTTGGCCTACTGATGTTCCAGCATTGGACTTTTTTTGTAGACTCAAGGCTTAGGAACTGCTCTGAAGATCTTGTTTTCTGAGAAAGAAATACAGAGCCTCCCTGAGAACAGCCCATCAAAAGGTTTTCAACTCACAAGACAAGAAATAGTTGCGCTTGTAAATGCCTTTGGAAGGTAAGTTGCTGTCATTTGTGTAGCAGAAAAACATAAAGCTTCAGTCTCAATGCTCAGGCTTTGTGGAATGACAATATTGTATATGTAGCTGTAGCTTTTCAAAGGCTGAGTTACTATTAGTAATACTGTAATACCTCACTCGTTCACGTCTTCTTAATTGTGGCTTCGCGGATTCATGGTGTTTCCCAGTTGGCGCAGTACTCGTGTATTCGCGCTTCTGGCTTCGTATTCGCGGATTCGCTTTTTTGTTTGCCATGAACCTGATTCACGGATTGCATGTAATCCATGAATACAGAGGTAAGGCTGTATTGATAAAATTAATGCCTTCAAACTGAGCATGTGGAATGTCATTGTCCTTGGTCATCATTGTGTTCGGATCTAATTCATCTCTCTCTCTCAAGTCTCATAAATTTCATCTTTTGGAAGGTGGATTTCAGTCTCTTAAATAGACTTTTTGATTAATTTTTTTACAATTTATCCCATTCAAATGATGAAACATTTTAGCAGCTTTAAAAGATGCTTGCTTTGTGTGTCATGCTAGTTCTTCAGATCTTGAATATAACAATCTGTTCCTGTTTAAACAGTCCATTTAAACAATCTGATAAAAGAAAGTAATAAACTTTATTACCACTGGTTAGAGATTTTTAGATGTTTAATGAAGCTGGGGCAATAAAACATATGTATAAACTTTAATCCCTGTAATATGTTAATATAAATTGGAGGGTCAGATAGTAGATCTTCCCAGAGAAAGTTTATCTTAATTCTGTTTCAAAGGCTAATAAATTTGTGTTCGGGAAATGAAAACAGCCCAAGGAAAAGTCCCCATGATTGTGATGATTTGTATTTCTCTTTCACATCTGACTTAATAATGCTTAGGTGTTTTTGTTTTTACAGGCTTTCCACGAGTATAAAAGAGTTGCAGAATTTTAAAGTTCTATTACAACAAACTAGGTAATGAAGGCCTTTGCACAACTCCTTAGTGAAGATCATTTACATGGCTGCATTGAGCAGAAGCAACTGATCCTTACAGGACTCACATGAACTGATAAAAAAAAATAAAGTCAAATACCAACTTGAATATTTATGTTTAAACTAGGAATGGTTATTAATTAGAAAATATATTTATGAATGAAATATATAGTTTTTAAATGTGTAAATTATGATGATCTGTTTATTTTTAAAGTTCTCTGCTCACAATTCTGTTGTACTGACACTTCATAAAGTTTCTTATTTCCTTGTTTTTCTGAGACAGCTTCTTTATATGAAAACATATGTACCTCCCCCCTGACCTGGCCTGCTCTGTCTTGCCTCTCCCCAGTTACTGAGCTTCAGTATATTCTAAGGATTTGGTATGTTAGTTCTGTCAAAGAGTAGGAGCAGGGGGGAAACTGAAACAAACACAACAACAAAAAATCAAAAATCCCACAAAACCCCCAAACTACAGAAGGGAAATATGGCTCTTGCTGAATTCTGGCTTCTTAACATAATAATGAAACTTACTTAAAAGTAGTAAATTTACTGAGCAGAAAATTTCATTTCATACTAAGCTCCTTTGCATCAAACTGAGATCAACATGTTTGTTTCCCTTGCGTTATGCATTTCAGAATTTCCTTTTTTCTTTCAATTTGCTACCTTGTTTCTGATGCAGCAGAGTTGGAAGTGACTTTTCTGCAGCCCCTTAGTTACCTGCATTTGCTTGGGCCTGGGGGTCAGTGCAGGGAGTCCTGCTAGCTGAAATTAGTCAATCAAATTTGCATTTATTCCATATTATTTTCTAGACTGTAATCACAAGTTCAGTTTCTGGAAACTGTCTTTTTAATGTCTAAAGTGTTAAAATAGCACACTTGGTCTTGGAGCTATTGAAATAAATTTGCTCTTTATGAGTTGTGTTTGAGTGCTATGTTAAAAGGTCAGTGTAAAAAGAACTTGTTTTTGTAGTCACTTTTAAAGAAAGATGCTTTTTAAAACTCACAATCATACCGACATTTAATACCACATACTTTATCTATGCAAACCCTTACTGTATCTTCTTGAAAAGGATATTCAGAGTAAAAAAACGGGTATGTTAATAATATCACTTTCATAGAACAAGAAATTATTCATGTATCATTGTCCACAAATGTCAGCGATAACTTAACAGTCTCAAAACAAAATTCAGAAACAGCATTACCAGTTAGTAGCAACCAAATATTGGTTCAAATTTAAAATGAAGTAATAATTTCTTTTAAAGCCAGCATGTTTAAAAGTGAAGTTAGGATTTATGAATGTAGGAAGTGCTGGTACAGTGTAGATATGTCTCTTGCTTTTGAAAACAAGTTTTCACAAAATTAAGTGCTCTTAATCATTTTTCACCCTACCAGATAGTGACCTGTTTATATAATTGATTGTAACTGTATTGGCTTCCATAATGTGTTCCTTTACCACCAATATTTTCTGAAGGCTGAAATATGCTCTGTCCTTTGTTTCCAGACTAGCCTCAAATTTCTACCTGACTGGAAATGAAACAGACTATCTTACTGACACTTACTTTTGTAAAAATTACTATTCATAGAGAAAGTAAGCCCCCTTGAGTCAAACTGGAGTAAGCTAAGTGAAATGGGGTGGGGGGAAAAATCATGGGAAAAAACACATAAGTCACATAAGTTGGCAATAAAGTGGTATCCAGTCAGAAGTTCCTGTGTAAGCCAGCAGGTAATTGAATGTGGTGTTAGGAGAAGCTGATGCTGCTCTGGGGGTGTTATGTTCTTACCTAGTAGCCTCGCTAGCCTGCAGGCAACTGTGTCTGAGCAAGTCACCACAGGTTCTCTTACTAGTTAATGCAGAAGGTTACTAGGTGGATTCACCTGGCCTCTTCCAAGATGTGTATTTGCCCCATAGAGTTTATTTTTCTCCATTAAATTGAAGTGGAGTCTAGGTAACTAGCTCAGATGTGAACAACTGTGTTTAGTAAATGAATTACTCCCTGAGTATCCAAATCTTCTGAGTAATTCTATATACTGAGACAGTGTAGTTTTCAGCTGCCTGTTGATTTTTTTGCCTTTTGGATAGACCTGCAAGGGCTGTAGACTCACTTGTGTGAGGAATGCTGTATAGCTGGGGTTTCTCTGTATTGTTCTATATTATAGTGCCTAAAGATTTAGGCAGGATTTTCTAATTGCAATACAAAAAATTGTATTGTCTGTGCTGCCCCAGGAAGGATCTGAGTCTCAGAAATGTTTCTTCCTTTTCTCCCCCTTGGTCTGTGGGGAAAGTGAATCACTTCCAACCTCCTTCGGGGGATACAATTTGCTATTTTTGGTTTTGTGGGGTTTTTTCCCACCTGTGCCTGGCTAAAATCTACAGGCACTGAAGCAGCATCACGCTCATGGGACAGGTGAGAGATTCAGGCATGCAGATCATGGACACCTGCTCCTTGCAGCTCTCATTGGCACAATGCAGGCAAGGTTAATCCTGTTGGGTAAGGACATAAAGAGATAGGAAGCTTTTCTTTTCCTTTGCATTATGGAAACATGGGAATGCAACTGAAAGCAAATTCTTGGTGTGGGGAAGTTCTGTTGCATTTGAAGGTGCATCTCAGTGATCAAATATGGAAGACATTTCATTTCACTGTCATTGTAGAGATACGACATAAGAATTTTCCTGTAACAAATCTAGTTGAAACAGTTTTCCTGTCACCATCTTTTTTACTGTATTTGATGTACATTCTATGACAATGCTGCCTATAAACTTTTGCCGTGTGAGTTGGTTGACTTAGTTCTTTATATGTTAAATTTTCAAAATCTACAACTCCATTTTTATACTGAAGAATAAGGTTAGTTACACCGTCCACAGGCTGTAAGCTATTTTAAATTCCAGCTCTCTGTTGGAGATCAGCTTGTCAACATTCTGTCATTCGTTTCAGAGTAACAGTACATCTGCTTGTACAAATGACACAATGATTGTAATCCCAGAAGTAGTGAGAAGACAGAAACAAATCTGTTTAGTTGTTCCCAAGTGAAGAAGACTTGTGTGAAATGGTGAAAGAGACTTGGTGCAAACTGCACACATAAAAAGTAGGACACTGTTGCTGAACAACTTGCTCTTCAGTGCATGAGAAGGAAGGTCAGAATATAGATTTAAAACAATGAAATAGAGACTTAAGTAAAATGGAATAACAAGTGTTTTCCTACTTTACATCTGAAAATGTGTGCTGTCTGTCATTATATGTGCATGAAATACGCTGTGCCACACTTTGAGTTGTGTTTTGATGCCTGAGTTGCCCTTACCTGACCTTTCTTTGTGCTTTTTTGGGAAATTACCTGTAATGTGTTGTAAATAATCTTGATGCTCGTGTTTATAAAGTAGCAATCAGCAATTCATCACTTTACAATTTCCCCATATAGCTAAATGTAATATTTATTAAAATCCGAATCAATGTTGGAACTGCTTACTGAGATCTAAACACTTCTGAATCTTTGATATATTTGAATCTACAAGATGCAAATTAAAGTATTTTCTTCTACAACTTCTTTTTGTGAATGTAGTTTTTGGGGTTGCAATTGGAAATATATTTTTTGCTTTTCAGTTACCCTTCAGCTACACTTAGTTGATATTATATAAACTATTTCTGTGACTTTCATTTGAGCAGATTTTCATTCTTCAATTTCATTCAAAAGATGAAGGTAACCTTTGTATCTGTTGTTCCTTACAGTGCACTGTGGAGTAGCTGCACGTAAGGAATCCATGTGGCAGAATTGCAGCATTTTTCTGTATAAAAATGGCCAAATTTAGTCCTAGTTTAAGTCCAATTATTTTAAGAGAGACAAAAATTCTTATTTTGAAATGAAGTCTGTTGTGTCTATAAGAATAGCTTGTAAAATCAGTTTTGTAAATGGGGTTTTTTTGATTTGTTCATCCAATTGGGGTCTTTGTGTGGAAATTATTTCCTTGAATGGGTTTCTGCAACTCTGTTCCTTTCCATGTATGCTTTTTTAACTAATTATTGTACTAAAAAATTGATGCACACATTTCATCCCCACTTTAGGAGGGTAAGTACCCATTACACAGGTGATAATAATTATAGTGATTTTAATTTAAGTTTAAGCTCTTGCCTTGTCACATTGTTGTTTTGATCTACCAGGTTTGAGAGTATTTAATTCATTGCTGTGGTTGGTTACAGTCACTTGTCATTCTCCCTTTTTGCATGCATACTGTGGCATAGGGATTAAGCTTGTTTTAAGTGCAGAATTCTCTTAAGTTTTTACTGTGCAGTTGTATATACTGTGAAGAAAATGTAGTTCCTGCAGACTTCTCTTGCACTGGGCTTCAGGCAGTTTTGTACAAACATAATTGTAGAACTCCAAAGGGTTTAATAAAACTTCTGTTCTCCCAACCCTGTAGCACCTTTTCTTAATCTCTGACTGTTAGGGGTTCTTTTTTTCTACAATGAACATACGTGAAGAAGGGAATAGGAGTTTTTGGAAGGCAGACGGCTTGCTTCTCCTGGACACAAGGCTCTGCTTTGACTTTACCATGAACACCCCAAACCCCAAAGATTGTGTGGAAGACTCGACATGCAAGTGTGGCACTACTACACTTTTGGTTTTCAAGCAACTCTGAGCAGATGTACACCTCATCTCTTCTTTTTTCAACCTGTAGGTTCTCGGTGAAATATACATAAGGATGCTCCACTGCTTCCTGGAATTGATCATGAGGAAAACATGAAGCCTGTCCACCATTTGGGGATGCTGTAGCACACCTCAAAATGAACTATGTTTGTAGAAGTAAAGATTACTACAAGTAGTATGTTTTTCTCAAGGAACACATGGTTTGGGTTACAGTATTTATTTCACATAGGGAAGGAGAAAGAGACATTGGGCATGCAGAGTTCTTCAGCACTGGGCACGATGAAAAGACCTGAAGTGGAGCCAGGATGCCTGTTTGCCTTAGATTAGTAAAACTTACTTTCAGGCTTGCTCTGTGTAAATTTTGCATCCTGGGATGCTGTTTGTCCATCACTTCCATCACAACCCACTACATTTATCCCTGAAGATACAAGGCTGAAACACAGCTTTGCTGACCTTCTGCTCATTATGTAGAAAGGTGCACTTGTGGTTTTTCTGCTTTTCATGCTCCTGGCTCTTGTTCTGTTCCCAAACTGCCCTTCCCAGGTTCTTAACAAATAAGCAGGTATGTGTTCTAAGTATTCCTCTCCCTGGCTAGGTATTTGACTTGCTTTTAATATACCAATATGTGATTGGTGGGATTTTTCAAACCTAAAAGTTCTCAGCCTCTTTGGCAGATCACAACGCTCCAGTTGGAGCACATGCCTGTCTACTCTTCTGAATCTGTCCCTGGAGCTGCTGAGAAGACACAAAATTCTTAATTTCTTAGAAGGCAGGGTACAGATGACTTTTAGCTTCCAACTGTCATGCCACACTTAGTAAGTAGTGATATCCAAGAAATAAATTGTGCTCTGAGGACATAGGAACGCGTAACTTGGAAAAGACAGTATTTAATTGGTTTGATATTTTTTTCCTTACAGGCTTTTATGTGCATGTAAGAATTGCAACTCTCATGCATTTGAAAAATTCATGTCTTTACAGTATATTCATCATAATCATGTATATCTAACATAATACATAGTGTAAAAATAAAAATACTTAGAAAATAATTAGGCCATTTCACTTCATGAAATTTGCTCTTTTAAAATGAGCATAGAAATTATTAAATTATACTCTCTAACAACTCTATTCAAAGCCAAAACCACCATGGCTTAGAACAAGGTATTAATTGGAACAGTCTTCAAAGTTTAGATCATTAGCTTATACTTCTCCTTGAACTATGAAAAGCTTGTTGCAAGGTTCTTCATTTATCTGTGCATAAGAACACTTCTAAAAACCAAAGGATAAAGGAAAGTTGCTAAGTTTTTTCCAGACGATTGGTTTTAATATCGGAATGTCCTAGAATGCTGTAGTTGATTGATGTTATATAGGGCTTGGCCGGTCTGTGTCCAGTGCTGGATCGTTTTGAAGGGATCCTATGTAAGCCATGAAGCTGTTGTTCTGGTGGCTCCAGTCGTAGTAGTCTGGAGAAAAACTTGGAAAGAAAATAGAAGAATTAGGGCCTGGCAGGTTGGTTCTGTAGGTACTTGGTTGGTGAATGTGGAAGAAGCGCAAATTATGTAGAGCAGTGCTCCCTGTGGCTGAAGTGCACAAATAAAATAAGGGGTTTAGGCAGCTGTTTATTTTTCTGATCTGTTAATTATTTTGGCTCAAGTATTCTCAACTAATTTTCTGTTTCCTGATTCTCATAGCTCACTAACGACCCTTCTCTTTCTGATTCACTGTTCCAGAAGGTGGTTGAAAATCCCAGAAGTGCTGCTGCTCATCCCTGCCAAGTCATAGCACTGCAAGGGCCTGTCGGTGACAGCCCTGACCCTCCTGTGTCTGTGTCCAGGGGACTGGGATGTGGTTAACTGCTCCAGCATGCTGGCATATCTCCCATGAGTAATGTGAGACAATGCATGTGGCTGGTTTGGTTTCCACTGGGAGCTCTGTGTATTACTAGTACGGCTGGTTCCCTGATACATCTGTATGGGAAGGAGAGTGCCTCTGGCTCTAGGCTGGAGCGCAGACTGGTGTACACGGCATCCAGCCTCCTCCACGGGGTTAGTTGCTATGTGACTACAAGGTCTTAGCTAAATGAGTGACAAGAGAGCCCTTCAGAGGGACCTTGACAGACTAGAGAAATGGGCAGACTCCAATAATGTGAGATTTAACAAGACTAAGTGCTGGGTTCTTCACTTTGGACATAACAACCCCAGGTATCACTATTGACTGGGGGATGAGTGGCTGGAGAGTGGTGAAATGGAGAGTGACTTAGGAGTAATGATTGACAGAAAACTCAATATGAGCCAGCAGTGTGCCCAGGTGGCTAAGAGGACCAGTAGCATCCTGGCCTGTGTTAGGAACAGTGTGGCCAGTAGGACTAGGGAAGTTCTCCTTCCCTTGTGCTTGGCGCTGNGAACTGGGTATGTTAACTATGATTAGCAAGTTAGCCAGCATTTTAAGGTGTATGATTCTGCTAATGTCCTTCTAGAATAGAGTAGATAGAGGAAGAGCAACTGAGTAGTACATGACTGAGCCTCCTTTCAGGGCAGGATAGAGTTCTGGCAGTGCCTTTCCTTCTCTGAATTAGATGTTATCATACTTGGTGTGAACTGCTCTTTCCTGGATGGGAATCTTTACCTAAAGCTCCTGGTTGCACAGAGAAAACAAATTTTTTGCCACTTCTGGGTTGAGTGTGATTTCAGCAGTTAGGTGGATTTTGGTATGCTTTCAGCATGTGGGACAGCAAATACTTCCTTCAGTCCTGATAACTCTCAGCACATTTAGCCACGTTACAGGGCAACCTCAATTGAGAGGCTTCTCACTGACGCCGTCACAGGCTGATGTCTGTGCTGTTGAGCTTTCCCCTGCTCTCCCTGAGCAGGGAGACAGCAGTTTTTCTAGGCTGCTTTGCTTACACACTAGAATGAGTAAATGGCACTTCTTTAGCCACTCTTGGAAGAAACACGAGGGTGGAACATGCAACCAAAAGATCTGACATGCGTTTTTCAAAGCACAGCATGCTGTTACAGTTCTTAAATTATGTAACTCTTTTAATTCTTGTGTCTTTGTAGTCTCTACACAGCCCTTGGATCACTACAGTCACTCAGTGCTAACTTTCCACATCAGCTTCCCCATTTGCTTCCCCTCACCCCTTGGGATTTGTGCCACAATTGCAGCTAGACAATTTACATCAGCGTTTTGCGGTGTGACAGAGTTGTTCCTCCTCCAGTTTCTGTTTCGGGAAGCAAGCAGTTCCCTTGTGTATCTCACCTGCCCTGTGCCCCCTGTGGCGCAATATTCCAAGCTAGATCGTCATCGCTGTCGTATCTGCGAGGGTTGTCAAAGAAGTAAGATCTGGGACTGAAGCCATGGCTTGGGACCATTCCTGCATTGGCCTGAGGGAAGGGAAACCTCTGTCAGTACTTGCACCAGATAGATAAACTGCTTGGTGCCCGACTTCTAAAAGTTGTTGCAGACTTACCTTCTGGCTTCCAAAATCAAGCAGGCAATTTTACATGTGCTGTAGACAAAAGAAATAACTTTGTGTTTTCTGTTTATCTCTGCCAGTATAGTGGTAGTCTACTGATCCCAAAAGCTTTTCCTTATTATTTCTTAGCTAACACATGACCTGTATCTGAAACCACTCTCCAGTCTGCATTTAACCTGTCTGCTGAATTCCTGTCCATCCTGGGCACTGTGCTTTTAGCCAGTGGACTTGAAGTGAGATGCAGAGAAGCAGTTGGAAGTAAATGAAACACCTAAAGAGATTTGATTTAACCTCCTGCAATTCATCATACTCTCTCGTGATGCCTTACCTCCCTTGCCTCAGGAACTGATTATGCTGAGGCCTGGCACCCTGCTTAGTGAATCCATGTCTGAAAAGCCCCTTAGGACTCCACTGAGCAATTTCAGTATCTACCCTATAGGGCTGTGAGGGTCAAATTACAAGGTCAGGCCCTTTCCCTGTATAAGAGAAAGGGGTGTACATGTAACCCCTTAATTTATGAAGTATTTTCCTTTTACTTCCCTATGAATCAAAATAGAAACCATACAAGATTTAAAGTGTCACTTTGACTCTGGAAACAGTGCAGAGGAGTATCAGCTGGGCCTCATCCACTGATCCACTGCTTCCAATCCCATTGAACAGAGTTCGCTGTGCGTGTGGATAAGCCAAGATGAGGACATCTCTGTCGGCTTAAGCAGGAGAGTAATTTGATTTCCCCCTTTACTTCACATGTTGAGTAACTTTGACAAAGATGAAGTAAAGATAGATGCATCTCTGTTGTGTCCCTATTTCCAACATTGTCTGGCTGAAGGTGTGGCAAGGCAAAGGGCCTTATGCTGCAGTGACCCTGTGTCAACATCAAAGCTGACAGACAGCTTGTTCCAGGCTACAACTGTCTGCGGAAAGGAGCTTCAGATTTGAACAATGCTGAATGCATGGTGCCTCTGCTCAAATGTTTTATTTCTGAAGTCCTGAATTCAACATAAAACCAAAGAGCAATTTCTCAGGATTGTTCCTTATTAAAAATAAATATTTTGGATTTTTACTAAATCAAAGTTAAGATTTTTTTAACTAAAGGAGGGTTAGTTTTACTTCTAACACCATGCTTTTGGCATAAGTATTTTCAGCTATTGACACTTTAACAGCCTCCTGAACACATCAGCCTCCTGAAGTCCTGCAGCCCTTGGTCTCCCTCTTGTGGCGTTCTCGCACTGAAGTTCAGTTTTCCCTTGATGCAGTCTCTTCATTTTTTGTTTTGTTCTAAAATTGTTTGTGATTTTCCTCTTAATATGTGTCGCATGTAGAAAAAGAAATCTAGATTACCTAACCCATATGACAGATAATGTCAAATACCTAAAAAAATACCCATAAAAGAAGTGGTATCACTGTCTGGCTTTTCTGAACTGTATCTTTGTAAAGCTGGAGATTTAAGGCTTTCTGCAAATCACACTGCAAAAATGTAATGTTATATATATTACTGAAGCTCTCTTTGACTTGTGGCACAGTATTGCCTGTTTGATTCCACTTGAGCTCTCATTTGAGTAGGATACCCAGTACGTATTCATGGGATCAGATTTTGAAATGAGGGATTAGCCCACATCCCTTATTTTCATATTTTTGGGAATATCCCACACTTTATCTAGTCTTGTCCATCAGGCCTAGCCTTACTAAACTCACTTTAAATAAAAGGAGATCTCTCTGTGATCACTTTTTAGAAGAGCAGCATCACTGGATTGTACTTCAGAACATTTCTTCTTGTTGCAGTTGTCCTAGCTAATTCCTACGTAGAAGTGGGGTGATGGACATTAGAGTCCATGCGGTTTCTTAGTGCAATGTCAGGTATTGCTTCCTTGTTCAGCTTGGCTCCATCATCATCTCTGAAATATTCGCTTAAGAATAAAAACCATCACCTTGTCTAAGAAATTATTTCTTTTTTTTTTTTCTCTTACTTGTGTGTTTACCATTCACAACCTTTTGGGGGAATATTAGCTTTGGTTTGGCCTACAGAAACAGAGACATTACCCCAGTAATCCTAGTGCAGGGCTGGTATTCCTCGTGTGCCTGTCAACTCTGTTAACCTGGAGACGTTGCCTAAAGCCATAAAAAGATGTTTGCTCATCTGTTAACTTCCTAGATATTAAGGATACTTACAGAGAATTATGCTTATAGCTGACACCTTAATGTCTGCTCTGCTGAAATGCCAAACAAGTCAGCAAGTGCTTTTAATGACCAGTGGTCTTTGAGTTAGAAACAATTCCATGGGCTGAAAGAATTCAATCTGTTATTTCATACATATCATTGAAAAATCAGGACATGACCTTTTTCTCTGCCATGTGATGAAACAGCCCAAGTTTGGATAACAAACGCTTTTTCCACTGACTCCAGGAAAATGTTGTAGAAACTCAAAGGAAAGATATCCCTAAATTTAAGAAGGTTCCTGATTTTTCTGGTAAAATGCCTGAGAAACACCTTGCCTTCCTTCTGGGTAAATATGATGAGTTTTTTTCATGAGGAGTTAGCATAAATAAGTGGGAAGTTTGGGTTGCTTTTATACCGTCAAGGACACTTTGAACAAGAGAAATCAGAATGTAAATAAGCAAAAGCTCCTTCAGAAGACTAGCCCTCCAGACCTCCCTGGACATTACACTAACAAATACACTAACAAATTCCACTTACCAGGTCTTTTGTAGGGTTTCGGACACGGAAGAAATATACAACCAAGGAAGTAGGCAAGAGCTCCCAGATGAAAAGGATCACTCCAAACACTATGTAACCTGCATCTCCCAGCTGACATTTCAAATCTGCCTGTTGAAAAATAAAGATGGCAGCTCATTTAAAGGCACAGGAGGCAATATGTGTTCTTACGAAGTTCTTATTTAAGTGGCTGAGATGTTTGACAGCATGGCCAGAAATTCCATTCAGGAGAGCCAGATTGACCTGGGAAATGACTAAAGGCATACTAGAAAAATCTATGTGTCATGTTGGGGACATGACTTCCCACTCCTTCTTCCTTTGCCTCCTATCTTTCCTTCAGCAAAATCAAAGTTTAATACAGGGGTCTACCCAGTCTAGAAGCCTAGCAAACAATCATTTGATTAAGTAATCAAAATCATTAATGAGAAAGTAGTTCTCCAGCCCTGTTTCAGCTAGGAATAATAGTAAAGAACAATCAATGTTCAAGGGCATTCCTTTTGAAAATGAAAGTCTTGGCTCTCTTCAAATTGGTGCGCATTGTAAGCCTGAATAACTGCTGTTACTGTAGCATTAGCTTTGATGTTCTCTCTAGGTTTCTACCATTCCACATAGCTGCTGAGGGCAAATCCTGTCCTTCCATGTGTTTTGTACAGAAAAGAGTGTTTCTGACTGGTGACCTGAGGCAATAACAAAGTACAAACACTGGGCTGTAATTTTAAAAGTGATTTTGGATTCTGGTACCAAATTGAGTACCCACTCCTTAGTTCCACGCCCTTTACCTATAGCTCAAATAATTTATCCCAAAATTCATGCAACCCTAATGCCACAAGTCAAAACAGACATTCAAAAAAATGTAGGAGTGGCCCAAGGCCTAAAGTATTACAGTGAGCACCCTATAAACAATGTCTGACTCCACAGGGGAAACACAGCAAAGTAATCAGGCCAAAAAACTCCAGTCCCTTTATTCCAGACTGCAGGAGTCAGCACAACAATTGTCCCCTGCAAGGGGTCAGCAGAAGCAGCAGCAACACTCCAGGCCTCAACAAGAAGGAAAACATTTGATTCAGGAGACAAGTCGGAGCCTAGCACCCTTCTGCCTAAACTGTCCGTTCTAATTACATGGACTGGCAACTCCTAGCTGCCCTCCCCTTCCCCACACTGTGGCAGGGTTGGTTAGAGGTCCCTTGAGAGACCCTGCTCAACCCTACTGTGTGCCTATTTCTAAATTACAATTTTATCTACTGCTTAACAGAAAATCGTTAATGGCTCCAGGTTTGCTTGACCACCTCAGCAATAAAAGGCCCTTGCATGGCTAGGAACACTGCTTTTGGTCTGCACGTGCTTGCTAAGAGAGTGGGGAGACATCAAGTGTCTGGGACTTTGTGGCCAAACAAAAGATACTCATGATCCAGGCCCAGGCCTGCCATTTTGCCCAGCCTTGACAGAGCTGGAAAAATACCAGGACCTAACTACATGCTTAGAAGCAAAGAAAGAAACTAATGCCCAAATTTCGCTGAATTCAACAGAGAAGGCCTTGCTGTCTCTTTGAGTATTTTTATCACTGTTAGTTTTCGATCTAAATTCTCACTTGCAACTAAAGGTTAGGAAGAATCTTAGTCTTATCCTCAAAGTACAGAAGTTATGCTCATGACAGAATTAAGGGGAATAGCTCCACAGCCCTGGATGGCAATGAGAGATTTTATGATGAGTTCAAAAGTGAGCATTTCAGTGGAATCAAGTACTGGTTTTCCGCTTCTCCAAGTACAACACATTCTTTATAATGGACAAAATACCTGGTTTTCCTGGTTTTTTAAATAATAGATGCTCATTCTTTTGACAATAAAATCAAGGGGAATAAGATATTTATTTTTTAAACATTATTAGGTTAGTTGTTACTTATTTCCTTTAGCACTGAGTTGTAGTTTCCAAAATTATCAGAAATTTGCACTCCTGGAACAAAACAATCTTGGTGCATTGACTACATGAAAAAAAAAAAAAAAAAAAGGATTTGAAGGTATTTGTCCCTATTGTCATAGCATATAGGAAATCAAACATTGCGTACAGAATGAGGGTTTTCTCTATAGCAAATACTTTTATACTTGCCTGATCTGAGACATTGTACCAATCATAATCAAAAGAGTTTACTTTCTTGGTTTGGGAAAAAGATAAGATGAACAAGTTGTAACAGGCTCGTGAGGTATAAAGTAGTATAACAGTCACTCCTATGCTTGTCACCTGACAGACAGATGAGCCCTGGAAGAGATTAAACACAGGTTATGGTTCATAAGATAAGTTGAGAGCAACATTGTTCTTCATGGACTTAGGGTTGTCATGCTACTCTGCCTAATGTGACTGACTTTTTGTCTTGCCTTCTTCGGTCAGTATATCTTGTGCTATGGATATTCTTGTATTTTATCAGGACAGTGGTTTCCAGGCAAGGGTAGCAGTTCCAGCCCTTGGCAAAATTGGCTGTGACTAATTCTTACAATTTATTGAACAAGTGCTATTTGCAGAGCAATGAAAGCACATAAGAACCACACTTGGTATCAGGTGGAGTGAGAGAATTCAGCCTTCAGCTCTGCATTAGCTACAAAGCATCCTGTTCCAGACACTGGATAGCTGTAGCATGATGCAACTTTGCATCTTTTTATGACTGCTTGCTGTGCACCTATTTCCTAAGTACAGAGCAGGTCATAACAGTCAGCAGTTAAACACAGCACAAACAGGAACAGAACATCCTGCCTTAGCTAATGTCAACACAGTGGGGAGAGAAAAATGGAAGCACAGCCTATGGGCAGAGTGACCATGGCAGAGCAGTCTGAGTGGCAGCTTGGATACAAGGGGAGGGATGGGATTTCAGGTGTGAAATCACAAGAGTTCCTAAGCCCTAGAGAGAAAGGAGGGACAGAGCAGGGGAAAGAGCCTAATCCAGCAAGAGTAATGAGATACCTGACCCCTGTGTCCTATGGGGAAGGTAACTGTTGAGGACTGAGAAACCAGCACAGCAATTGTAGCAGGAAGAAAGGAAGGAGTCCAGGAACCACGGCTACAGAGATCTGTGTGAGTCTGATCACAGACACAGGCAGATGTACAAAAATGGAACTGGCTTTGAAAGAAGCTCAAAGTAAATTCTCTTCAGTTGCCTCTGGAATTGTGCTTTGCACAGCCAAAGGAGGAAAGGTGGGTTCAAGCTCTCTGTGCTTTTAGAGGCAAGATACGTTGCAGTCATTTGCTTTGCTAGCCCTACCCTCTCCCTCTCCTGGCAGAGACTCACACCAGGAGGACAGGCTCCTCTCATTTAGGTGAGAGAAATTGTCCAAGAGAGAAGTTGCTCCTCCCACCACAGGATTATTTATACCAGTGCAGGAGGCTGGAAAGTCTGCCCCCTATTCCCTCTGCTCACACATGCTGCTTCCAGGTTTGCAGCCACAGAGCAGAGGTCCAAAGTGCAGTGGCAGGTAGATCCAACATAGTCTCGAATGGCCAGTGAAGTACCAAGGAAAGTCACCAAGACACCATGTCCTGCACTCCTGGTCTTCAGGAGAATACCAGGGCTCGGCTGCTGTTTACCCATGCTGCTGGCTATTGTCCCTGTGGCTCTGTCAACCCAGCTCCTCAGTCTGCACTCCCCAGTGAGCCTAAATTAAGAGGAGCTAAGGGATTAATCAGAAAAGCTTGCATAATACTAGCTTGCCTGTTTTCCCAGCAACGTCTCAGAATTCCTGCTTATAACATACTGGAATCACCACAATTTATGAGGCCATAACGTGCAGCCTTGTCAAGAGTGAGCCAACAGACTGCTGCTACACAGGAATTGAAGTCAGGTCCATAGCAAGCAGTGGCAAAAGCTGTGGCAAGACCAGCAAGCAGGAAATGCCTCAAAGAGGAAACATTTGCTAGGCACTTCTCTGTTCTCCTTCAATGCTAACAAGTCAGTGATGCTGTCATGGAAACCGGGGGAGAGAGAGCAGAGAGAAGCTGCTGACTGGCACATACCATATCCCAGTTCAGTGGCATTTACAGATGGAGGATAGCAGATGCAAAGAGCAGAACAGGGTCAGTATTTCGCTATATAGATTACCCTGCATAGCTATCATTCTTTAATAGTTAATAGTTAAATGTGCTAGAGGTTTGCCACACTTCCATCCCACCAGATACAAAAACAGGGATAAGAGTGTCCTGGCTTTATTGCCAGTCAAATATACTTAGTGGATTGGGTAAGGAAGAGGCCAGCAGTGAGAGTAAAACCAGAGGAATCCCTTTTCAGTCACACATCCCTGCAGGAAAGAGAGGGAGCCCTAAGCTAGTAGAATGTCCCACCCACTACCTGGTGCTTTTGGCTAGCCCAGGACTGGCCCAGGTCAGCACCTAAAGGCAGGGCTGTGCACCTCCTTGGTGCTGTTACAGCCTTGGCACGGAGAACCAGGATGGTCCCCCATGCCAGGTCACAGAGATGAATGTGTTTTCACATGAGATCAGATGATATGTGCCGGCAGATGGGAGATGCAAATAAAATGTTGCCAGTACCAATGCCTATCTATGAGCACCACAGAACATGCATTATCTCCAACACTATTTCTGTCGTATCACTGCAGAGAATGGATATTTCTTCTTTAGCTAGTTTTTTAGCAGATAAAATCAGGATGCTTTTTCACTGCCAGTTCCAGCCATCTGTATCCCTAAACTATGTGTAGTCAAACCCTATGGGAAGTCCCCAGAGGAATTCCCATTTCATGTCAGCAGAAAGTAGCAAAGCTCGCTCTAATTCTTATTTCCACGTTCAAACTTTCATCAGTTGAGTGTTCTACTCTTTCCTGTCTGCAATAATGTTAGAGAAGGTTTAGTTTTCGTGAAATAGCATGAAGTAAAGAAAATTGGGTTTCCTGTAGGAGGAGGAAATGGAACAAAGTAGTCTACCAAAGCCTCCCTTAGGTTAACACTGCTTTCTTACAGAGATTTATGCTTCTGTGATTTGCAGCAGCAGAAAAACTCTTCTTACTAGTAAAAATAATCCATTGCCCATGCCCTTTGGCCAGCAAATGACAGGCTTGAAAGAAACAAAACAAACTAAGCTGTGTTTTTAAATCTTCCGTTCAGCCCTGAACTTTCAGTTGTTGTGCAGTACGGCCAGATTTGATTAAACAGGAAATGTACTTATTTCATCTGATTAAGGAGATGGAGAGAGGAATTTTATTATAAGATTTTCTAAATAACAGCTAAAACTTACATTTTTAAAAGTTTTTTTGGTAATGGCAATTGGTTAAACTAATAATCCAAGATCTACCTGTCCACTGAAAATGCAAGGACCTTTGAAAACCCTGTTTCATTATTATAGATATAAAACATCTTGACTAATTTAACAATAAACCCTCCATGCTTATGGGATGCCACTCAGTTCCTTGACCACTGAATGTGTCCAAAGCTGTAAAACTAACAGTATTTCTTTGAAGAACATTCTATAGAGTAATACGAGAAACTTTTTATCCCTTCTCCCCAGCTGGCTAAGTTGTAATGTATATGAAGTGTTTTAAAACACATTCTGATTATATATAGGACAATATACAAATGTGTAAAGAGAGATTCATATTTCTCTCTCTGGCTTATTTCAGCATGCTGCTACCTTAAACAGTTAACTTAGTCAATGATTTGACAAGGTGATGGATTCCAAAGTATTGGAATGCATACACTGCTATGTACCCGTACTGAAATGCACTAGTCTTCATACAGAGCCCTGGAGAAAGCAGTATCCACTTGAAAAAAAAATGGGAGAAACACCAGTCAGGAAGTTCTACAAACTCTGCCTCAAAAATATTTGGGATCACTAGTGCTAGCCAAGAGCTCTCTTGATACCACCGAGTATTTAATTCATATACTGAAGAGGATGGCAATCCAAGTGCAAGCTGTGAAGTTTAAGGCTCTCAGGAAATCTAAAGAATTGTGAGGCTTAATGTTGCACTGTCCTTGTCTCTCAGAAGGTACTTGAAAAGAACTGAAAATGTACCTTACCTTGGACTCCAAGTAAATGTTGGCTAAGGACATCTTGGAGATCTTATACAGGCAGATGGAGAGTGAAACAGCACACAGCACAAACAACGTGTCATTAATTGCCACCCGGACAGAGACAATGACTTTTCTCTCTGTATTCTGTGTCCTCACCAATACTGCACATGTTAAATTCACCAAGAGGAAGAGAAGACTTATGAAAAGGGAAGCCAGGTAGAGGGGCAACCTGGGAGAGTGAGGAGAAAACTGTTTTAGCAACATTGTTCAGCAAGTGCAAGTCATGAGACAGAAGTTACACTCTGAATAATGAAATCTGCGTATGTTGGGCTGCCACAGCTGACAGAATAACCAGTTGCCTGAGCCCTAATCAAAGTGCTGCAGAGATTCATTTAGCTTGTTTCAAACCTGTTTTTACAGTTACACAACAAGCTGTAAGTAAAGAAAATTATATCAAGCAGCAAAACACGGAGGACTGTTTGCAGCAGAGTGACAACAGCACAGTTCTTAGAAACTGCTTAAAATACACACGTGCTTTCTTAGAGCATGCATTTCGTAGTCAGCATAAACCCTCTGGATACTCACTTCCAGGAGAAGCCTTTCAAAATGTTGAGTTACTGGAATAGACTGGTTTTGACCCTGCATTACTACACCACTGCTGTTGTGAGAATCATCACTAACTATTAGTGTTTGCCATCAGATTTCATACTAAATTAAGGAATTGTCTAACAGTGGGAAAAATCTCTGAGTTACTGGTTACCCAGCATCTCTCTCTGTCCCTTTTCCTAAGTAAGTCAGTCACAGTCCACCTCTTGAAAGAAACATCAATACACTTAACTATGCATATTGATTCTGGGTTGGCAATTTGCCTTCTCTGCCAGGAAAAAGGTTAATTTACACAACCACAAAAGCAGAGCTGGAACAGAAATGTGATAGATACAAGCCCAGGAGTTGGACTGGTTTTCTCCATCTGTTTTTTTTCCCCACCTACTCAGCGCTGATACCTGCAATATAAGTATACCACATACTCAAGGAAAGCTGTTTCTAATTCCTCCTTGCTCCTACAGAGAGCTGTGAAGCTTTCCACTTTAAAAAAAAAAAAAAAAGGCATGTTTCCATCTGAGGTATTTGCTGACTTCATGATCATTCTTGACCAAGGCAATTGCTGATAAGATTCATAATATGCAGTCACTGAACAAGAGGTTTTGGCCACAGCTTTTCATGCCTGCTGGGAACTTGGAATTTGGCTGACAACAAACATACAGACTTGTCCCTGAGGAATCCAGTTCTGATTGTTTCAAAATACCTAATGGGGATCTTTTTCTTTCACACATTCATATTCTTTTGGTTTAGCATCAATGCAGCTTAAAAGCTGAAGCATAACTGGTTTCTGTTCAGAAGGCAAGAAAGGAGGGGCTATACCTTTGAGACCTTTTAAATGTCCAAGAGGGGGAACTTAAAGCCCAAAAGCTTCTGCTTGTGATTCAATGTGCTTCATCACTGTGATGCTCATCTGGCAATGAGCAAGGATGTTGTTTTTTCCTTGCCAGGCATGGAAATTCCCTCTCAGGGGGAAGATTGTGCTCATTCCTAACTTTCCAGGGCAGGGCTCTGTTTTTAGGATAAGCAGCCCTAGGTAGTTTCTCAAAATCTCATTAAATCTAATGCTGTAAGTATTGCAGTCCTGAAGCTCCTCTCTCACACAGTTTCCTCCAGAGATTGCAGTTCATGGTACATTTACAGCTTTTATTAGTACATATCTCAAACGTCTTTAAATAGTTGTCATGTGTCTTCCTTTCCTTCCCTTCTCAAAGTCTATTAAATAGTCTCATGTCTACTCCCCTTGTGGGGATTTGGGCTTCCAGAAGACACACTCTTACACGCTGCCTTGCCTGCAGGGCCATAATTATGTGCTCCCTTTTTGCTCATCTTAGTCAGAAGGCCCTTCTGCTGCAGCACAGCCTGTGTGCCCGCAGCATCAACCTGGTTTGCAACCAGCAAGGGCTTAGACGTTTCCAGGCCAGGCTCCTCCTTGACAGAGTTTAGCAAAAAGAAAGCACTGTCACCCTCTCGTGCCCGTACACTCCCGTAGGTGCCAGGGTGAGCTGTCATGGCCAGTCACTTGTGCAGCTCTTCACGTAATGATCTTCCAGTCCCCTTATTAACATGGTGTGTCTGGGGAAATGGCTGCCTGAGTTGACAATAGAAGCATTGTTGCTGAACTTATGAATAAGCACTGATGGAGATGTAGGCTGTCTCTCTCAGGGCAGTTTTAGCGGCTCAGCAGCTGCAGATTAAAGGCAGAAAGTATCTCGACAATTTAATTACAAGGGCACCTACAAGGCATGAAGAAGCATATGGAGTTTTTTTAGAAAACAGAAACACAGGGCAGAAGAGCTTCCAGGTTGCACCAATGAAAATGCTAGTGAAATTTCAAAAGCCTATTGTGCCTGACGCCTACTTTGGGACTAGTTCCTTTAGAGGAGCTGTGTGTAATCTGGTTTGGCTGAGGAAGGCACGTGCCAGGGTGTTCTGATCTCTCTGTGTCTAGCTGGATGCACCCATAAGGTTTTCTTTGAGCTTAAAATCAAACTCCAGATAAATGCAGTGAGCTTTGCCTTGTTTAACAGGAAAATCTGTTTGAAACTATGCAGTGCATTTTGTATGTGGTTTCTTCTAAAACCACACAGTGTCTGAAGGTGGTGTGTATCAAGACATGCACACATAGCACAGCAAACCATCCAAACCATCCAAACAGTAAGAAATCTCCAAGCCCAGAAAGATATGCATGCTTAAATATCAAGCTGGACTAGCACAGGCTTCACCTTGTGCTCTTTTACTAACACCATGAAGTCTGTGCTGAGTAAAGTTTGCTTAAGATTTTGGTTCACTGATAGGATTTTATAAACTATTTTTTTGTAGCTGAAATTATTTTGATTTCTGAGATCTGTGTCAATACATAGACCATGTTCCTGCCTTGCAGTTGCCCCTTTTATGTTGCCATTATCTATTGCAAAAATGCCAATATGAAGCAATAAAGTCCAGCACTTATTAAAGCAAACGGAGGGAAAAATCAAAGAGCAAACATGCAGTAATGAAGAAAAATCAGATCTAGTAAGTGCAGATTACAGAGCTTGTTTGTGAGCCTCGGATCTTTCTATCATCCATCATCCATTTCTCCCTCAGGATTTGAGCAACCTAATGAAACATGTCCCTGCCCACGTGACAGGGTTTGGACTAGATGATCTGTAGAGGTCCCTTCCAATCCAAATCACTTTGTGAGTTTATCATCTTTCACTAGTCTGTTGCAATTAAGATTCAGGACTTCAGCTGTGGGTGTGCATGTCTTACACCATTTCAATTGCCCCATGTAAGACAGGAAACGAGGTCAGCTTTATTTATATGACTCTTTTAGACTTTCATGCTCAGAGATCTAGATATTAAAACAAAATACAACTGAAACCCTTTACTAACAGAGCTGAATAAGAAAGTGAAAACTAGACCAGATCCAAGAGTGACCTGTATTAGAAATGCAGTAGACATGAGTCAGAGTGGACATGAAGCTATTGTGGGGAGGGTAGTCTGTGCATGAGTAATTCCAGTCACAATGCATAAGTATTTAGGAACAGAAATGCTCTAAGGACTACATGCAGGGTGCTAATGTAGTCCCTTCATAGGCACTGACTAAATATAACAAACTCCCTTTGCCTCAAGCAAGACATTTTCGAGCCATTTTCAGGAATAAAGCCTTGCCACAAACGTCAGTAAAAGAGGAGGTTCAAAGTTTCTAGCTCTCACCTCTAAAGTCACCTAGGAGCATGTCCACAGACAGTCCTATGACATGTCCACAGCCACACAGGCTTTGTGCAAAGCAATCCTCTTTGTTTCTCTTGCCTGTGTCCACCATCAAAGGCAGTCACACCTGCACTGAGGACCTGCCTGGTGTGTGCTGTGCTTCTCTTGGATTTCCTGCCAGAGTGCAAAGTGGGGTGCAAAGCTGCTGTTCAGCCTAGAGTCTACATTCCTGGGTCAGCCATCACACCCTGTATGTCCCATGCCCCCACCAGCCCAAGCACAGCCCATTCCAAGACTGCTGTCACTTGTACTGCCATTATATCAAACACGGGTCCTAAAGTACTTGCTCCAGACAATTACCCCTCGAGCTGTATCAAAACCCAATCAGATGACAAACTTTCTAGGGCAAGGACAACATCAGTATTTGCCCTGTGGATACAGTACCATGTTCTCCTAACAGTCAGCAAGTAAAAAGTCAGATTGTACTTCCAAATTATTCTGTTTTCCTATCCTGAATTCATACTATAAATTCTTTCTTTAGGAAACAGTGCACCTCTCTGTCTCCTGTCTGTCTAAACAACATTTCCCAACTGATGTTTTTAGGTGTTGCCAAACAAACATTAATTTATTGAGCTTTTCCTTAGCTTTCTGGACATTACTGCCCTTTGGTGTACTCTCAAGTACTTCCTGGCAGTTCCTCCTGCTGAACAAGATGTCAAACAAATAACTCCACCTAAATGCAAAGCTACCATAATGTCAACTCTATGGAGTCAGGGGAGGTTATCTATAAGCTCCCAAACAAATAATCAAATTGAATTCATTCTCTCTAGCTCTTTTTATTCACAGTTCTTCTCTCATCTTCCCAAAACTTTAAAGTCTCTTATTACCACTGACCTTATGTGTTAAAACATACCCACTCCCACTCATTCCTGTAAAAAACCCAAAACATTACTCTGTTTCTTTTACCAAAGCCCTGGGTCTGAATTTACCTAGCAATACAAATGTTAAGAACATGTAAACAAATCACTAAGGTGGGTGTTTTCTGCCAGCATTTGAAATATTTGCCTTTGAAATATGTGACTGACTAAAAATGGTACTTGTGTTGGAAAAGGATACAGTTTTCTAAATGTCACAGAAAGAAACTGGCTGCAGAACCATCATCATAAAACACTGGCATATAACTAGCTAAGATATAAGCCCACAAATTAGAAAAGATGTAGTGTTTCTCAAACAAAATGGATACTCTTCTTTACCACACTAAATGTTTGGATAGCTCTTACCTGTATTTCAGTAGCTCTGGGGAATATTTTGACTTAGCTTTGAAAATAACCTGCAAACCAAAAAAAATACTGCATCAAACATAGCATACATGTCAGTAAAGAAAGACACTGCGATCCATAGCAATGCTGTCTTACATGTCACAAGAAATGTAATTACAAGTGTCATTACACAATAGATTTGCATGGTTTGCTTAGCCAGGATAGGCAAGCTCCGAGAAAAGTATTAAAACTACTTAGCAGGTGATCATGATGTACTTGTGTACAGATTGCCTACACTATTCCTTTCACTTACTCTGGTTTAGGAATAAGGTCCAACACCAACACAAAAGCGCTCTAGTTACTAGTATTACAAAACCCCCAAGCCGTATGACTTATTCTGGATTGTTTCCTAGCAATTTTCTCCTCAAGTTATCCTGCCTTATCCATTTAACTTGGTTTTGCATGCCCTTTAGTAATGTCTGCATATTCACTACAATTATCATGCTTTCCCAAGGATACAGGACTTACATGATCACACTGTATATGTAGGCATGTGTCTGCCTGTCAATCTGTTTCTCTGTTCTTTATTGATCTCAAATTAGTTCTATCAGAGAACTGATGGAAAAATACTTGAAGTATCACAGACGTGATCCTTTATCACCCCCCCTGAAAATTAATGACTCAACAGAAAGAAGAGACCCTATAAATGCATCTGAAATATGATCTCTGTGAGGAGAGTCCTGCATAATGATTCTACACAGTCTGCATAGCAAAATATTGCAAGAAATGCTCCGGTTATGGAAACAACTCAAAGTCGTTCATGAGACATAGATCTGGAGAAAATCAGGCTCTACTTGTTCCAGTGCTCCTGGAACAACTTGTCATTTAACTCCTATTCACCATAAACAGCTGCCTTGACATGGAAATTATTTTTGTGACACATCACCCTGCTTAACACTAGCTGAAGCAGCAGAGAACACTGAGCTTTACAGGAGGCTGAGAATAAAACTGAAAACTTGGGGAAAAAATATTCTAAAATTGTTCTGCAATACTCTTTTCAAATAGATAACATCTCTGGCAGTATCTTTTATGGAAGATTTTTTGATTCATTCTCAAAATTCCTGGATCATGGAATGATCCAGGAATATGAGAAGAAGTCTTATGTAATTTTACTTACTTGTTATTGAAAGGAGAGGTACAAGAGGCTCATGAATATTCTGATTTCTGCTTTGTATAAAGAGTAGCTGTCACTTTTAGAGAAGGCATGAGGTTCAAAACACTTCCCAGATAGTTTTTGTAAAAGACTTATTGCCTACCCTGTTTGTTCTGGAAGAGACTGTGAGCAAGCAGAAGGGAACAGATTCCTGACCTCAATGAAACTAAACAAGTAAAACTTGTCTCTAGGGCTATTTTACAATCCTTACCTGTCGTGAGTAGCACTGACTCACATATATTGTACCGTTAATTCTGACAGCTTTCAGGAGCTGCACTGAACAGAAGAGTTCAGAGCCTCTGCAAAGAACTGCAACAATATGAGCAATTTCCAGTGGGCAGTCAGTTGCTCTGGGTTCAAAAAATCTAGAAAGTATCAAGTTCCTAAATACCATCTTTGGTGCTTCCCCAGAAATGATACACTCATCCCTATAATGTCACAGAGCAGTCCTGTCACATAAACCAATCCAAGACTGCACTACCCAGCAAAATCTCCATGGATAACTTAGGCAAAACCAAACATGATATCCCTGCTGCAGATCCAGTAGGATCTCCGGATTCAAGATGTCTGAAACAGCTGTTACTGTGGTTCTATATTTGGTGGAACTATCCCAGATGAGAAATGTTCTGAATTTTGTCAGAGCAAAATGAGCATTAAGAAAGAAAATAAACACTATACCAAAAATGGATGTTATATAGAATGAAAGCTACAGGATGGACAATTCTTACCAATGCACTGCTAGGCAGAAACACAGGCAGCCAAGTTCTGCCATCTTTGCTTAAACACTGATGGGGTCTTAGTTCATGAGTAGCCTTGCAGGGAGCAATGTAATTGTCAGAGAATAAAGGGCTGTGCATAAGGCAGTAAGGATGTCAGAAGCTTATCTTAATATACCTTACATACGTGGGTGCAGCTTTTTGCTTTTAACAGACATTTAGCTCAAGAGACTGGTTGCTCAATGGTCCCTCCTCGCAGCAATGTTGAGAAAGCTTCCAGTCAATATCTGAGTCATCTAAGCAAGTCCTCCAACAAACCAGAGCAAACCAGACTATTCCTAAGAATAGACTAAACAGCAAGCAGAAGGCAGGCTCTTTTAAAACAATCTTTCAGAGAGCCCGAAGTTGAACAATAATATGGAAAACTCAGTGAAAGTCCTTGCTAATTTTCGAATGTCTAAAGGGCTGCTTTTTCTTCTTCAAAGTATTTCCCCTTCTGTTTGCTCTTTGAAGAAGAAATATCCTGTTTTGACTCCTTGTTTCTGCCAAAGGATCAGAAACCTCAAATGAGATTCTCACACTCCCTCCTCCACTCCCCTGAGGTATATGTCTGGCATATAAAACTGCAGCAGTTCAAAAGGACTCCAGAAAGATCTTCATACAGCCAGGGAAAATTCCCATTGCAGGAACTGATGCAAACAGCTGACCTCAAAGACATTTTACTAGGCCTCAACAGTGGGGATGGCATGAGAGCCCATCAGCTACTCGACTGCAGGAAGCTTTGCAAAGCTTCTGGGATGAAGAGTAGGCAGACATGGATAGGCTGTGTCAGTTACTGGGGGTTCTAGACAGGGTTATGAGAGTTAGTCAGGAGACACCTTGGCCGTGTAAGTATCGATGAAACAGATGTCAAAGTCAAGTCACATATTCCCAAAGCAAAAGAAAAAGAAAGTCTCCCTGAAGCAATTTTCAGTCCATGCTCTGATTTAGCTGAACTGACATGATGGCTGGTACAAAGCTCTGCTGTACCTCCAGTACTGGCTGATCAATTCACACTTACAGCAGACACAGCATAGCTTAGCAAAAAGCCTCAGGTATGTGACAAGTGCTTCCACATGTCTCAAGATGGCCCCTTGCACAGGAATGGAGTTCAGCTTTATTTACCAGTTCCCATTTCAAAAACCCTATCAGAGGCATAGCGTGTATTTTTTTCTTCCCAGTTCCTTTCACCACTGTTCCTCTCTTCCTCTTTCACACTCCATGTGAACTTCCCTTTGAACCTTGAAAATATCCTACAACCTCATGCAGGCCCAGAGCCCCTCATCACAGCACATATACCTTCTTCTGCTCTGTATTTTCCAGTCCCAGGCCCACCTTCCCCTTTCTCTCTTTCTCCCATGTTCGTTCTTTCATCTTGATCAGATTTCTCAAAGTAGGCAAGTTTTCCCTCTGCTCTCTAAATTCTACACAGTTTGTAAGGCCTATAGACATGGGCAACATGACTCATGACCACGCTCAATCTTCCACAAATTGGTAGAAATAGTAGTCCTAAAAGGCTGACAGCCACAGTAAACTTTCATGTGTAGCTTTTCTATCAAATTATTTTCTAAGTCAAATGACCTCACTCTTCATATCAGATGCTAACAGTCAGCCAGGCTACAGTTGCAATTTGTCTTCCGTAGATACAATAATAAGGGTAGCATTTTACAGCACATATATTTGTTGATGCCTTACCATATGTAGTTAGACTCCTGTGTAGTTCTATGTACATCTATAGCATGCTTTAGATTAATAATATGCTTTGTTATATATTTATAATTATATTTATAATTTACTAAAAAATTTCTTCTTAATAAAACGCCTTCTCGGTTCTCTCACTGGTGAGAATTTTTGAACTGCTATCCTCAGTAATCAGAGTATGACAAGTTCTAATTTTCCTCCCAGAGCTAACACATACCCAGTTCCACTGAGATACATGTAAATTCTCTGAAAGATTTATGCTGGTTTTACTCCACCCTGCCAGGCACTTCTGGCATGGCCAGCTCTCCTCTAAAGTGATTTATTCCGTACAATTTCTCTTCATTTGAAAGTCCCTGATTTTATCAGCCCTGCTTGAGAAGCAGGGTAAGCTTCTCGATCTGGATGCCAGAGAAAAGGGAAGATGGGTAGGTAGGAGGAAGAAAAGGTAAAATCTGCCTACCAGCCCTTCTCCACCCATAAAGTCTCACAGCTCTACTTTCCCTTGGTCCTGGAGAAGTTCCCAACCTGATAATTAAACCTACAGCCCACTAAACTGTTTTGTGTGTGAAGGCCTGGGATTTTCAGTGTCGCCTATAGCTCACGGTCTTTGGCCCTGACCTTGTTCTTTGAATCTGTAACCCTTCATCCTAGCCTCCCTCCTGCTTCATTTGTGTTCTGTTCCCTAGGGAAATGCAAAGTCTGAGCAAACAGGACAAAGTGAAGAAAGTCCTCCTCTGCCCACCCCTCACCAAAAAAGGCAACTTATTTTGTTTCCCAGAGCCTCTTTACTCTTTTGCCCACAGCCCTAACTGTAAAGCCTGAGGATTCATCAGCATCTCCCTTGTCAGGGGCAGGGAAAAGAAATATCAGTCTGTCCAAGCTCTGGGATCCTCTCTTTTTCACTTCTAAGTGAAAAATATACTGGCAAGCAGCAAAATAAACCCGTGGAAGGTGCATGTGTAAGGCAAAGATATCTATAGGATTTGTAATCTCTGTAGGTGAAAATCCACACTTTGGCTCTCTGTCTGATGAATCAGGACCAGGGAGCTGCTCTGGCTCAATACAGTGCACCTACTTGCTGCTGTTGCACTACTGTTTTACAAAAGTGACACTGGATCTCATCGTTACTCGATATTTACTTCAATGACTTTCCAAGTAGGCAGAGGGTCTACATTCTTGAAAGGGTAGGTCATGCTATTATTTTTTCTTTAGAAGAGGATGAACACAGACACAGGATTAAGAGATTCTAATACATTCAGTTCTTTCATTAGAAATCACATTGATTTTCTTCAATATGGGATTTCTGAGAGGAACTAATATTTTATAAGCCTTATCTGCAGCACCCTTTCTATTCTGCCCTACGTAGGGCATTAAAACTGTCACAAAGGACCCTGAACTTGGCTCTTAATCCAAAGATCCCTTGTTCTGAGTGAAAAATATTTTGATTCCAAATTCCCTTTTGCCCACAGGTACCCTCCTTTAGCAACCTGCCCCAACCCATTACAGCTTCTTCTGCTGCAGCTGCTGATGCTCAAGTCTTGGAACAAAACTCCTCTGTGCTGACGTAGTCAGGGCTTATTTGTGTTGAAATTTCCCTATTGCTTTGGGATGCCTATTAAAAAAGAGAATAGTTGAGGCTAACTTTCTGTCAAGTTCAGAATGCTTCTTATTCTGAAAAATACCCTCAGGCACTTGACAAACGAGGGTTTTTGTTTGTCATGGAGATTTGCAATATTTTTTGAATCACTTTTTCCTTCTTATGTCTATGTTTAAAAGTTTCCTAGCAGTGCCACATTGGTGGGTGCTGTACAGCAGATAATAAATACCTGCAAATTCCAGAGACCCATTGCAGTCCTCTGTCCCTATACTATACACAGATCACTTCTTTCCCTCTAACTAAGCCCCAGTTAGAGTGCTTAGTTAGACGGAAATAGCAAATTTTAGCAAATAGCAAAGTTTTCATGCACTGAGACACAGCTGCAGACCCTTCTTGCCTGCCTTCTAAAGAATAAAAGCAAAAAGTTGTCTCTGAACAGGTCTGTGAAGTTGCAAGCCATTGCTGAAAATGAAATTTTGTCTCCCCACCCCTTTCACACTAGTTCTTGCTTGCCTACTGTGAAAAGCTGGATGCACATTAAATACAAGATGCTGAATTTCAAGCCAAACCACCTTTTAATGGTTAGAAATAAAGAATTAATAGCAGTGAATTAAAAATATGTGCACTTATTCCATGTTACATTAGATGTACTTGTACAAAGGCTGTGCTTGTATTTCTTAAAGCTTTGTTTCATCTGGAGAGATATTTGACATGAGATTTCACTGGCAGCAACCAATAACAATACTAATCTTATGCCTGTCTACAATGGCCCAGGATGTTTAAAGATTATGACTCACGTTCCATACTCTGAAAGTGCCGTGCAAATATTGCTTCAAAACCCACACAACTGCTCTTCAAGACAGGTAACTAATACAGTTTTGCAGAGGAGCTCAGAGGGCTCAGGCTGACAAAGCAGGAATTGTCCCAAAGGCAGAACCTTTGCCTTAGCAGTTTTTTCTGTTTCCAGCCACCAACTCATATTTCCTGAATGCTATCGGACAACAATGCTAAAAATAAGTTAAAAGGACATATGTGTGCATTCTGTATGCTCTCTGTTAAGATCTTCCTTAGACAAAAGGAGTGTTACCCCTAACACTAAGCCCCCTGAGTGCTCACACTCTAATGCACAGACTGCTGTGCCCCCTCTGAGCTCACGCCAGTCTCACACTTCTCTGGGCCAAGAGCCAGGATGCTGCATTCTGCCTCCAGACTTCCACAGCAGCCCTACTTATGTGTCTGAGGGAAGAATCTGACCTAAGGCTATGACTTAGTCCCAGCTCTGTGACGGGGATGGACTGCGTGATGATGGATGTTTGGCCCTGGGAAAATGCAGTTATCAAATAACTATCACAGGAGTTACGGGATAAAGCATAGGTCACCACTTGCCTGAGCTGGATTTGAGTAGCATGTAGATGAAAAGTTCCTGTAATCCCTTAATATATCTCAAGTCCCAGAGAGTGGACCAGGGTGAGTTACCAGTTGTTTCAGACACTGAATCCAGAAATGTACAGCTGAGCACAAAACTATGTATGTAGTTTTAAGTATTTAATACCTTCTACAACTCAGGTGATATTCTTACAGCTGTCATGCTTGCATTGCTGCTTTTCAGCTCTGTTTTTCAGGCTGTTCATAGGCCTGTCATCACCACAGAGGATTAAACCCCATGGGGACTAAAGAAGCACCCAGACCCAGGCACCAAGCTGGTTCCAAGCGGGGCACACAGCAGCACTGCCTGGTGTGCTCCAAGGCCAGCTGATGCTCTCTGGACCAATTGCTCCTGCACTGGGAAAGTGTGCTTTGGCAAGGGCCATCTGAATGCAGGTTTGGCATCCTGCTCCAGGCACTATAGTGGGATTGAGGAGATAGAGAATCCAGTCTCTGCCCTCCTGCAAGCTTCCTGTGAGATCTCAGAGAAGCCCAACAGCCTTTCTGTGCCTCAGCATGCCAATATCCCAATCTGCAGCCACTAGCAAGATGCTGTCACAATATTTGCAAGCTTGTCATAAATATTTCCAAGCAATTCTAACTGCAGCAACCTGGAGCACTGTGCAGCCTAACTTATGTGACTTCTTGGCTGTCAGTGGCACAGATAAAGTCTCAAGAGCTCTTTCTGAGGTGGAGATGCTATTTCCCTTACCTCACTATACATTGAGTTTACTTTTACATCAGAGACTACTTGAAATACAGAATATATCTCTGTACAGGACTTACTAGGGTCCAGAGTCAAAGCTGTTTGTGATACTGATAATTACAGGAATTTGGGTCCACAGTACAACTCTATCAACAGTTTTAATTGTGATACGCATAAGAGAAATCTCACTCAGAACACGTTAGCTAACATAAGAAAAACTGGGGTGTTTGGGGGGGTTGCTGGCAAAATTAGAAATTACAATTTTGACAGCACAGAGAGATAAGTCTGGTAAGCCAGGAGGTTTATAAAGTCTAATAACAACAATAACAATAATAAAACATAATAATAGAACAGCATTTTGGATATAAAGCCTTCAAACTCTCCTATAAATTTTTTCCACAACCTTTAAATTACATGACACATATTTTATAGACAGTAGATACATTAATTGCCTTTCCTTCAATGATCACTTCAGGCTCCAGTTTCATCGTAACACTGATTACTTGCATATAGACCAAAAACTAAAACAACTGAAATTTGCTTTTTGCATCACCAAGGTACATTTGCAAATTACATTTTCCTCATGATTCTTACAAAATAATACTTCATCATTCTGACAAATTTAATCAATCAAATATATGTTGCTTACCTGTGTGAAGTAAAGATTCATCAAGGTCAGGGTGAAAAACTGTAGGCAGACTGGGAAGCAATAGAGAAGCCAGAAGATGAAGGGGCTGAGAGAATTTGCTGTAACAAAGTCTTTGAAGTAAAATGAAAAGAGCACTGTCCTGAGGGAGGCCCAAAACAAGCAGAGAAACAGAAAGACAGTTTGGTAACTGAACCTCTTGTGCCTGTAGTGAAGGACCAGCCAGAGCTGGACATAGATGAACACAAAAAGCAGTGAATAAAAAACAGTATATACAATGGTCAGGCCCAACTTCACATACGGAGGGACAGCTGGCGTCAGGGTCGGTGGAAGGGTGTCATTTTTCAGTGGGTCCCACTCAGGGGCCTCCATTTGATATCAGGAATCGTCAGAATTATTTATTAAGTTTGGCTGCTGCTGTTGCCTCCTCCTCCTCCTTCTCCTTTCATCTTCCTACAGCATAGGAATCAAGAAAATGAAAGAAAACAAGCTGCACTTCCTCTTTGGCAGCTCACTGTGGGCTGGTAGCACATGATCACAATTCAGAATGATTCATTAGGACTGCCTTTGTCAGCAATTGGCAGGGAACAGCTCAGAAAGCTGCTCTTTACTGATGTCTCTGCACAAATCTTTACCATCCTCAAGAAACAAAGAAATCCACCAGCCTCTGAACAGTTTACTGCTGATTTTTGTTCCTAAGGAAAATTATCTGGATTTTAAATTAGTTAAGTAATGTTCTATTTTCTACAAGAAGCAAATACATGACATTTTCCAGTGGCAGTCACATCATATCTTTGCTTTTTTTCTTTCTTTTTTTTTTTTTTCTTGTTTCCTGTTTAACAAGTACTTCATTCAGCTGCATTTTTTTAGAAATTATTTTAAGCACCTTCAAGTACTCATGAAATTCAAACTGCTGGACTAAGTTGTAACAGTTCAGCTCAGCATTGCAGAAACCTTTGTATTTATAAGGAAATACACAATTTACACAGCAAATCTAACACATTTTCTTCTTTTTGTTGCAACATAAGACATTTCATTACAATGGGAGAAAAGGCACATCAGGGCTTCCAAATGTAGCATATACAGGAACAAATAAAACCCCCTGAATACCCAAATTCACCAAAGCATACATGCAGCTACAGGTTCTTTGCTTCTTGGCTCTTATTTGTGCCTTCACTGTGGAAACAGCTGACCAGACACGCCTTCTCATAAGTGTGTAGATATGCCCTTGGGATGAAATCTATAAATTAATAGGTGCTGTAGCAGGCTGATGGGTTTAACTCATGGGCGTGAGAAGTGAGAACTGAAACTGAGTGGTTTAGACATTTGTAGAGTGGTCGAAATGCTTCATATATCTCTAGGTCATGTATAGTGTCATATACCATAAAACAAGGACATTTTTAAAAGATATCTTGGTTATGGCTGGAGCACAGCCATGTTTTGCTCTAATGCTTAGAGTAACCTGATTACAAGAAGTGCTTATTACCTGGAACAACCCCCAGGGAGGACCCCATGTCTGGTGAGCAATGAAAAGAGATTCCAGTAGTGAAAGAGTCCATGTAGTGAACTACATAACACAGTGTATGTGGTATGCAGAAACCGACACTGAGTATCAACTGAATACTGATTGCCATTATTAATGCCTCACACCAAGAGGAGTTCAGAATTATTATTTTGTTGAAAAAGGTATTTACTATAATTGTGCTTATTAACATAAACACAACCTATTTAAGTTTAGATAGTTATTTAACTAAATAAGATCTCTAAGTGAATCCCATCCTGCCCTAAAAATACTGACACTGAGACCTTAAAGCTATTATTCCAAAATCCATGCTTAGGTACTGAAACATAAGCAGTTTGATTTTCAAGGTGTTAAGTAAACTCAGGTTCCATTGGCTGTGAAGAGATTTGTGGGTTCTCAGTGCTTCTGGAGATCAGGTCACTGATTAAGGTGCATAGATATGACTTTAAGACCCTTACCAGGCACAGTTAGCTTTGGGAATCCCGGCTAAACAGCTTACAGAAGCACTGGGTAAATGTCGGTTTGACTATGTCTAGTAATATACAAAACACAGAGTCAATATGGGAAAGAGGAGAGAGGATAAGAAATATCCAAGCACTAAAAGTCATGTACATGCACAGAGGCATGTTACACTTGCATAGAAAGAGAATTTTATGGCTTCAGCAAAAATAGACTTAGTTTTAAGTTAGCATCTGCTTCTAGATCCTGTTTATTTCCTTGGAAAAACAAAACCAAACAAATAAACAAAGTGAAATTTTCTCCATACCAGAGGAGAACATGGAAAACTAAGTCGCTACTGAAGCCAGTTTGTCAGAGAAGCTGTCTGTACTCACGCCATAATGTTCATTAGGCAAAGATGAGGAAGATAAAGGGATACAATATGTATAACAAATAGAATAGATACAACAAATTATATTTCAATACATACTACAGAAGGCTCCATCTCCCAGATCAGGAAAACACCTCCCCTATCCTGATACATACTTCCTTCTAGCAGAAAAAGAAAACATCTTCCAGGCCTTCCCCAGTTCCGCTAGTAGGCCAGCCTTGTATATCCTTCAGTCTCCACAAGCCCAGTGCACACATGCACTATCTAAAGGACAGAGTACAGCAATAATACATTCAGTGGGTTACATGCCATCCCTCTGCTCTCAGCACAAACTTTCTGATTATGTTGTGGCTAACATTAACCCACAATGGCCATAAGCACTGCATTGCTTTTTATCAGCGACCTGTAACAACTCTTCACAGCCCGTACTATGAGACTTTAACCTGCTACATGAGGGCAAAGGCTTCCATGGCCTTCAGCAAAAACACCGGGATTTTAAGACTGTCACATGCCTGAAGCATACGGTAAAAAGTACAGAGAAACAGGAACCCGTTTCCACCCAACAAAATGCTGGTTTCCCTTAGTGCCATTGTGGATGTGATTGCCAACACCTCATGGGCAGCATGTCGCTATAGAAAACTGCTGCTCTCCTGGCCAGGTTTTGCCAAGAACAGTGGTCGCACAGATTGCATCACAGACACTTGTCCTTGCCAATAGGTGAGCAAAGGTTGGTTGTGAAACTCAGCATTGCAGCATTATAAGAAATTTATAAATAAATCAAATTTCCTGTGCTCTGGACTGCATAAGAAGTTCAGCCACTACTTGGTCTGCAGCACACGGATGCTGTTGTCTAGGGATGTTGGGCAATTCCAAACGATCTGTTTGTTACTGTCTTCTTCCTAAGGGTCATTATTCAAAGAAATAAACTTGAGTGGATCCCTAGGGTTCAAAGAGTTGCTTGTCCAAGCTGTCCCACTGTTATTTGACGTGAACAAAAGGAGATAACAAAGTGTCTGGATTCTGCAAGTTGAACTGCTGCCCCTGCACCTGTCCAAAGAGGTCTCAGGTTCTCATCTTTGATGTCACTTGCAGTTAATGAAATTGCTAGCATGACTATTAGCTAATCACTCTGCTAAAGCACTCTGCATCTAATGACTCACTAGCGTGTACTTCTAAAAGTATTTTTAAGAGGGTTTTGCCGAAAAGAGAACTTCTAGGAAGGGAAGAAAATAATTTAAGGTTTTGTTAGATACTGAACCATCTACATATTTGATTTTATACTGTGTTACTCCAGAGGATTTGTCCTCAGTTACGTGGGCAGGTTTTTCAATTTTTTGAGGCTTCATGATTTCCTGGATTGTGTTTCTCATGACTACTGGGCTCTTATGGTTCAAACCTGAAGTACTAAGTAAAGTATCACAGCTGGACCTTAAAGTCCACCCTTCTTCAAAAGTTGCTTTTCTCTAAAGTTATCTAAAAAATTGTGATGCCATTCCATTCAGTTCTACCCCAGCTGAGACATACCAAGAGAGGTTGCCAGATACACAGACCTCTTGCCAAACCAAAGGAAAATAAAATGGTATTCTGGTTTGACATTTCCTTTTGCTCTGCACCTCATGAGGACTATGATTACAAAACTCAAACCCAACATTTTCGAGGGAAAAACTCTTCCTATTTCTACTAAAAAACCCAAGAGGGACAGAAATCTGATATTGAACAAGATCTGTCAAGTAACTGATGGAGAGTGGGAGTATTAAGATTTTGACTTAGACAAAAGGAAGAGATACTGTAGAATTCATGATGATTTAATTCACCCAAACTTGTCACAATACTTACACTTCCTCTCATTCTATGTTCCACAAAAGACCAGTTCAAGTCCTTGCACTACACTCACTTAAATCTTAATAATTTTTTGAAAGGAAAATTATTCTGAAGTTTTTTGTAATGTGACTATTAGAACAGAGAAATTTAACTACGAAGTGTAAGCACGTACCCTCTGAACCTATTACCTAGACCTATGCAATTTGGTGCATTACATGACAAGATGACACATTTCCTGATGAGAGGGGATATCTAGAACGCTTAAAAGAATCCAAGGAAATCCTTTGCCTGAGAACAGATTCATCAATCTGATTTAAACACTGGGCAGGCACCTACACTAGTGTGCACTCAATATGATGGATGAATTAGCCAGTAAATCCTGAACCTCTAATTTCTCATTTGTCTTTGGATTCTGAGAACCTTGTTTGAAGCCTTTTCAATGCTACTGCATTGCAGAGCATGTGTACTTAGCCTTGGAACATACTGCTGATGGGATACTTCTGTCCTTCACTTGGAATGGGCTCATCTCCAACTCATGGCCTACGTCACTGTCTTTGGGATCCAGTGCCTCTGTGCCATTCAACATTTAGCAACTCTTAAAAGCCAGACAGAGGACTGGGAACTAGTTTTCTCAAGGGAAAAATGTCCTCTCTTTGTTGAGCTTTCTCTGTGCCCGGGCATGTTAGTTTTCACTATTAATTCTGACACAGGCCTCATACTCAAAACATGTCTAAATAAAACCCTCATAATAAATCAGGATTTATTATTCTAATCTCATTTAGGTCATACAGTGGCGTAAACCAGTACAAATGCAGGGCCTTAACCCATAATCCTTAGGGCAGTCAAAGCTTCCATTAGCTTCACATAAAGTAATGCCTACGCATCAAGGGCAGGAACTCACCCCACAAACTAATCAGAGTAATGCAAACAGCTTTAAAGCAAGAAAAGCATGGTTTCATCATTTCAGCCCATACTTGACTAGAAGAAAATTTCTAAAAGAATTAAATATGTTACTCAGTGAATTGAAAGAGACAATGTCTGCAAATAGAAGAATTAGAATGTGAGTGTCTTTGTTGCATTTTCAAACTCAGATTTTTAAACACAGATTTCAAGCTGTCCTGCAGACTGTTCCATTGCACAACCTCCAATAGGATCGGTCTCAATTTCAGAGTTGCAGTCTGCATTCCAGATTGATAAGAATGTCTTGAACACCCCAACATTTCTCTCCATGATGCATAGTTTTTGGTATTTAAAATGAGACTCAGCAAACCGAAATCTAAGATTAAAGAGAATTGAAAATTATTTGTTGGTTTTCACTTTTTAAATCCTCCATTGCAGCTTTCAGTTTCCTGCATGCCTCCATAACCCAGAAGGACACTTTGAACCCATACTAGATCAAGCTGAATGTATCTTCTCCTTTGCTAGCCTTCTTTTCTTTCTTTGTCTAGGGTTTGCTGCCTTCTTTGCACCCATGCCCTCTCCCAACTGGAAAAACCCATAAAAAGGAACTAAAGTAGTTAGGCATTCCCCTTCAGTGGGGATTCCCTTAGACAGATCAGTCAGCTGTGCATGAGCTGACTGGAAAAAAGAGGTGGATTGGATGTGGCTGTATAACAGAGGGAGGGGGATTTGAGTGTTAAAGATGACTTGGCCGTCTCATCATCTATGACACTGCCTGGCAAGGGAACATGTCTTCACAAGAATCTTGATGGGAAAATAATAAAAGCCCATCTAAAAACAGATGATTTTAGCCACATCCAGTAATGGGAGTTAATTAGTTTTCTTCCCTTGGCTTCTGGTACTTAGACAATGTGAAGCTTCTGGTTCACAGCTAATAAAGATCTACACGTTAGAAATCACCGGCTTCAACCCTGATTGTCTATTCATTCAAGGTGCTGCAAATTCAGTTGTGGAAGCAAGAAGTCCAGAACCTTGCTTAAGCCTTCTCAGGTTAACGAGGCCTCTGAATGGCCACTGCAGAAACCTGTCAGCTGTAGGGCTGTCCTTGGAGTAGTGATGAAGGCATTTTTGTTGGTGAGGGGACTCCAGTCCGCCCTTTCCCAGATATAAAAACAGGGTGTAAAGCGGCAGCCACTGTAGGTGGAGGCAAAGGATTGTGTCCGGGGCTGCAAGGTGCAGAGGAACAGAGAATTCCTGAAATACATACATGTCAAATTTACAGCTCAGGGATTCATTCCTACAAGATCAGATTTTTTTGATCATTAGTGAATCTGTACTTCAGCACATTTCAAAAGACCCCAGATACATTTGGAAAACCTGGGCTAAAACCAAATAGTAAACAAATCTTTACAGAAAATTTGCATTCAATATGGAACACGTGAGATTCAGCCAACAGCACCCTGTTCTATCATTTGTATGTTGCATCCCGTGGTTTTACGAGTGTACTGTTTGCGCTGTTAATTTCCATTTGACTTGTTCAAGCCGTCGGCTTATACGGGAGAGTAAAGGACTCTGGTAGCTCCTCCAGGTTCAATTAGAGGTCCGGGAGAAGGCTGGCACCTTCCCTGTCATGGCAGCAGAGCGTCGTCTACAGCGTCCCCAAGTCGTGCTGTGCCCTCGCTCCCTACGAGACGCCTCCCCGTCAGCACAAAGGAGGTGCAGACACCCCGGGCCACTACGTCCCCGTCAGGCAGGGTCAGGCAGGGCTGGCTCAGATATATTCACCAGCCGCCTCACTCTGCGAGCTGTCGCGACACAAACGCCGTCTGGTCCCGGGGCCACGGGGATAGGCGCAGGCACCAAGGCAGTCCCGGGCCCGGAGCAGGACGAGAGGCAGCGCTGAGGCGGCTCCTGCAGCACCGCTCCCCACAGACAGGGCGGGAGCAGCCACCGCCATGCCGGGCTGTCCCTCCGGCACCACCGCGACCCCTCGTGGAAGATGAGAAACAGGAAGGAATGGCTTTAACAGATGCTTGTTGATGAGTTTTAAATTGCGGGTTTGTTAAGGTAGTTTTGGCGATTATTTTTCCGAGTTTGGGGGTTTTTAATTCTTTTTGTGCTGATCTCCTGGATGGACACAGAGATTGCAGCTGCTTGCTTTCCCCTCCAGCTCTGTGTGTCCTGGGGGCATCTGCTTTTCTGTACTGCCTGGCTGTGAAGATGCCTGTTCTCTCCATAAAACTCCCCTGGAAGAAAAACAGAAGCTGTTACACAGGTTGATGTCCCTTAGCCAGCTGCATTTAGCCGGGCAGTTTCCTGTTCAGTAGCTTTTCCATATTTACCCCTGTAGCAAAGCAGTGACCAGCATTGTCCTGATTGCTTTGCCAGGGTTTTACTGGATCATGAGCTGTGCCTCAGTGGCTGAAAGCGACTGAGCTTTATCTCCTCCTCCTTGACTTCATTGAGGTACAATTATTTGAAAAACAGTAGTAATTGGCTCAGCGAAATGGTGGTTTTGTTGGGGGAAAGTGACAAGTACGTATCGTATGTTTGTAAACGGAACTGCTTTTTCTTCTAACACAAAGTGAGAGATGATTTTTTCATGAATGCAGTAACCACGACAACCGCTTATGTTTGTTTTTACTGTGCAGGACATTAAACGCATTGGACTTCAAATGGCCCAGCTGAATAAATTGCCCTAGTAGTAGAAAATAATGAAAAAAAAAAAAAAAGGAGGAGGGGAAGGAGAAAGTTTGAAGAAACAGAGCTGCAGATGTTATTACAGGAACAACATTAAAGGGAAGCTCTGCTTGGAGACAGTGCATGTTAACTTTAAACCATTGGGGGATTTTTGTAAAATTCTCACAAGAAAGTTGGTTGATGATATCATCATGTGGATAGAAAAACTTTGTCTTTCTCATTTCTTTCTATAAACCCATGTATACTAAATCAAAAAAACAACACTGTAGCAGCTAAGAATAAAATTAACTCTATCCCAGCCAAAATCAGAACAACTAAAATTATAATTTCTTAGTAATCATATTTGATAATACATTGACAATTAATTATAATTATAAAAGAAAAAACATTAAAAATACATATTAATATTACTCATCAATATGTTAGCAAATACAGATATAATTGAAATGATAACTAGATAATAATTTATAATGTCTAAGTATTAAGTGGTAAAATAGTAACTATTTAAAGAATAGGACATGGTGGAATTAAGGTTGTCAGTGCAAGTTTTATTTACTCCTTTGCAAGTGCTTTGTGGTTTTACCTTTGGTGACTGTTTTTCTCCCAGGAATCACACTTCAGAGCAGTAATGCAACAAGTGTTCATAGGTTATTCCGCGTTGGAAGTGACCCTCAGGATCATTTAGTCCAACTCCTCACCAACNATGTGGTTGGTTGTAGGGTGCCAGATATATGTGAATTGGTATTTGGTTAAATAAGGGTTTGCATCAGGTCTTATCAGCTCTTTGGTAGTACAGGCTGAGGAGAGCTGAGAAACTCTGCAGAGAGGAGAGGGTAGAAACTACCCAGTGGTATGTGTTGTGAAAGGAAAAGGAATAGAATGATTTAACAGCTGGGATGGAGGGCAGGGAGTAAGTATTTATCCTGGACAGACTTCTCTTACCTCCAGCTGTGTTGGCTGTAGTTTATTTTGGAGCCAAATCTAGTATAGTACATCCAGTATATATACAATCCAGTATAGTACAATGGCAGCTTTCCAATATCCTTTCAGAATAGACAACATTGCAGCAAAATTACTTCAATCATTTTTGCTATTTAAGTGTTTCAAGAGGTGTGTTCCTATGTGCAGCTGTATGTGCTTCATCTTAACTATACTATTGTAAAGAATGTTAAATCAGAAACTCTCAGGGGTTGTTATGTTTTTCACATTTTTTTGCCCCATACCTTTTTTTTTAAATAGTGACTATCTCAATCTCAGTTAGGCAAAGGTGGTACAGCCACTCGATAAATGAATAGAAAAAGTACAAGGAATTTCAAACTGCCTTAATGAAAGAAATTGAGGAGTTGAATTTGAGTGTTAATCAGTTGTTCAGGTTTGCATAATGTAATTTGTAAGTTCAAATGCAAGAGGTGTACTAAAGAGACCTCAGCCAATGATATTGATGACACAGCTAAAATGAAAAGTGATTTTAGCTAATTGACAGCTACTTGTTGGGATAGTTATAAGCTGGGACTCCTTGCCCCAGTTGTTTCTCAGTTCGATAACATCAAGTGTCCATCACATATGCCATGCTAAGGACTGGCTTTCTTGATTACCACAAGCATAAAATTGTAGCCTTACACGTCATATGGCACTAGGCCATTTATTGCTAAAACTGTGGCCTGCTTTCAAAAGCATTGCAAAAGAGTACAAAGATATGAAGAAGAATGAAAGAAAGAATTTCAAAGGTAGGGTATGCAAGGCTTTGGTTCTAATTCGGTTAGGATCTTATCAAATCTATTCTAATGACCTATATATTTTATTGTTTTTATGTCTATCAATAATTTTCAATTAAGAGAAGCAAGAAAGTTTGCAATAAAGAAGAGCGTGATTTGGTAGTCAGGAGTCAGTAGGAAGGGCCGACAGTTTACCTCACAGATCTCTATGCAAATGAGTTGAATAAGAAAAATTCAGTCTTCCAGTTATTTTCATGAGATATATTAAATCCAAATTATTTTCATTTATTCAGTATATAGGACTTGTAAAAAGAAAGTTATTTCTATTAAAAAAGCAAACCCATGAAACTAGTGTATTTGCACAGTATATCCTCTTTATAAAAGCCTTATAGCAGCATGTATATGAAAATTTAATTTAATGTTAGAAAGAATAAGATTTATTTTGGAAAAAAACCCACCTTTTCATTGAAAAGTAAAGCAACTGCCTCTCCTTCTGTGCTTTCTCCTGAAACACAGAGGCCATGGAAAATTCTCAGCCTTTTTTAATGCACCATAAAACACAAAGATTAATGAGTTAAAAACACAAATGTCTCTCTCACATTTTGTGCAAAACAGTTGAAAGTCATGACACTCAGTAGCAAGAAATTGTATCCTTTTAGGGGATTTCCACTGGTATAGACTTACAGTCAGAGTGTGTCAGCTTTCATTATACATATATTATTTGCTTTTATTATCTTCAACTACATTTTAAACATTTTTTTACAATTAAGTGATTTTCTGAGGAATTTCTTTAGATTTGGTTTGCTAGTACAAAATCAGAGAATTGTTTAATTCCTAGAAACCCACAAGGTGCCAAATTGTTAGAAAAAATCATTACCAGAATTGGAGCAGGTAACTTCATTAACAGTGCCACCTTTTGTCTTTCTGGGCAGAGACAGATTACGTCGATGTTATCCCCACACTCAGGGACCTATTTCTGCCTTGGAAACTATAATTACTTTAATTGCTGAAGTCACTGTTTATATTGATTTCAGTCAGGTTTGCATGATATATTGGCTGAAGATCTAATAAAATATGTATCCAGGAATTTGTACTAAGTATTAATCTGGTCACTGCAAATATATATTCTGTGTCTGTCTACTGACATGATCTCAGAGAGCATATTTTGAGTCAGTCTATCCATTTAAATTCCACATAAATATCCAAATCCATGTAGTTACAGTAAGCTAATACATAATGGCTATTATAATTTATATCTTTATAATTTATATATATATTATAATGGCTATTAATGGCATTCCCCATTTTCAGTCTAAGTGATTTTGGTTATAGAACTGGTAAGAGTAATAAGAATCAAATACGTATATCTATCAGCCAGCTCTTGGAATCACCTACTCTGCAGATGCAGGCACTAAAATAAAAATAAAATGGACTAACCTGCAGGAATGCACATATGCTAAAAGGAAAGAAAACATTCCCTCAAAAATAAACATGTAATCAGATTATGTACTAGTTTTGGTAGACCATTATTTTCAACATGAACCTCTGTGGGTTTATTATGGGACACTTCAATCTAGCTAAAGAGTTTCTGTAACTACGCAAAATAAACATTTTTAGATCAGTAATTTACAGATTACCTTCAAATGAAAAAAACCCCCGCAAGTTAAAATACGTTGATTTTGCCTAAAAAGAGAGTCACTGCTTTGGGATCAAGCAAAATATAGTTTTTGCAAGTTGTCGTGCTCACAGACACCTTCATATGCGCTGGCGTATGTTTGCACTTTTTTCAGTTTGAATTATGAGCATATCTAATGGCCAGAAATCTTGGAGGAAAAATATTATTATTATAACTTGTAATAACTTAAATAATAAAATATGTTTAGAAAATAATCTAACTTTTAATTACAAGCTTCAAAATATATATTTTCATATATGATAACACAGTTTATTATGATTGTAATTGTAACACTAGGATTAAGTGCTCTTTTTGTGCATAAGCTTTAAAGTCGCTGCCCCTGCTTTTATACTGTGTATGCGTGTACTGACTGGAGGCAGCTGGAGGCCACTTGCAAAGAGTGTGGCCTGTTCATATGTTCAGTAACGGTGCGTTTCTCTGTATTTAACATAACAGCTCCAGCAGCGGCTGCGATCAGCCCTTTCACGGCAGGGCCAGCGGAGGGTGCTGCTGTTCCTGTTCTGTGCCGGAGCACAGCGGGAAAGAGCCGAGGATAACGTTGTACTGGGAGTACCGTGTGCCAGAGTGGGGTCCTGTGGTTCCCCTCCCTTCATGGCCTGTGCAAACTCACACTTGAATATCTATGAATAGTCTCGAATATCTATGAAGTGGTTGATAATGGTTGACAGTGAGCACCGTCTCCAGTAAGAAAGACATTGTGTGTTAAGCTACAGTGGGATGGCTGGAGATGGGGGAGCAGGAAGGGAACAGCTTCCTTTGGGAAGGAGCCTGTGGCAGAGCGCTCCAAAAAGCTGTGTGGTAGAAGCCAGTGGTTTATTTCACTTTCAAAGTGTAAAGTGAGACACATTGGCAGACTAGAGCTTTTCATCAGTCACTGGACTCAGACTGTCATGCTAAGGGTTTGTTTGAGTTGTTTCTGTTTTGAAATATCCCGTGGAGCTGCACAACAGAGGCTTATGTCCTTTATAGAATCATAAAATATGCTGAGTTGGAAGGGATCACTTAGGGTCATCAAGTCCAACTCCTGACCTTGTGCAGGACACCTAAAGAATCACACCATGTGTCCGAGAACATCGTCCAGTTCTTGAACTCTGACAGGCTTGTTGCTGAGACCGCTTCCCTGGGAAACCTATTGCATGCTCAACCACTCTTTGGGTGAAAAGCTTTTTCCTGGTATCCAGCCTAAACCTCCCCTGACTCAGCTTCATGCCATTTTCTCGAGTCCTGTCACTGGTCACAGGAGTGAAGAGGTCAGTACGTGCCTCTCCACTTCTCCTTATGAGGACATTGAAGACTACAATGAAGTCTCCCCTCAGTCTCCTCTTTTCCAGGCTTTGGCTCAAAAGGTGCATCCTTTGTGGTGAACTTTAATTTCCCCTGTGATATTGTAGCTTCTTGGCTGTTCTCAAGCAATCCTGATGGCAACTTTGAAAAGTCCTTTAGAGGTTGCAAAGTATTAAAAATGTCATATATTGTGGCCAATTTGTGTTGAATAGCATATGTTTGAACCTTTGCTGGTTGGCTGGTATGGGACCTCTGCCAGGTAAAAACCTATTGGAGACACAGAATGTTCCAAGTTGGAAGGGACCCACATGAATCATCAAGTCCAACTCCCAAGTGAATGCCCATACAGGGATTGAACCCATAACCCTGGTTCCATGAACACCATGTTTTATCTATCTGTGCTAATCTCAGGGTCATGTCATCTTGGGTTTTTTTGTGGGGTTTTTTTAAATAACCAACTCCCCATCCCATGATCTAGACCATGCCACTGAGTTCCTCATCCAGTCTTTTCTTAAACACCTCTAGGAATGGTGACTCCATCACCTCCCAGGGCAGACCATTCCACTGAGAGGTCACTCTCTCTGTGAAAATGCTCTTCCTAACATTCAGTCTAAACCTTCTCTGGTGTAGCTTAGGGCCATGTCCTCTTGTGGTGCTGGGAGCCTGAGAGAAGAGATTTACACCTACTCAACTGCAACCTCTCTTCAGGTAGTTGTAAACAGCAATGAGGTCACCTCTGAGCCTCCTCTCAGCCACTGCTTTGTTATATTTGCAGTTTGACAACTGTCCTAAAGAGAAAGCCTGCAACATCAAGAAGTACAAATTTAATATTCACTGAATAGAGTCTGAAGACAGAAATAAATTATTAGACATAAAAAGCAGGAATCAATCTCAGCAAGTAATACTTCGTAATACACAGTTAATACACAGTTTAGTCATCTTAGTGACCCTATTAGGTTGGCACTATCTTCACTCCGTTTTTGCTTCTTGCACCAATACCAGCACCTTTCTTGTGCTGGCAGTTCAGACATGCTTGTTCCTTTCCTTTCTCCAAGAATCCTTCCTTATTACTGAGTGGCAGCATTTCTTCTTTGTTCAAACACAGCAGGTATTCAGTTAGAGAACTCACTCAGCCAAGCATTATTGGAGATAAGAGGTCTTCAGCCAAAGAAGAGATCCATGTTGTCATGCAAGGTGACAATACCAGTGGAATCAGCAGACCTTGGGTTTCATTTGATAGGGCTGGGACTGCACACATAGTTTGGCAGCTGTCCACCTCTAGCTTTTTTACCTGCAGGATGGGACAGCCAAAGTTGTGCTCTTCTGTTTTCCATTACTATGTGACCAGCCCCCTTAAAATAAATGGGAACATTTGCATGAAAAAAATGCTCTTCATGATAGGGCTTATATTTGTATTTTCCAGCTTAAAAGACTCAAGTTCTCTTTCTCTTTCCTGCTCTTATCTGTCTCCTTTTTAAAATTCAGGTTTCTCTCTCCCTGGTTATTCCTTCTCCGTTGCAAAAAAGACACCCTCAAAGTAAGGAGGGAGGTTACTGAGGCCAGTGGAAGCCCAGCAGGCTTCCTCTTCTCAGTCCTGGATCTATCTCTGATGCAGAAGGAGCAGCTGAAAGCAGCTGGTTTGAATGCTGTGACAATAACCAAGTTGTTATTCTGCTGAAGCAGCATATGCAACAAATGTTTATGTCTGGCACCAAGAGGGAAAAAGCACGTTCAGTGAAGATGGGCTCTTTGGAGATAACAAATTTCTTTACTTTAGACAAGATTGAGCAGTTTGAGGGGATTTCTGTTTAAGTCAGTCTGAAAAGCACAAGGAAACTACAGTACACTGTAGGGAATGTTCAGAAATCAAAACCGAAAAGAAATATTAATGTTAGTTCTTCTGTATGTATAATGTATATGCTACTAAATATAAGCCCCCAGGATTGCAAATACTCAGGCAGTAATGTTCCTAAGTTTTGGTCAGCCCTTAGTTGCATGAAACATGCAGGACATGCTGATGAATATTTGGAAATGAACATCAGCAAGCAAGAAAATTGAGTTAATCTTTGTCATAGTTTGCTACATAAAATGGACATTGTGTTCTGGAAACATCAAAGATCAGGTGTTATTCAGGTAAGAAGCATACCAAACGGAATTTCTTCTCAAGCTCTCCTATCTTTGTATTTTGCTGTCTTTGGATTAGAGGGTTATTTGAAAAGTACTGCATTGTCAGGAGTGATTTTATGCTGTTGTGTTAAATCAGTCTGTTTGTTTTACTTTACTCTGAAGCATACATCCGGCTTTCAAAGTAATGGCACAATTTATGGATATAAAAACCAGCTTGCAGATATTTAAGACCAACCTTTTAATTCCTCCACCACAGAATGAAAATTGTTGCGTAAGTATTGTATCTTTCTCTGCTTACTGAGCTGTAATTCATCAGTCATATCCTCCCCAATGGGGCTGAATTTGGCAGCCAGCAACAGAATTATTTGTTACATATTTACTCTAAGAAACTGACTCTTACTAGTTGAAATTGGCATTTTTCTTGGGAAGAAACACTGATTTGCTCCACTTCAGAAAGCTGCTTCTGATTGTTTCATATGTGTTTTCTGATTTGCCAGGTGAACAAAGTATATTTCTTTGGTACCTTAATTTTTCTGTTTGTTTCTGGTTTTTTTTTTTGTTTCTTAAGTCACTAGGAAAGGTTTAGAAATTTGACAAAGTAGAAATCTGATAATTGAAAAGTGTTGTTGAAACTATTATACCATGATTTTTGAGACTATTATACCATGACTGCTGTACGAAAATCTGCTTTATGCTCTTGTACTGCTGCAGGGAATAAGCCACAGAAAAAGAATTACATTTGGGATAAGGCAAAGTCCTGTTCTGGGTACTAAATAACTGAATTTTAGTTACTAATACAGATGAAGCAGAGGACAGCAGATCTCCCTCAAGAAGAACACAACGCTCTTGTTTGTTCAAATGCTATGACTCATTCTTCAGAAGTTAAACTCTCTTTTCAGATGATAAAAGGTCTAATATCTACAAAAATCAGTAATTTTCCTAAAACTTGGGTCCAATGTAATACAAATTTTCCCCCTTTTTTCCCCATAATTTAATCTCCAGAGTTTTTTCATACTACATAAGATGTGCAGACATGGTAAATATGGATCTCCAAATGGCAATTCAATATTGTATTTAATGGCTCTAAAGCTGGGTGGGATTGCTGCATTGGATCATTGTTTTAAGGGACAAAGGTACTAAATACATAAAATCCATAAATAACAATTATTATATATTTCAGGCAAAAATGGAGAATTAAGGACCTGATATAGATGGTCTTGTTTTGGATAATATCTTTTCTTTCCTAAGTTATTTTCTTAAGCTTAGAGGCCTTACTTGTAAATAAGTATAACTCCAGATCTATACTACTGTGTAACTTTGAAAAATCTGTGCTGCTGGAAATCATTCAAATGTTTTTCATGCAGGAAGTTTGAGAGAATCATAAAAGATTTGTAATTAAAGGGAAACAGACGTGAGTTTGTCTGAGAAAGAACTCAAGGAATGAGAACTGGTAAATGAGCCATAAAGAGGGTCAACCCTAAGATCCCCAAAGGTTAATAAAAGGCCTCTGAAGGAAAAAAAAAAGATAAGGCAGAAAACTAGGATGCAGATAATGAGTGTTAAAGGCCCTTGTGGGGAAAAAGCAAAGGAGAAGGATGTTCTCTGAAGTGACTTCAGAGAGCTCAAGGGAGAGAAGACATGACAAGAGAGGTCATTTACTTAGAAGTCCAGTAGTGACTGTAGAGCAAGAATAAATACTTACCTGAAAAGGCTTTTGCTAACCTTTTATTTGGAAGTGTAGTTTTCTAAGTTGTAACAGTCTTGTTGTCTCTCCCACTTGAAAAGCTTAGAAATAGGCCTCTGACTGCAGATATATAGGTGTGTCTGTACTGCTAAATGAGGGCCAGGGGTCTCTGCCATACAATGAACCCCTGAACATCAAATCTGCTAATAAGCTGATTTCTTGCTGGCTCCAAAAGGCTCTTTCCAAGACAAAGCACTGGAGTGGTCTGGCAATCATTTGCTCCAATGGCCATGCTCAAAAGGCACTCACAAGCCAGGACCAGACTTTGTTCTTGACCCTTTCTGATCTTCTAGAGCTAGCCCAAAAGCTTTGTGACTTCAAATACCTACACATCCCCTTGTGTCACAGGCTATGGTATACAACATGTACTCTCAGTTTTGTGCTTTAACTGACCTACTGCTTCTCTTGTGTAACAGTTCACTTTATTTCAGACACTGTGAATGGGGGTGGGGTAGGAAGGGGAAGAATGGAAAAAATTGTGTCCAAGGGCTACAGCAGAGACTGTGGGCTAAATGATATGTAGTGTGGACATGGCCAGTGAGATCTGGAGGTTATAGCAGTTTGGACAAAATCCAGTCCTTGCTACTTGGCCTCAGGGAGCACTCCCTATCCCTCTCTCAGTTGGCAGTGTAGACTACACACTGAGTTTGTTCTCAGTAACTTCTTGTAGAAGGGACTTTTGTTGCTCTTACGCTGTCACTTCTCCAATGAATAAGTTATTGCATCAATCCTAGTGTTTGCAAATAATGGCTCTTTTTCCCAGGGGCAATGTGATTGTTTCTGTGCTGAGTTGCTTTAGTGCAGATCCACATGTTATATTGTTTCTCTATGACAAAACTATAGTGCTACATCCTAGACTAAAACAGTAAATTGTGTTTGGGGAAAAATGAGTGGGCCATTGTTTATATGAGTCTGCAGATTCCAAATGAAGTGAACAGCAAGTTCATAGGTCAGAGAGACTAAATAGTTGTATGGAATGTGATTCTGTGAGTAACATGAATTACTCCTGAGTTTTTTTGAATCTGGACTGTTTCAAGTCAGAGGAAAGTTCACAGTCTTTATACAGTTTAAAAAAAACAAAGGCAAAAATCTTCTTTCAGTACTAAAATGTATGGTGTATTACAGCCAACTACATGCATTATATACAACATTTTAAATATAATTTATCTCCAAGCACACAAATAAAGCCTTCAGGTTGAAAAGTGCAGTAAATTATTACATTTAGGCATGCTTAATCTCAGAATAAATTATTATATTTGTAGAACCTTATAGTGAAAATTTCATTTCAAGGTACTAGAAAACTTAGGAAGAAAAAGAAGACAAAAATTTTAAAATAAACTGTGAGAATACTGAATTGATACCCACCAGTTTTTACTACCATTTTGTGTGGAATGATCAGCAGAATTGTCACTCCAAAATTTTGCCTACGATGTTCTTGGAGTCTAAGTTTATGATTCAGCAAACCTCAGAGAAGTTTTTGTCTTTGAGCATACACATTCACCCCACTCAGAAAATTATCTTAAGATCACAAATAAAATTCAGTAACTTTAGAATTCCTGGAGGCAGAAAGCCTGTTGTGTAGCTAACTTTGAACAGTTTACCAGGAGAAATTATATCTTCTTTTATGTGTGGAGGAATTTTCTTTCTTAATAGACCTTGTCCAAAAATGATAACATTTACAGACAACCTCATTAAAGGAAATATTAATACCTGTTCAATCTGGCCAAGCATGGAATTATAGGGAACTTTGTTGTTTTCACAACTATATGTACATGTAAAGATGAACCACAACCTAATTTTGAGACCCTGTAGTTAATAAGTGCTATCTTCATTAAATATTTCTTCCCTTATCCTGTCCTTTTGTAAAAAACAGTGATTAAAATTGTTAGTCTTTGCTGCATCACAGCGTCATCTACCCTGAATGAAAATCAGTTCCTCTGTTTTGCTCACAGCCACTCGAGGTAATGACAGATTCTCCTGAGCAAATTTCACTTTTTTAGGAAATGAATTCCTCTCTAGAAAAATCAGTTTCACATATAAGCCCTTTTCCTTGTAAAATACATCATTCAATCATCATGGGGGAAGATGGTTTAAGTGTCTTCTCTGAATTGTTGTGATTATTTAGACTCACTTGAGAAACCATATACGTACTTCCTAAATGACTGTTGTTGCAAGATGTATTATTCTACCAGGCAGAGCATGCTCGCAGCCCAAACCCCGTACACGCTGCTCCCCCCCCAAACCCCCCCAGCCCCAGTGGTTGTGCCGGCCTGGTCCTGCGCTGGCCCAGCCCAGCTGCTGCCACTGAGCATGCTCACCCTGCCTCCATGGTGGGGAAGGGGTGTCCCTGAGCTCTGGTCAGCATTCAAGAAGCCTGGAAAAACCTTAACTTTGCAACACTGCAACACCCCGTGCTGCTTATGGCAGAGGTGGGGGCATCAGTATCAGAGTTCCTTTCCCTTTAACATCCACTGGTCCCGGTAGAGGCAGCGCTGCCCGGGCTTTGACTGGGCTTTGAGTAACAAGGAATGGCATGTGCTGTGGTGGTGCTGTGCTGGATCTCAACAGAGCACACAGGAGACACACAGGACCAGGTCAGGGACTGGGGCATGGTGCTGCAGGGCTCTAAACACCATTGCAAGCTGGAGAAACCACACACCCTCCCTACGCGCCCTCCCCGGGGGGCTGGCCCTGCCCCACCCATAGCAAGAGCCGGCACCGCCCCTCGGCGAAGCAGAGGCACTGCACATATGTCGGCTAGGAAACCTCGCAGATCCCTGAAACTGAATTTTGAGAAATTTTCCTCGCCAGTCCCCGGGGTCATAATAGAAAGGTCACAATGCAGCTGGGATATACTGTAATTGGGTTTTGTGTATATGAGAAAATGGTCATACATTTTGTCTTCCTGTCTTGTCTGTGTTTTTTATAAGTCTGAAGTAGATTTTATTGTCTATTTGGGGTCTTTTGTGGCAGAAAGCTAAAACTTTTGAATAATAACAAAACAGTAAGACATGGAGTAGTTGTAATAGTGCTGTGCTGAATATTTAAATAGACGATTAATTATATACTCTCTTGCCCTATTAGAGCTCTCTCTTACTACAAAGTTCTCGAATTCTTACTGGATTAGACAATCTGTTCTTGAAAGAGAACAAACATTAGGATGCAAGAAGGATATTTTGATAAGATATATATATATATGATTAAAACTGTAATATTTTCATGTGGCTGCATGACAGACGGGAGGGTTGTAAGGCTGCTGTTTTACCTAACCATTTTCTATAGTGCTTGTATTTTTCTTTTCCATTTTTCTTCAGTTTTTTTTCTGAGTGAGAAACTGGGAGGAAAAAAAGTGTTCATGACTCGATATAAGCATAATTTCCTCTGTCACCATTTTTTTTCTGTCCCCTAATAATATAGTTATCAGTTCTAATAATGAGAGATAGAATTAGATGAGGGCAAGCCTTGAAATATGAAGTCTCTCCTAGAGAGGCCCTGAGAGATACTTTCTCTCATGTTTCCTGCCCTGGTCCGTGTCAGTAATCTGTTACTTCTGTGTACCATTATATCACAGCAGTGTACCTCTTCTGTACTGACTAGATTGTTGGTCAAGCATTAACACATCCCCATTCTTTCCCACCTGTTCTCCAGAACAGGATATAAGTTTCCCAGAAGCTTGTCCTTTCATTGCCCTGTAAGAAAAAGGGCATGAGGGAAAAAGGAAATCTTCTGTACCCTGCACAGAGGTTCAGATAGAATATTGCCTTTCATATACATCTCTTCTCAAGACCATCTAAGAGTGCCTCAAAATTAGTTTCTTTCTGTAGAGAGTTCTGCTGTAAAATCCATGTTTCTTGTAGTTGCTTCTGCGTTGTGTGCCCTCCATAGTGATGCTGACTCATATAGAGTTACAGAAGGAATCTCATTATGTTCCACTCTAATGAACAATGAACATTAAGTTCCAAGGCCGAGTGATTTAAGTTTATGATGTGCACTCCATGATCTTCCTACAAGCCTTGCCTCTCTGATTCCCATGACCTTGTGTCTCTGAAAAATGCTCCTTCTCAGCAGACCTCAGTCCTATTCTTTCCTGCCAGTACCCCAAATACTCAATTCTCTCCAGTTTATTACCACATGGTTACTCTGTTCTTTGATAATCCATCCCCCAAAATGCTTTGTCATCACTGAACAGCAGCAGATCATCATGAGGGGCCCAGGGCATTACTTTCCCTCCTTCAGTCATGCCAGCACAGGTAACATTAACTCCCTTTTCTCTGTTAATGGAACCTGGGGAGAAGCTTGAAAAGGTCAAGCTTCACTATATCTGCATCCTCTTTTTCAAATCTCATATTTAGCCAGTGATTTTTTTCCAAATATATGTGTGTATATACCTGTGAGCTATTTTATGAACATAAAAACTCAGATCAAAATCTGTTGGTCTGTCTCATTTCATTGGTAAATACAGAATTATTCCTCAAGGTCTGTTGCTTAATTATCTGACTCACCTAGTGTTGACTTCTCAAAGCTTTATGTTATTCTTCTTCCACTATGCTTAACTGATGATTTAGCTGTAAATAGAACCCATGGTGAGGAAGAATTTTCTGATACATGGTTTCATGGCTTGTTTTAGTTTTGTTGTTCCAGTTATCTCTAATCCTCAAACTCTTCCTTATAATTCCTCCATCTGTTTGGTAGCACTCTTTAGATATTTGAGTTGAAGACACTCCATATGTTTGATGCAAGATCTTAATCAAATCTCCTTCCCATTATCATGTAATCAAGTACAAATGCTTGGTTCTTTAGCAATTCCTTATATGTCACTTCCTTTGGTCATCTGATCTTTTTTATGGTTTCAGTCTGAATTCTTTCCAGAGTGAATTTTCTGTGATGAATCTCTGACCTTACAAGCAATCTCTGAAAAAACAATGGCATTATACGCCTTTAGAAAATGTCACTTACCTCCTTGTAAAACTAATATCTAACAATTAAACCAGGTCTCTTGTTGTACAGGATCTCAGTGGCTGCTCAGGAGATGCTGTTGCTTTGTACACTGCTGTCTTATCTGATATAAGATGCAAGGAAAAGGTGGAGTTCTTGGCATTTATCATCTGTGTTCTGGATGGTCTTTCTCAGCTGTGATAGTATTTCAGTTGGCACCTAAATACTTTTCTTCCCTTATTAAATTTTGCTATTAAGAACGCAACTGCGCTGGGCAAGGCACGTTTTCAGGATGAAGGATCATTGCCTTCCTAAGATTGTGCTTTATGGTGAACTCACCACCGACTGCTACAACAGAGGAGCCCCAAAGAGGAGATACAAGGACTGTCTTTCAGGGAGTCTTGGCCATATTGACTACCATGAGTGGTCCACTCTGGCCTCAAATCCGGAGACATAGAGATGCACTATCTATAACGCTGCTGTCTCCTTTGAAAACTCACATGGAATTAGTCTCAGTGAGAAAAGACAACGCAGAAAGAACCATGGCTCATTAATACCGCCTAAGGAGACTTTCAGCTGTGCCTTTTGTACTTGGACTTGTCTGTCCCGCATTGGCCTTTTCAGTCACCAGCGTGTTTGTAGCAAGTGTGGGTAGAGCCTTTCCTATATCTTTGTTTGTGAAGCTTAGCCATGATGAAATCTTGCTGAAATATTTTGCATTGCCCATTCTGGTTGGTGTTAGCCATTAATATCTTGAAGTTAATTACTTTGTAATGTAAATATTTTTTTCCATCCCTTTTTCAGGTCATTACTGGAGATCCTAGAAAGGACAACGGGATTTTTTTTTTGTCTTAAAACTAACAATTCTTATTACTCCTCACAGTGTGAGCTGTATACAAGGTAAACTTGTTCAGTTACAATAGAAACATTGCAATCCTCTTGGAAGTATAGACTAAACAATCTTAATATGCTGCCTAATGGTCAAAGGATTTACCCTAACATGGATATTAACCAGTGTTTTAAAAATGCAGATCACAGAATCACAGAATCACAGAATATTATGAGTTGGAAGGGACCCACAAGGATCATCTAGTCCAACTCACCATCTAACACCCGTACAGAGACCGAGCCTTCAGATCTATTTCAAATTTACTGCACTAAATGTCTAGTTTTTCAGGGCCTTTGTCTTCCAAATTCTGGGCATAATCCAGTAATCCCTCACTACTTTGCGGTTCACCATTCACAGCTTTAATACGTTACGGGATTTTTTACCTCATCTTTACTATCTTTACTGCTACTTCACAGATTTTGCTTAGCACGGCATCTTTCTGGAACTGACCCCCTGCAATATTCAAGGGATTACTGTCCTAGGAAATCACTTGGATCTGACAGGAAGCTGTTGCCTCCTTAGAGTTTTCTTCTTGTTTTTCTTATACAGTGAATCCCCGCTGCATTGCGACCTGTCCATTACGACCCCGCCCATTTGCGAAGCAAATTTTTCGCAATTTTGATTCAGCCATCTGGGAGTTTAGCCGACCGACGCATGCGCAGTGCCTCTGCTCTGCCAAGGGGCGGTGCCGCAGTGCCTGT
>WEKX01008010.1:94615-120529 GCA_013390025.1 Pitta sordida
ACAGCAAAAGCTCCACCTCGCCAGTTTCATGTTCAGCAGTTCCCCCCACAGCAACCTCAAGTCATAGATGTGGAAGAATTTGATGAAACTGGAATAGGTAAGGTCTTTTGTACAGCTTAGCTCCTTCTAAGATGGATAAGTGGCAAAAACCCAAAAACAACAAACCCAGAGGTGTGCAAGAAATTGGATTACTAAAGAAATACACTAATCCCTTGCTACATTGCGGTTCACCCATTCATGGGTTCAATATATTACAGGGGCTTTTTCTGTGTCTTTACCCTATTTACTGTTACTTTGCAGATTTTACTTATTGCAACATCTTTCTGGAACTGACTTCTCGTGATATTTGAGGGATTACTGTAACCTGTTTCCTCCTCACTACCTCCTGTTCTGAAAATATGGATTAATTTCATAAATTTGTGTTTTTCATCAAAGCTTAGATGTCACCTCATATTTTGCCAATCAAACTAGTTCCTTAATCAAGTCCACAGACCTTTCTTAGTTGTGCTACTGAATACAAGTGATTTAATAATACGTGAGAATAGAAACTGTTGTAAAACTTGTTGTCCAGGGTTTCATGGCCTCAAGACCTACAAGGGTGGAATTAGCAATTCTAAATTCTGATAAAACATTTCTAGAAATTTCGTACTAGTGTGACTGACTGACCAGATGTTAATTGTTTTTAAAGCAGATGTGAGAATTGCTATCTCCATCAAATAATAAAGTAAAACAATTAGGTTTACAGGGTGTATCAGTTGCTGCATTGTCCTGAGTACGGTACTGATGTGTTTTGTTCTAATGTTGGACAGTCTTCTTTGCACCTTAGTTTGGAAACAAGGATAGGTTGAAATTACTGTGTGTTTAGTTTTGACAAGAAGTTTAACTTATCTGTGTTAATATACATCTTCTGTAATCAATAGAATTAAATTGTTTTCTAATTAAATAATTAAACAGCTAAAACTCTGAGATTTTCTGCAGAGTAGCAGACTGTTACTTGCATATTGCAACGTTAGCCAAAACCAATGGTAATACAGTTATACCCCGTCCTTTGTGAGGAAAAGAACTGGCCAAGGTCGTCACGAAACACTAAACGCGCAAAGAAGTGCAGGTCATTAATATGCATGCAGGCCACGCCCATTGCTCCACCTCCCCGGCACTCTGAAACACTGCGGACAATTCTCTGCTCCTTCCCCTAGTCTGTCTCAGCACAGGCGAGCAAAGGGAGTTGTTTCTGAGTGGCTGCTGTGACCGTGTGTGCTCACAGCCCAAACTCTGTGCCGCTGCTCCCCCCCCAGCCCCCTGGCCCGGCCCCAGTGCTCGCGCAGGCCCCGGGGGCCCCATGCCATCCCGTGTGTGCTTGCCCTGCCTCCACGGCGGGGAAGGGGTGTCCCTGAGCTCTGGTCGGCATTCTTGGAGTCNGCACACAGCTTGCCTCACTTTCGTGAGGCAGTTTCTTGGTTCCGGGACGGGGCACGGTGCTGCTATTGCGAGCCCCCTCCCTGCAGGGCGGGGTGAGTCCCACCCCACAGGCACCGTGGCACCACCCCTTGGCAGAGCAGAGTCAACTGCGCATGTGTCAGCCGGCTAAACTCGTGGACCGCTGAATCATAATTGCAAAAGATTTGCTTTGCAAATGGGCGGGGTAGTAATGGAGAGGTCGCGCTGCAGCAGGGATTCACTGTAGTTCATTTTCCTTAAAGACAAAATGAAAAAACTGACCAAGTGAGTCCAGAGATACTTTTACGCTAGACCAGGGATATGTGAATACTGTAGTAATTACATGAAGTACAAATGTCTGGTCTTTTTATCTACAGTGTTCCGCTACCACACAGATGTCCAGGAGACCTGTGCTAACAACCGTCACCAGTGCTCTATCCATGCTGTTTGCAAAGATTATCCCAACGGATTTTGTTGCAGTTGTATTGCTGGTTACAAAGGAAATGGCAGACAATGTGTAGCAGAAGGTAACTCTTTGAAAATTAGGTACATCATGTAGTTGCAATTACATCTGGCATTCTTGAATGAGGTGACCTGTTTTGAATACTAAAAGACCTTGTGAAAGGCTTATCACTGAGATATGATGAATGGTATTTTAAGCAGTGAGCTATATTTTCTAAACTGCTGTGGGTTATTTTTTTAATTAAGTGGTCAATTAGATGCTTTATGCATTTTAATGTGACTTTCTAGAAAAAATAAACTCTTCTGTAACTGACATAATTATAAAGATAGCATAACATACAATGGTACTTGCTAGAATTAGATATGAAGTTCCAATGTGTTACAATCTGATATGGTCCTCACTCTAGAAATGGACAGTTCAAAGAGATGAACAAATTAACTTTGATCATCAAACTAAAGAGCACGGCTCCTCTTTGTCTGACTCTTAAGCTGCTTTAATCTGGCTGATCTACCAGATTTTTGTTAAATACCCATTTAAACTTTGTTCCCATGTAAAATCCATAAAGGAATTTCTTATGTATACATTTGTAATCCTCATAGTGATTTGACTATGCATTTCAACAACTCAAATAGCTGATGGCAGACTTTGTGTTTTACATGTCAGGAAAGTAAAACCTAATGTACTTTGCTTTCTGTTCATAAAGTTGTATTTTCCTTAGAAAGGAAGGGTTCTGATGATGATGGAATTTGAACTACATACAGGAGAAAGCTAGCAGTCCATAACAGCTGTAACACTGAAAGTCTTCAAAAAAGTCAACAGTTTAAAGCCAACAAACTTAATAGGTTGGAATAATAGGTCAATTATTCTAAGACCTAACAGTGTTAGCCTTATAATAGGGAATGAACAGACTTACATTCAGTGTGTATTGATTGATATGATGTGTGAAAGGAGTTTCTGTATGCCACTTACTGTCAGATACACTGTAACAGCTTTATGGAGTTATCCTTGAAGATGAAACTGCTAATGATTATAAAGGGTATCTCTTTAGACAATTTTGGCTATTCAGTAACCTATATAATAATAACACATATACACATGTATGTAAGCAAGTGAACACATGCTAATTTCTTGTGTGAATTCTGTGAGCATTTGTGCTTTATTTCAACACTAAAATCTTCAAACGTAGTGAATGCTCTGAACCTATTTCTTGGCGAGTATGAGAGAACTGTCATTTTGTTCTGAAGCATTGTATTGATTTTCCAGGTTCTCCTCAGAGAGTCAATGGGAAGGTTAAAGGAAGAATTTTTGTAGGAAACAACCCTGTTCCAGTTGTATTTGAGAACACTGATCTCCACTCCTATGTTGTGATGAACCAAGGACGTGCCTACACTGCTATCAGCACAATCCCAGAGACCTTGGGGTATTCTTTACTACCTCTTGCTTCTATTGGAGGTATCATAGGATGGATGTTTGCTGTGGAGCAGCAAGGATATAAGAATGGATTCAGTATTACTGGTAAATTTTAAATTAATACAGTATTCAAAATTGTGCTGGGTTTTCCTCTGTCTTGATAGAAAAGAAATAGGTCTTTAGAGGTAATATAGGGTGAAAACATGTCTATTTTGAGCTGCAAACTGATTCATTGTAATCAAATATCTTACCATCTTTCTTGTTTATGATGTATAAATGTTGGACTTTTTAATTTAGTGTCAATGTAGAAGCATGCAAGTGCGTTAGAAAGAAGATTGGCTTGGCCAGTTCCTGAGTGAGAGAGATTATTTAAAGGATCTGATTTTTTTGTTACTAGAGTGTACAGAGCTATTGAAAAAAAAGCTGCCCCTACATTTTCAAGAGGTCTAGCACATTAATTATCTGATTTTACCAATGGAGCAAAAGAGAAATGAAAATCTGACCTCGTGAGGGTCTGAAATTCTTAGCAGAAGAAATTGCTGTATGACATGCAAACAGCTCAGTTAACGTGTTTGTCAGTTAACTGTTTTCAATTAAAGGTTTTCATAGGAGTTTGAGGCCAAATCTAGTTGGTCATTACACATGAATTCAAGCTGTAGATTCTGTCTGTTCTAGGAGAACATGTGTTTCTTTTCAAAATTTTATCCTTTATAGCCCTGTAATATGCATTTAGTTGAACATAACTTTCTGTTTTGGGGTTTTCTTGGATTTGATATACTTGAAGTTCTGGAATTTGCATCATGCATCTCATTTGGTTTTGATTTGGAAACAGATATACTGGATTTTTAATTTGCTTCTAACTTTCCATATTCCTAGTGTAAATTTTCTCTAAACTGCCCTTCTGAATGCTAGGATAAGATATAGTGTTATTAGCTTGTTCAAAACACTTTTTTTCATTATAAAAACACCCCTTCTTCAGGCTTCTTTGCAACTTATCATGTTCAGTGCTTAAGAAAAGGTAGTTTCCTTACAGTATCCAAGGATATTATCAGTATGCCTCTGAAGGTTATTTCATTAGAAACATAATATATGTGTTAGTAATTGTGCCATATTGCAGAAAATAGTAATTTTAAAATATTTTTTTCTATTAGAAACAATTCTTTAAATACGGGGATTCAGAAACACTTAAGTGGTTTAACTAATGCTCTTTCTTTAGGTGGTGAGTTTACACGGCAAACAGAAGTGACTTTCCTTGGCAACAATGAGAAGCTGGTTGTAAAGCAGAAATTTAGTGGTATTGATGAGCATGGTCACCTTACCATCAGCACAGAAATGGAGGGCAGAATACCTGAGATCCCATCCGGTGCATCAGTCCATATAGAACCATACACTGAACTCTACCACACTTCTAGTTCTGGTAAGGTTCCCTAAGAATGAAATAAGGGAGTGCACATTTATTAAAGCAGAGACTAAGACAACCTGAAAAACATAATTTAACCAACTTTTTAGCAACTGTATTTAGGACTCTTGGATTTTCAGGAAGTTGCTATTTGCCTCTTAGGAATAGGTCCCAGAAGAAAGTGGATTTTGAGAGGGACAATGCAAATGCAAATACTTCTATTTTTATTTTTTTTAAAAATCATTTAACCTTCTCTGAACTGGTATTTGCAAAACACTCTCAATTTCCTTTTTTGTTTGCCTTGCTTTTACACTGTTGATGACAGTGTACAAGTTGCAAAGTTTTTTGTAGGTCCACAGCTCTTCAGCTCTACTGGTGTATATTTTGTGGTCATTAAGTGAGCTTTGTTGTCTGATGAGACTGCATAAACCAATTACCAGTATGTGTCACGTAAACTGCTTTGCAATGACTCCACAAGCATTTATCAATATTATTGAGCTGTCTTTGTGTCTTTGAACAACTGACTGGAAAATTAAGAACCCCTTTATTTCCTTATGAGTTTCTCTCTCCTCTCTCTCAATTCCTTTATCACAGATCCTAGATTTCCTGAGAGCCATTCTTCATTCAGTATTTACAGGGTAATCTTCCTTCATTTGTTTTCCTCCTCCTGGATAAAATTATGGGTGTTTCAATCTGGAAGAGAGAGTGAGTTTGGAGTGTTACAGTTGTCAAAGAGTAGGAAAGAGGAAGCAGTTTGTGGTGCACCCACATGCACGAGTACTCTTTGTTCCAAGGATGCATTTTTGGTTACTAGAGACAGTGAATACAAAAGGCAGCAATGATGCATCTATACAATTTTCAACTAGCGTCTGGCTTTAGTAGACAGTGGTGAGCCCCTGTGGTGCTTTGCCTGTTATTATGGACTGAGAGGAAAAAGTGGAAGCAACAGGAAGCTTGGCAGGAATGTTGTTCCCATAGAGGTAAAGTCAGAGGCTGGAGGAAGGCATCCTTCAGGCTGGATTTGATTTACTAGTACCCAAACAGCTGTTATTTTGCTGTCTTATTGCATATATAATAAATCGTTATGTAGCAGAGATCCACCTTTTGTCAGCTGTTGGAAAAGAATTGAGATAGGTGTGCTCTCATGTCCAAACAAAACATTGTGGTGTTCTGAGGACTTTTCTATTGGTGGAAGGATCCAAAGCCTGGATCTTGTTCAAAGACTTTTAGTCAAAATTTTTGACAATGTAGAAAAATGTTGTGAAACATGTAAGAGCTCTCAGACATAGAGCTTCTTCAGGATTCTTAAAATCCAAGGCTAGTAGCCTACAATGAAATAAAAGTAAGTGTAGTTTAGTGCTGGTGAGATGGCTCTTGTCCTTAGTTTGTGGATTATTATATAGATAATTCACTTAAAGGAACCTCTGAGTTTGTTGAGTTGACTTTTCCTTTCGTTACTTGGAAACCCACGAAGTAAAGTTAAAGTTTTAAAATATGTCAAAATAAATCAAATTGCTCCACTTATCAATACTGTGAAACCTCAGAACAGAGTAAGTGTACTAAAGGGCATATTCTTTTGCATGGAAATACAGTGATCCCCCAGAATTTGCTGGGGGTCGGGTCAGGGCAAGTCCAACAAGTTATGAAATCCGTGAAGATACCAAAACCATGAATATTCAACTACTCCCCGCCTGTAGCCACGTACCCTCCACTAGTAAGGTCTGGAGGGGCAGTTCTGGGAATGTGGCTCGCACTGTAGCACCTCATTAAAGCAGAGGAAGCGCCCTTTGGTGCTTCCCGGCCACGAAATCTGGGGTCCAGGACATTCTGTGCACCTGCACGGTCTCACAACTCTCTGAAAATCCAATCACGATTAATTGAATACGTGGATATGCAAGCCTCGAATATGCGGGGATCACTGTACATCAATTTTCATAGCTTCTTGCCTTTGAAATTTCTATTTACACTACACAGGCTGCATCCTGAGTGTATAGATAGCATTTGGTGGTGTGCTTTTGATCTCTGTTGTGATCTGTGTGTTTGCTGTCATGTTATAGTGATCACCTCATCATCCACAAGGGAGTACACAGTGACAGAGCCAGAAAGGGATGGAGTTGCTTCCACATACACGGGTGCCTATCAGTGGCGACAGACCATCTCATTTGAAGAATGCATTCATGATGCCTCTCACCAGTCTGCTCCTGCTACTCAGCAGCTCTCAGTGGACAGTGTGTTTGTCCTGTATAACAGAGATGAGCAGATTCTGCGATATGCTATGAGTAATTCCATCGGCCCTATCAGTGGTATGTATGAATGGAATGTTTTTTTCTCTTTTGTCAGTGATTAACAGCAGGCATCCATATTTTTTTTAACTTGCCTTAGCTGGGTATTAATGAATTAAATTAATTCATTGCATTAGTCTGTGGAAGTCCATATCCATCAATTAAGAAGAGAAATAAAACTGCTGGAAGTTTGTGTTTTACTTGGGAAAGAGTATTCAAGTGATATCTCTTCTTGAAATTCTGTGGGGTTTGTATTTAATTCCTTGAATTACTCTCAACATATCGCCTTGAATCTATTGTCACTCAGATTAGCCTAATTTTGTAGTTCCTCTATTAATGACTTTTTTTTTTTGCATTGTTAGAGAAAAGGACAAATGAGAGGACTATGATTTACTACAGACAAGATTCTATGATTTATCTTGAAATATGGCATTTTATCTTTGAATTTTTGGTTGCCTATGAAGTGTATTTTTTTGGTTGAACTGTCCAAGTTTGCACTAAAACCAGAAAAAAACCCAAAGAAACAATTTGAAAATGCACAGCTGATGAGTATAAGAAAAGCCTGTGCTCACTTCTGTTTGATACAAAATAAAGTTCTGCTAATTAAAATGAAATAAACAAGCTGTCAAGCATTGTATTTTGAGTCTAGTGTCAGTGACTGGAAGATAAATTATTTTTGTCAGTCTTACCTTTAGAGAAGATTTTGTGGCTTTTCTTTCTTCCTGGTGCAAAAAATCTTTTCTTTCCTTATTTCATGTACACTATAAGCAAGCTCCTGGACCTTAACTGAATGCTTTTACTTGGATGGATTCATCAAGCCTAAATATGGTCTCTCTTGTCAGATGGTTCTGCTGATATTAACCGGAATCCTTGCTACACTGGCACTCATAACTGTGACACCAATGCAGTGTGTCGGCCGGGAACTGGGAATCGTTTCTTCTGTGAATGCTCAATTGGCTTCCGTGGAGATGGAAACGTCTGTTATGGTATCAAAAATTTTATTAGTTGCAGAATGAAAGCTAATGGAGGATTTGTTTTCCTTGCAATGTATTGACCCTCAGGACTAACCATTCCATCCAAACAGACTGTCCTCAGAGGCTGGTTTTGAGAAAGATAGGCTAGAGGGTTGCTAGGCTACCTGATATATCTGAATAATCCAAGTAAGCAAGTTTGACTGTTTTGAAAAATATGTTTTGCTAGCTTGCAAATCATCTTTACTACTCAGCCTGTCTTTTTATAAAATGTGGGGAACTTAGCTGTGAGAAATTTACTGTAATGCAAATTCTGATTAAAATGAGTCAACTAGGTTAAAAGTTCTCGAAGGAGCTGAGAAATGGTTTATGCTTGTGGGTACAGAGCACAGATACAATGCAATTCATTGAAATAATCCTTTCCTTGATCTGCTTTGGAAATCCTTTCTGTTCAAAAAGACTTATTTTTCCCAGCTCTGTCCCACTCTGTACTTATATTTGGGGTTTGCTTTGTAATCAAATCACAGTACAAATACTTGTTTTCAAGATGTGAAAGTGTGTGATAATGAAATATGTATCATCCCTATTAGCTAACCAAGTTTTGGGATTTTTTTGATTAAAAAAATTCCAAAACACAACTCTCCCCCCACTCCAACCTTTAAATCAGTTTGCAAGTGAAAACAACAGCATTACACTCTCCGTTCTGATCCTGTGAGCTCAGAAGAAGTGAGTTAGATATGTATATGCATAATGAAAAGGGAAGTATTTGCCAAAGTTCGTGCTCCCTCAGCAGTCATGACTGTTGCTGATCACCTTCTAGACTGCATTTTCTTCCTCAGTGGCTCTGACTTCCCCTTATTATTTCATTACAGAACCTATTCTGGTTTGATTGGGGTATTTTTTGGTGCAGATTAACAAAGGACACCTGAACGTTAACCTGAACATTACTAATACAGTTATACCTCCTCCATCNTGTGCGCCGGGGGAGCCCGCCGCTGCTGCGCGCTGGAGCCACCCACCATCAACGCATGCCGGAGCCGCCCACCGCAGGACTGCCGCCCTCCCGGCACACAGCTTGCCTCACTTTCATGAGGCAGTCTCCCCATTCAGGGACCAAGAGCACGGTGCTGCCATTGTGAGCCCCCTCCCCGCAGGGCAGGGTGAGTCCCGCCCCACAGGCACTGCAGCACCACCTCTCAGCAGAGGGGAGTCAAACTCTGCATGCGTCAGGCAGCTCGGCTCACGGACTGCTGAATCGTATTTGCGAAAATATTGCTTCGCAAATGGGCAAGGTCGTGAAGGAGAAGTCGCGATACAGAGAAGATTCACTGTATCTCTTAAGATGTATGGTCTATCCAAGATGTGGCTTAAATATGTAGAACTGTTAATAATCAACAGTTCCCCAGTTTCAGTTTTTCTGGCATTCATATTAAATGCAACTTTGTGATAACCAATGCCCTTATAATGTCCTAGATATTAATGAGTGCTCAGAGCAACCAGATGTGTGTGGCAGTAATGCAGACTGCAATAACCAGCCAGGAACCTACCGCTGTGAGTGTGTTGAAGGATACCAGTTTGCAGCAGATGGGCGGACTTGTGTTGGTGAGTTTCATATTTCGTAAAAGCACTGCCCACCAGCTTTTGGTGCTGATTGATCTCACAGGGACAGAAAAAGTGCTTCGTGTTCTGTGCTGACTTCTAACATGAGTTGGATTTAAGAGTTTGTACTGCAGCTAGGCATTACTGGCTTTTCCTGCATTTTCTAAGGGCTATGCTTGGACTTTTGGAGGTTTTTGGTTTGTTACTTATGTCTAATCCAGAGTTCAATTTAACACATCACATTTTAGTTACAGATTCATCCCTTGGGTAAGATGGTGCACAGATCTAAATCATTGTGTCATGGCTATTGCAGGCTTATTCTGAGGTGATTATTATTCGTGTTGAAAAGGAATTGTAACTACAGACCACTTCACTGTTTAAATCTTTGACATTTGGAGAAAATGAAGCTCATTTTAATGAACCATGAGGGCTTTGAATTCGGTAGTTGCCACTGAATTATTTTTATGTCATTTAAATCTCTTCTGGAGGGAAACCTGAGTTAATCTGTATTTGCTGGACTAAGGTTGTCCTACCAAGTGATACCTTTTTCTTGTTTGCCCTTTTTTTTTCACTCCCATTATATAAATTCTTTCTGGAAAAAGGAATATGCAAGTGGCAGATAGAAGAGGAATTTAGGCCACTCCTAAAGTAGGAGTAGCCGGACCTGCAACAGGGTAGGGTAGAGATTAAACTTCTTTTGCTGTGTTTTGTTAGAATTTTTGTCTTTGCAACCTGACAGTAATTCTGTACTAGCAAAACTTACACGCACTCTTCCAGTATAGCTGGACCCATTCCTGTTTCTTTTGGAAATGAATGATAAAAACTGAGGATTGTTTGCTTCTGTTGTGACTGGTTTGTGGTAGAAGCTTACTTGCTCTTTGATCAGTTAATGCATCCAGGTCTTCTGTTATTATAGCAAATGTAGTTCTTCAGCTAAGAATGAGGAGCCTTCATCTTGCAGCAAACAGTTGAACCACTTTTCTTCCTTTCGTGACTTTGTATGCTGTCTCCATCACAAGCCAAATTTCTCTACTCCAGTGAGAATTACAATTCATGTCTGCTTCCTAAGTCATAGTGCACTCCTTTTGCAGAACAGTCAGAAAAAGCAACTTCTACCAGGCCACTGGAAGGGGTAGTCTGTGATTCTGTGATATTTACAAGAGCAGCTCTATGTTTTTTTGTTATGTCCACCACTGTACTTCTGTGACTTGGATCTAAAAGGGAACATTCTTCTCTTTAGTAATGATCTCACCAGCTTCACTTTCCCACTTTCCCATGAAGTTGTCCCACTTTAAGCAAGTGCCGAGTAATTCCTTGCCCAGCTTGAAGGATTTTAGTTCGATCCCTCCTTTAACCAGAAACAAACCACATTTTAAGACTGAAGAGAGGGAAGATAAAATCTGCTTTTGCAACAGATTCAAGATAAATGTCATGGTAATCTTTGTTTTCCTTTTCTCACGGGAGGGTTTTATAACCCACAGATATCTTGAACCCCAAAAGGGGCAACAGCAACACTCCATGCTTTTGCAGTTTGCTCTGGGATACCAGCTCTGACTCAGCTTTTTTGGAACTGGCTTTTTCTTTTTCATACCAGCTGCTTGACTCACAGGATAGCTTTAGAAGAGAGTTGTAAATAAATCCTGTTCTCTTACTTGTAGGATGAGAAACAGGAGGACTTAAGAACTCCCTCTGATCTCCAATTTTTATGCATTTTTAATGTAGTCCTTAATTTTGTGATCTAAAACTTACTTCATCAAACAGAAAGATTTTAATAATTCAAACAACTATGTAATTTCCTCCAGAGAAATGGAAAAATTGCTGTGTTCAGATCTGGCTCTGATTGCAGATTTTTGTTATTTCCCTGCTGATACTCTGGTAGTTTCCATCTGTGTATTATGATGAAAGGAGCATTGTAGAGTCTTGTCTTGGTCCCCTGTCAACTCCTCGTAAGAATTGTGTAAAGAGAGACTTAGTAGATTCTCTGTTACAGCAGCTGGAAGTCTTTTCCTACATGTACACACTTTGTTTCCAAGCCCAAAATTTTTTCAGTAATTTGTGTTTTCTCGTTTTATATACTATGGTTTCCTTTCCTTTTCTCTGACATAACAGATAAGCATAGGTAGAGCTCCAACAATTTCCTGAAATAATTTGTATGTAAAGCAGTGCAATGCCTTCAGAGTCAATGCTGTCAACACAAGAAAGTTATGAAAAGCTGCAGGTCTGGTTCCAGCTTTCCTGTAGGTCAAAAATCTCTCCAGTAGTTGACAAATATGTTTATCTCCTGTTGAGTGAGTCACAGCTCCTATCTGTTGCCAAGTGACTGTAGCCCTGGGTCAGTGCTAGGTTAGTGTATCAGGTCATCAAATAATTCCCAATACAGAGTACAGACCACTTAGCTAGTATGTGAGGTACCTCTGTGACATCCCTTATATTTCTTCATCAAGGCTCTTTTTCATGAACAAGTCTGTCATGGATTCTAGGATCTGTTGCTGTAGTACCCCTTCTGCCCCATTCTATATTAACAAACAGCTGTGACACGCTGAGGACAGTCAGTTCCAGGACCCCTAGTGAAAGGGATGAACTTGGCCAAATCAAAAAAAAATAATCCCAACCCCTAGATCAAAAAACTTCAGTTTCCTTGTTTACTTTCTCTCCTGTAAGCTTTCACAGCTGTTCTTTTCTTGTATAAGCTTATGATGACTTTATGAAGGAAAATTCAAATTTTCGTCTCCTCTCTTATACGTTTAACCTGCAGCTATTGAACATGTGGTGAACCACTGCCAGACAGGCACACACAACTGTGACATTCCTCAGCGTGCGCAGTGTATGTACACTGGAGGGTCTGCCTATATCTGCACATGCCTCCCTGGCTTCTTCGGAGATGGGCGTGCCTGTGAAGGTGGGTAGCACCATTTGTTGTGGGGTTTTATACTCTATTGCACAACTTATGTGGTCATTGCAATGTCCTATAGTTACTTGTAATTTATAGTAGGAAGTGTCATTTTTTAAGTCCCTTAGACTTTGTAATTTTGTTTAGGAGTATGTCTTTTCCTCCTCACACGTCTGAATTCACTCTTCAATATTGGGGCTGTAGAGAGTCCAAGATAAGTTAACTGCAGAAATTGCACTAGTTGCAGATCTTCATCTTCTGGATGTGTTTGCATTGTATTGCTTTATGTTACTAAGGTGGTGAAGCACCTGTTTTAAGTCAGTCAGAGTGCAGTGGGGGCGGGGGGGAGCTCTAGCAAACGATATGTTGGAAACATTGCTGTCCTCATCCTACTTCTCTTGCTGTGCTGTTTCCTTGAGAAATAAGGGCATGGATGTCTAAAATACTGTGTGTGTTAACAACGCTAATTACGTTTTTGAATAGCAGAATGCAGAGATAGAGAACCTGAAATATATGCATGTTGGGGGGGGTTGGGGCGAGAAGATCTCCTTTGCCTTTCTGTATTAGACATACTTTCAAAGAACGGTCTATCCCAGATATGCTAAAATAGGAACCTGAAAATACAGCAGGTTTGTGCTTTATTCCTTCAGAGGCACAGTTACCTGAGACTGATCTTTTCTTTCACAGATGTAGATGAGTGTCAACAAGGCCGCTGTCATCCAGATGCTTTCTGCTATAATACTCCTGGGTCCTTCAGCTGCCAGTGTAAGGCAGGTTATCGAGGGGATGGTTTCCGATGTGTGTTAGGAGGTAAAATTCTATTGTTCTAAACGTTGGACCAGAAATATAATTTGGGATTTGGAGAATGTATGTTAGTTAGATTCCTTTCTGAAACAACATTTGTATTGCCAAATTAGTGTCTTTATTCCTTCTCAATTCTTTTAAGTTTAGAGTTTCACCAAGCTTGTGTCAAGATCTTTATCTTGACTGCTACATACCACTTTTCCATGATACCCTGTTCAATGTCCCGTTTTATGTTTTGTTTATTCTACCCTCAGCAGTTTTCTGGCCCAAATCTGATACTATCTTTTGAAGTTGCCTTGTGTAAAGATTTGACCATGGGAGTGATTTTGTTTGCTTACTCAGTAGTCACAGTAAAAGATCTGGACTTGTTAGCAATGCAAATGAATACAATTACAGGAGAAAAGTGAAAAATGAGACCAAAGTCATGAGACTGTTGTCTGCAGTGGTATCTAGATGCCTACATGCTGCATATTGCCTGTAACCCAGAAAGCCTATGGTTTCTTGCTGCCATTTGCTTGTTTCTATATTTACCCAGCTTGTTCTCTAATCAGCAGAAAGTCCTTTACCATCTCACAATTCTGTTCCTCCATTGTACTTGGGGCCTTGGAGTATAAATCTCATCTTAAAGGTATGATTGAAAAAAAGAGAGAGGAACACTCTCTCTGTAACAATGCTCACAAAGGAACATTGTTACAGTAACTTTAATTCAACAGCATGGCAAACCTATGGGAGAGCAGTCAGGTTTTTCAGCAAGGCAAATACTTTCCTGCAGGAAATAAAGCTTAACTTCTCAGAATATTCAAGCCTAATTCTTCTTCTAAAATTCTTACTACTGGGTAAAAGTCCCTGCCTCGCTCAACAGATTGAACTTCAAAATGCGCAGTCAAGAGTAAGAAAAAATTTACAGGGCCAAAGTGAAAGACAGCAAGAAGCAGCATGACTGGGGAGGAGAGCTCTCTTTATAATTTAGTTTCTGCCCTGTGGTCTTAACGATGTCCCAAGTATTTGTTGTTTCAAAGTTGAGAGAGGTTTTTTAGTTTGGGTTGGGTTGTGTTTGTTTTTAAATATTGGACATGCACTTAGAAGCATTTGTCTGGGTGGCACAATATTGCTACCTGAAACTTAATATTTTTCTTTTGCCACTATATTCCCTAATTTTGAATTTCTGACTTATTTTGCAGAATTGGATACTCGTGTTTTAAAATGAAAAGGCAAATGATTATTTAGAGGAAAGTATATAACAGTGTTATTTCTGAGTTTAGATCATGTTCACATGACAATTCATTGTGTGCACAGCTACACATTATGTGAAATCACCCAGTGCTTGTAGATTTTTTTTGTCATAGGTAAACTGTAGGAGATTTTGCAGTGTTTAATGCTGAGGTCTAGATTTTGCCACTTTGTGAGTCTTTTAATATTATTTTTAACAAACTTTTCATGCATGATCACCAATGTGTAATTTCATTTTAATGCCAGATGGATGAAGAACTACCTAGTGTTTCTGACCTGTGTCAAAATATTTACTTAACCAAGCTGATAGAAACAGAATTATTTCTCTTAGCAGAGAAACTAGATGTGAATAACTTGAAGCATATCTAACCTTAAACCTTCCAGTTCTTCAGGCGGAACTGTAGATGCAAAAATATTGCTTTCATGTCTGCCACATTCCCTTTTTAGCTGAAACAGGTGGTTTGGTATATGGATACTTTAAATCGACCAATTAACTTTTTTACCAGAACACAATTAATTTCTTCTGAGTGTATGTAATAATTTACTTAAGTGCTGTGGGTTTGGGGTTTGAGGGGGTTTCTTGTGTTAAGGCAACCTGTATTTTCATGTTCTGGTTAGTGTGCCTACAAAACCTCTAAGCACAGTGTACTCTTTTTAGTAACTTTGTTATTTTCTGGTGTACACTTCTTTCCTTTCTGTACTTAAAACAATTATATCTTTCCATATCACAGTTTTAATTGTGGTGGCAAAGTATTTTTGAGAGTTTTGTATCTACTGTTTTAGTGAGTGAAGACCCGCCAAGTTTTGTTAGTCTTCACATATGCCTCACTGTTGGCTTTTTAAATACAGTTTTGTACTACCAGTAGAAGACAAGCTTTTAGAAACATTTGTATCAGTTGTGCATCTGCTCATTAAATGCCCTGAGCAGAAAAAAAAATATCTCTGCAGGTAAGAAGTCTCACTTTTGCGGAATGGTAACTGAAATACAGAGTATCTGTAGCTCTGCTAATCTGCAGCAATAGAAGTGTTTACAACTGAGCTACTGCTCCCTTCTTGGAGTTAATAGAACAATAGCTGCCTTAGGGCTGTCATCTGTTGCTAAACCTTTAGTACTTTTAAAACGGATACATCCATCAGTTAATCATTGCCAGGGCATAGAAAAAACTCCTTTCTGAAGCCTTGGCAGAAGCGGCTTAGTTTACTTTAGCACCCAATTTGTAAACTAAGTTGCTTCAGAATGGAGATTGCATATGAGGCTGTATTGTTTGTATTCAGCTGCAATTAGAGACCCTTTCTTCCCTTTTTCCCCACTGAAGTTTAGATCTAGTGAAGTAAATTAAGTCTTTCCTGGTTGTTAATAGCATTGGTTGGAAGGGCGAGCTCAGAGGGTGGTGGTGAATGGTGCAACATCGGATTGGCGGCCAGTCACCAGTGGAGTCCCACAGGGGTCAGTGTTGGGCCCTGTACTGTTCAACATCTTTATCGATGACATGGACGAGGGAATTCAATCCATCATCAGCAAGTTTGCAGATGATACTAAGCTGGGGGCAAATGTTGAACTGCCAGAGGGTAGGAAGGCCCTCCAGAGGGACCTTGACAGACTGGAGAGATGGGCATGCTCTAACAGTATGAGATTTAACATAACTAAGTGCCGGGTTCTTCACTTCGGCCATAACAACCCCATGCACCGCTACCGGCTGGGGGAGGAATGGCTCGAGACTAGTGAAGTGGAGAGAGACTTAGGTGTACTGATTGATAGGAAACTCAATATGAGCCAGCAGTGTGCCCAGGTGGCTAAGAAGGCCAATGGCATCCTGGCCTGCATCAAGAACAGTGTGGTCAGTCGGTCCAGGGAGGTTGTCCTCCCCCTGTACACAGCGCTGGTCAGACCCCATCTTGAATACTGCGTGCNTTCATCTGAATACTCAGTTCTTTTTGCTGTACCTTGTTCCAACCCATGTTGCAATTACTTGCTTATTTGGTGTCTTTATTATTGCATGAAATCTACTGTCAAATTTAACACTGCTGAACGGCAACCCTGGAAACAAGTAGACTAACAAGAAAAATGGATTTGAGTCACACAAGAGGATGTCTGTAGGAGCGAGCCAGCGTGTTAATGAAAGAGTTAATGATGCTGGAATGTCCTGCTGCTCCCAGCTATTAAGAAAGTCTGTACTTCATTATTTCCTCACGCTTCATTTTTCCATTTCAAAAAAACCCAGATGTCTGAGTGTTTTTACCCCTGCAGACCCCAGACGCTGTTTACTAAACAGAAACAAGTCTAGATTCTTGGAACGAGGAACTGTTAAGGACTATTCTCTGGTCCTCCATATGTGACTGGTTTCACACGAGAAACACACCAGGGCTAAACTGTAAGTGAAAAATTACAAAGGAAAATAAAGGGACAAAGGGAAGTGTATTATATTCATCTGGGTTTTTTCATGAACTTTTTTCCCCCCAACACCTGAGGAAAATTAAAAATGTCAATATAAGTCCTTGAGACGTGGGGGAGTAAATGATCCATGTAGGAAATTAATAAGTACTCTTTGACTATATATCCTGTTTCTAGTCACAATTTTTAAACAGTTCTGTCTTTACCCTGTGAACGAAAATCTGTTTGAGAAATTATATCAGATCTTAAAAAAAAGTTTCAGCGATGTTAGACACCCAGGGCTCTGGGGTTCTGGGTTCAGTCCCTGTGTGAGTGTTTACTTGGGAGTTGGACTCGATGATCTTTGTGGGTCCCTTCCAACTCAGAATCTCCTGTGAACCCGTGAACCTCTGAACTAATTTAATTTGGTTTAGTGTATTAGAATGTATAATCCTCCCTGGAAAATGGAAGAGAAGTTGTCCATGCAGCTCAGTTTCTCATCCTTTGTCTCAGCCTCCAATTTTTTTTTTTAAGTCCATAAATAATTTTCTGCAGTGCTGCTGCTGCAAGAGCATTTCCCTATGACCAAAGAATATTTTGGATATTTGTAAATGGCTTTAGTTTTCTTGGGGGGAGGGGGTTGTCCATTCTGTTTCTCTCCTCACTTATGTGAGAAATGTGTACATGTATGTTTTTCGCTTCATCTTTCCATATCCATGCTACTTCTCTATTTCATTTTTTCAAGTTTCATTATATAGTTCAGTGAGTTTTAAATTCCATATTCCCTGATTTATGAATCAACCAAAAAAAGATGTTTAAAACATTAAATACAAATTTATTTTTCTGAGGAAGGCTGTATCTTTAGCTTAATTTCAGGTTGCACCGTTCTACATGTCTACTAGGACTTGTGTATGCTGTGGTCCATGGGACACAAATTCTGCATCACACATTTGATATCTGTTCTGGTTTACAGCTTCTATTTGAGGAGGTTTTTTTCTTGGCACTCATTCAATTTTTCACTGCTCTTTTGAAATGTGGTTGCCAGAGCTGGACCCAATATTCATTGAATTATCTCAGCCCCATAATCTTCTCAATACCTGTGCATTATTCCCTGTGTATATGCTGAATTCTTACTTATATCCTCTCACAATCCCTACAGCACTGAGCTCTGATGTGCTGATAGCTGTTTCTGGTTGTAGTTTCCAAGACAGACTTATCTTTACAGACTGATCAACACAGTGTATTCCAAGAAGTGCAACTTTACACTTACATCCTGTCCTCATGTTTTGTGGCCTGTTTCCCTTCCAGAAATGATGCAGCCTATGCTTACATATTTTCCTCTGAAATACAAATCAATGTACTAAATTTCTTAATAGAATTAAGAAAGATACTGCTACTTCTTGACAACCGACTGATTACTTGTATTATTTTTTTCAGTTTTTTATCATTTACCAAATTAAGATTTCCCACAGCATAGTGCTTTGTTTCAAAAATGATACTGTCCTGTGGGCCTAAGTAGCGTGCCACAGGGAAACAGAAAGCTGTTAGATAAGTGTGTTACCTGCATCAGTCAAGGATCAGCTGCACCAAAACCCAGTGACAACTGGGCTTTACTTAATTTTATAGTAAAGGCTAAACAGTCATGCTTGTACCTATAGAGTGAAAGACATTGGAACTTGGTCCTGCTGTTAATAAAAGGCTGCTGCTACCCAGCTTTACTGCACCACAGTGGTTTATCTAGGTCCTCCTCTTACTGGTTGTTTCACCTCTGGCAGAAGCAACTAACTCTAGTGTATACCACTTTTCTTGTCATTGGCATGACTATTTGGCTTGGCTTTCAAATGTGTGTTTCAGGAATGGTAAGAACCTCTGAAAATCAGGGCTAGTAACCCCTGAATATGGAGCCTTGAAATAGGCATGACTTGTTTTCCATTCCCTAAAATCAGGGGCAGTAGTACATGGAATACCACTGTTATGTGAGGTAGGTATTATTTGTTCTTAGCTCTACCTGTTATATTTAATGGAAATATTCTTCATGCCAGTCAAGACATCAGAGAAGTCTTTTAATGTTAATTTTCTGTACCTTTGAAGAGTCTTGATTGGATTAAATATTGCAGTATTTACATTAAAGGCAGAATCACCAGTTGTAGTGAAGGAAATCTAGGTTTGTGTCTAGAAGATGGCTTACAAAGTAGCCCTTTTATTGTGCCTTTATTACATTATAGGCTGCAGCACTGGACTTGGTTTCAGCTTATGTCTCTTTAGGTGCCTCTTAACTGTAAGCGCAGTAGTCCTGGTCATGATTCAGAGACTAGGGAAAAAAAAATTGAGAATGGATTGCGAGTGCCTGGTTTGGACTGTACTAACTACATTAGTGACTTGTTTGGTTTATAAATCTTCATATTTGTTAAATTCATGTTAGCAAGTTGAAACAGCCTTAATGTTGAAAGACAGGTTAAAATGGAGTCACCACAGATGAACATGGTAACACTGGTTGTATTTCTTTTTTTTCAGAATGGCTCTTTAACATTGAGTACTTATTGTACTTGATACTGTTAATAAAGTTATCACTGATACAAATAATTTTCAGGAGCACAGAAATAGTAAAATACACAGTTATTCTTAAAAGTGAGTAGCAATAAGGTATTTGCAAATATTTTTATGCAAATAAAAAGTCAGTGTTGATAGGGTTTTTTAGAAAGAGCAAACCATATTCTCTGCCTGCTAGAAATGTAGTGCTAATTTTGAAAATTAATTTGTTTGACAAGTCTCTTGACTTTAGTGTTGTTAATTGCGTTATCAGGCAATTTGTGAGGTTGGTCTTGATTGTTGCAGTGTAAGTACTCTTGAAAAATTTAATCAGAGTTCCCTTATAAAATCTGTAGATACAAATGTGAACACTGCCTTGAAATTAGAATAGACACTGGTATTTCAAGTTACCAATAACACTAACATATCTTAGGACACAGCTGTTATACATGCCTGGGAGTGTATACACACTCCTTTCTATAATTCGTATTGCTAATTCACTTTCATGTAGACTATTGCTTAAAAAACTTATGAACTGTTGAGATCTAGTCTAATTTTGTGAGTTTCAGATGGAAAGAAGAAAGCCCACCTTCTGCCTTTGTTTTTATACCCAGCTGAGGAGAAGCTGATAGTGTTTCTCAAAGATGCTAGGAATGCTATTGAGATTTTTTTTTTTTTTTTGCCTGCACTGAACAAAAGCAAGGGGGGGTCAGTTTTCAACTACTCTGTATTCTCCCCACTTTCTCTTGTGAGTGGTGCATATAATGAGAGTTTAGAATTAAAAAAAAATATGTCAAAACTATCTGGTTACTGGAATCAACATTTTTTACCTGCATATTGCATGGTATGTTGAATACACAAAAGAAAATATTTGAGAGAGATAATGGAGGCTTTCTTACAGGATTTGGTTTTGTAGGTTGATTCAAGGCTCTCCACCACCCACATTAAAGCTGATGCCAAGTATTCCAGTTGTTTAGAGTGAACTATTCTCCAGTCATTTGTATTTCTCTAATTGTGTCCAGGTGCATGAAACATGTCCAAAGCTTTTCATTGCATAACTCGTTTAAATAATAATAAAAACTAACCTTCTTTCTGGAATCTGTGTGATTTATACCACAACAGTCAGTAGACACAGGGGATTAGCTTTTTGCTCAGCTGTGCTGGGCCTAGTTTGAGACACACATAGCTGATGCTGTCCACCAGACAATGTAAAAACAAGGCAGTAATAAATGGAAGTGTAATGTTAAAGTCTCTTCAGCAAACAGCTTGTGCTAAGTATTTCTAACGGTCTGTAGAAATCATTTACAGGAAAAAGATACTCCCTCTAATAAGAGCGCGTTCTCTCCCAGCAGACAGAACCCTTCAGGGGCCTCAAGTGTAAGGTAAAACTATGCCAGAGAAAGGAAATACATTATTTTTATTGTTGTTATGTTGTTAGTCCTATAGAAAGATATATCCATCTAGATGGCTTTCCCCATTGTATGACAGAATTCCATAAGGAGACACATATTTTAGTCACGCCTATTTTGTAAAATTAAAATGTAAAGAGCCAGATCCCTGAGTCTCCTGATAATCTGAACAGTTTGTCTTCCCTCTGCATCCTCTACAGTAATAGATATGCATATGGCGTAGCCATTGTGCATCATATGTTTCTCTGCGCTTCACCAGGGACCAGAAGATCTGTCCCTGCAGGTTTTCTTAGATCCAGAGGTACCAAATGGGTGCTCAAACCTAAACACTGAACCTTAAAAACCTAGTATACATCATAGCAATTAGTCTTCGTAGGTTCTGTGGAATATTCAGCATCTGCCTCTCCTCGTGGTTTTCTCCTGTGGCTCTGAAGGGAAACCCAACTTTTAGCATTACAGAAAACCTGTAGTCACTCTAATGTGTCTAATTAGTTACATTTTAAAGCCCATGGATAATAGTCAATTAGCAGATATCAGGTTTGACAGTTGGACAGCATGTTCTTGCTCATGTGCCTCAAGGAGAAAGACCATGTTTTCCAGCTTCTGTTCATGACACTCCAATGAAGAAAGATGTAGGAGACCTGTTTGTTCTCTTTTAGACTAGACAGTGAAAGATAATGTAGGTTTAAGGGCAAATGTGTCACGCTTACATAGGGCAGACTCACTGAAGGGACACTGAAGGCATATCCCTTCAATATTGGTAACAGTGCCATGTTCCTCTGGAGGTAAGAGTGCTTTTGTAGTCGGCATATGTTAAGTGTAAATGGAATGTAGTTGTTAGCTAAACAAAAATATTCGCTGGGATTTATGTGTGTTTGTTTTGTTGTTTTGTTGTTTTTTTCTTTTCCAGAAGTGGAAAAGACCAAATGCCAGCATGAACGAGAATTAGCTCTTGGCAGTGGAGGTACTTTCTACCCAAGTGTTGGTCACTTCATTCCCCAGTGTGATGAACATGGGAATTACCTACCCACTCAGTGCCATGCTAGCAGTGGATATTGTTGGTGTGTGGATAGGAACGGAAATGAGATTGATGGCACGAGAAGTGGGCCAGGAGTTCGACCACCATGTAAGTGGATGAAGCAATTGTTTCTTGTGGGTATCTGTCCACCTGAGTGCACTAACTCCCAAAACTGAGGCTTAGTCAGGCCCCTGAGATGTAGCAACGCAGTCTTTTGTTGTCCCAGCGATGATACGCCTCATGCTGCAACCCTTCGGTAACTCAGACATGTATTTTTCTTTCAGCCAGGGCATTTGACAGCTCTAGTGAGCTTCTGAATAAGAAGATAGTTTTCTTCTTCCCTGCCTTGAAACTGTGAGGGGCCCATATATTCTCTGCCTTCTGGGAGCTGTGGTACCTCAGTTGCCCCAGGAAATGAGGGATGGTCCTTCCTACGTCTTTCTCGCTTCAGCAGCAAAATAAGATTTTTTTTTTTCTAGGCATTTGAAGGAAAGAGCAATTACAGAGCTGAACATGAAAAGACCTATTATGTCAATTGCTCCTTCTCTATCAGCCAAGGGAAAAATTTCAGAAGCTTTCTGCATCTGATTATAGTTATTAGTGTCTGCTTATAGGGCTGTTTCCTTCTAAGAAGTCTGACAGTAATTATGTCTCTGCAAATAATAAGAAGTCTTGTTGTGCTGTCTAAGCTAACTTTCCTCCCATCTGTTTCCTTCTCTATTAACAAGGTCTAAGCACAGCTGCTCCTCCTGTTGTTATTGGGCCCTCTGTTCGACCAGACACGGTACCTCTGCCGCCAGGAACACATTTGCTCTTTGCCCAAAGTGGTAAAATTGAACATGTTCCACTAGAGGGAAACAATATGAAGAAAAATGGTGCAAAAGCACTCTTGCATATTCCAGTAAGTAACCTGGTGTACTAAGTCCATGTTTTTCAGGAGATTCATGACAAAGATCAAAGTTAGTGTTTGTTTATGTAATTTGATAATTTAAATTCCAAACTCAATTTTTACTCTTGAGTAAAATTTCAGTATCACGTCAATTTGTCTCTGAAAATTCCTTCCCTATCTAATCAAAAAGCTTAAATCTGAGCTATAAAAAAAGTTATTTGCCTTTAAAGAGCAGCTCATGATACCTCAGAGGACAAAAATCTTGTCTCGCTTATTTCCAACAGCTCATCATAGGAACTCCTCTATACTCAAAATTCCATTGATTTTCTGACTGGTATAAAAGTTTAGGGGACCTACAATAGCAAAATGTTGAGAGGCCCATTTTTCCTTTCTTACTCCCTCAAATCTTTTTTTCTAAGTCTAAATATACTCCTTTTTTTAGTCTGTTATCTGCACTTGTTGGCTCCACATATATTTTTCTTCCTTTTTTTTTGCTTCCTTCTCCATGTGCAGGCCCAGTGGGTGGCAAATCTTTTTCCCATGCTTCTTACTAGTGTCTTGAGAATCTTTGTTGCATGAAAATGAATTCTTGATGCTGAGAAGCAATATTTTCCGTCACCTCTGTCACATGCCAATCCTTTTCACTTCCAGTTTCATCACATACATTTGTTTTGCCCAAGGCCTAGTAGTTCTGTTCTCATTCTAGTGTTACGTTATTTATAATAGGTAGCAATAGCAAGTAGCATTCTGGCCTCTTTTTGTGATAGTATTTTGAAGTCAGTATTTAGCAAACCAAATCCTGAATAAATTACAGAGATTGACTTCAGTAAATAAGTAATTATTTACTTGATCTAGCTTAAATGAATTAATTAGTAGTATCTTCAGGAGAGAACTTCCAAGATATAAGATGCAACTCTTCCTTAAAACTTTTTATTAAAATGAAGCTTTTAGTTTCTGCTAACACTGACTCGTATTGTCTGTATTGTGTATTTGCGAAGTGACAGTGGAGGTGTCCAAATTGTTTTGCAACCTACAGCATTAATGTAAGGTGATGAATAAGTGTATCTGTTTTAATGCATGGGTTTGGACCATCTCTCTAAGAAGCTGCAAGATACAAAAGCAGCAACTGTGAGAAACCTGGGAATCCATGTAAAATTATTGTTTAACCCTCAAAATCTCTTTCACTTGCCTGGAGGAGAGAACTTGATCTCTGAACTCAAACTCTAGTCTTATCTTCTTTCTGCCAGGAAAATTGCATATAAATGTTCGTTGTCCCTGAGAATGTTATTTCCTGCAGAATTATTTATGTAGCAGTTGTTTAAGCTATTTTTTATTGTATAAAACCTTACTTTGTTAGAACTCTTTTTAGAGAAATGGTGCATTAGTGCAATGATGCACGGATGAAATGCAGCCATAATGCATGGCTTGCATGTCCATGCAAGTCAGATTTAATAGATGTCATTATTCTACCTTAAAGGGAAGGAGTGAGAGAAAAAATGCATATGAGGGATAACAAAGTAAAATGTCAACATGAACTTTCTTTAGATGAATATGCAGGTGAAGTTGTAGAAGTCAGACCACCTGTCCAGCAGTAATAACTACAATACGACTTTGAAATAATGGTGAATAGTATCTGCTAGTTAAAAGAGACTTATAACTGAAAGTATTTCTTTTAAGATATTCAACAGTGACTGTCACCCAAATATTTTCTCTACCTGTCCTTCCTACCTTCCCTCAAGAACCTTTTTTTTTTCACCGGTTTGAGATTTAAACCACAAGCCAGTGCTGCTGGCCAAGTAACTACTGTTTAGCCTAATGTGATCTAACTTGCTTGTTGACTAACAGGACAAAGTTGTTATTGGAGTTGCTTATGACTGTGTGGACAAGATGGTTTATTGGACAGACATCAGTGGACCTTCGATCAGCAGGACTAGCCTGAGTGGGGGAGAGCCAACCACCATCATCAAAACAGGTAACAGCACAAAATTCTTTCCCTCTTGCTACTCCCTAGAAATGCTGTTAGAGACTTCAATTTAGCAGTATATACTTCCTAAGTGTTGCCTGAGCTGACTAAAGAGTTGTGTTTATATGTTAATATGGAATACCGGCTGTGGGTGTCACTCTGATATTTTTGTTCTAGCAAGTAAGGTAGGTTCTGCACAGCTGAGATTTGGTTATGTGTAGTCCTTTTTACTCCTGATTTTTGCCTGCCAGTTGCGTCCTCTGCTGAGAAAGGACTAGTGAGCTTGGAGATTGAAGAGGAGAACCCCTGCTCTCTGTTCCTTGGCTTATGTATCAAACAACCGAACAGTGGTCAGAAACCATTTCAGCTTTAACTTTCCATGCCTACCACTCAGGCTGTAAAATGGAAATAAATAAAGCCACCTTCTTTGTTTTTTCCCTTGGAGAATTGCTCAAGGATTTGAGAATTAGACTAGAGGGTATTGTGGAGTTAGTGCTTTTACAGTTTCTTTTCTTCTTACACTCTTTCCTTTTTCTAGTGGAAAGGGTTAAGGGAAAGGACAGATTTGGAAAACAAAGTGGGGGGCAGGGGTGTAATTAAAAAACCCCAAACAGCTGCAGAAGTGGCTGGAGACACATTTTGAATACTAGTGTCCTCAGGATCCTAGACCTGTGAAGTCAAGGTATTGGAGGTCACCAGTGCTTTGAATCCATTGCAGCTATTGTTACAAAAACATGAGAAATTTTAGCAAAATGATCAGCCAGTCTTACAAATATACAATAAATTGGCTTTAGTTTTGGGGTTGGTTTTTTTTTTTTTTTTTTTTTTTTAATTTTTTTAATAAAAACCAAAAATTTTTTTTTTCATTTCTCGTTNCGGCCCAAGGTTTTGTGCTTTGGAATAGCCAGTTTGTAGAGATTCCATCCAGGCTCACAGGGGCAGCAGAGAGATGGGAGTGGCTTGGATCCTACCATTGTCCTAGAAAGGGAAAAGGCAGAGCTTAAGGCCATCCCTAACCATTCCAGCAGTCATGGAACTTCTAAGTTCTGTACAACTTGATAGCTGAGATATTTGTAGACTTTTTCACCCCTACATGTTTAATCTGAAATGGATTGTTGTGCAAGCAAGTGCTTATGCAACTTATAAATTCTGCATGTTAATGGTCATTTCAGTAAGTAGCCAGATGTTATGGTTTAGGGGGTTTTCTGCTGCTCTGGCAGCGAGTGGGTTAACAGCTCAGTTCTTGCCTG
>WEKX01008010.1:120617-183017 GCA_013390025.1 Pitta sordida
AGATCTCACTTGGGAGGGGTCATGAAAGACCTTTCCCTCTCGTGAGACAGAGAGAGAGAACTTTATGGAAGGGCAGAGAGATGGTTCCTACCCTGGATCTGGTCAGGAATACCAATTTGCCTGGTTTACCCCTACCCTATGTTCCCCCTTTGTCTCCTGGTGAAAAAGGGAATATTACATCTGTTGTAAGAGAAGGAGGAGTGGGGGGGAAATGTTGCCTTGTAAATGATGCTTCCTTTGCAGTGCTGATCTTGTTAGTTAGTAAATAAACCCTTTATATTCTTTATTTGTAGTTGCCTTGTTTTTTTTGCCTGTAACCAGTTTTATTTTCCAGTTTGTTTTTCTAGTTTTTCTCCTTCAGAAGAAGTTGTGGTGGATCTCTGGCATCCAGCCAGGGTCAAACCACGACACCAGACTAAAAAAGTACTGAATATTCAGTATTATATTATAGTAAATATAGGCTAGCCAAAAGTGGAACTTTAAAATTTCATTAAATGCCTTCCTCTCAAAAAACTCATGAGAACTTTTTGCATTAGCGTGATCTTTGCCTTTTTCCTCCTGTGAGCTCCAGCTGCTTCTTTCAATTCATGTGCATTTCTGTGGAATGTACTACATTTTTGATTCTTTTAAAGCCCTTGTGATCCATGTTACATTGCCTTGCAGAAACATGTTTTACTGTGGAACCTCATCCTGTTTTCCTGTATCCCCCCAGCTGTATAGCCTGTGGAGGCTTTCTCAGCTCTGCAGCTGTGGAGGCAAGTTGAGAACTTTCCTCTGTTGTAATTGCTTAAGTCATAGCAACTGTACATGTCTGTACAAATCTGTCCTCAGGGACAGAGCCTGTGACTCTGTCAGGCCTGATGACAATGTAGCAGGAACATATCTGTGCCTCTGGAAAGAGTGGTGATACATTAAACCTTAAATATGCCCTTACTTCTCCCTCCATGGCTCATTATCAATTGCACAAAAGACACATTTACTTTAGAATTCTTTAAATTTCCTGACATATAGCTGACATTAAGGAAATTGAAACAAGGAAATTAGTCAGGGAATAGGGTATCCTGGGAACCAGTGACAGCAAATCTTTGCCTGCTACTGTCTTGTGTTTCCTAAACATCTGGGAGCAGCTCCACCACCATTTAGTCAGTAATGTTCTGATCTCAGAAAATGAGGATTGTTACCCCCCATCACCTCAAAATAAATCCGCTCAGCACCCTCTGCCATTAGCAAGAAAAGAATTCAGAGCATTTGAGGATCTGAAGTATATGTGAGGCAGTTTCTTGCAGATGACAGGTTGAGTGAAGTCAGTATAACTGAGCTGAAGTATGCCCAAGTGCCCTTAGGAAGAGTAAAGAGATGACTGATTCCCACTTACTTTCTTTTCCCCTCTCTGCCTCAATATGAGCTGTGAGTCAGAAGCAGTGAGATACATCTTATTTATTCCTTTCTGCCTCTTTAGCAATTAATATAAATCTGAAATGCCATATGTGCAGATTAAGTGTGGTAAGTGTAATTCACTTGAGTGAGAGAGCAGAGGCTTTTTAAGATATTGTGCAATTCATAGCAAAGTCACAGTAGCAAATTTTTGAGAGCTCTACCCAGTGGTCTGGACCAAATGCATTTTCTCCAGAAAGGTTACTTCTCTTACATACTGTTTGTTTAATGGCTGTCAGTAAATAAACTTGAGAATTAAAAGGAGATTAATGGGCCACATTCCATTTGTGTGTGGATCAGGATTTGAAAGGTGCCTTTTTTTTTTCGACAGCTGGCAGGTGTGAAGGGTCACTTCACCTCTTTTGGGAAGTGACCATGTACAATTCTTTTTTTCTTTTGGAACTGAAATTGGACTAAAATTGACTTTATTTTACTTTGGCTTCATTACATCCCACACAATCTGCCTGCTCTTTTTCAATGGATGTATGAACCTTGAAAAATACTGAGCAGTTTCTCATGGTAACTGAATTAAACTTTATATATTTCTTCTGCATCCTTCATCTGAATTAAAAATTACTAATGCTGAAGCAGTAAGGTCATTATCTGCTATTTCCTGTTGCTTTTGGAACAACTAACTGTCCAAGAAAAACTGTGTACATACAGTACTAAAAAGTGTTCCAAAAAGGATTGCTCTGCAAAAACAAAAAACTGAATCTAAATTGCATCAGTTAGTTAATGTCATTGTCTCTAGTGTTTGGAGTTTTATTATATTTAATTATTGCACTGGCTAAACTTAGCATAAATCCAGTTTTTAGAGAGGTGTCATGTATGCAGGTACCAAAAAAGGAGAAATATTGTGGGTTATTAAATCCATTCTATGGACTGCTAAGAAGGGTAGAATAAGATTCTGTTTCTATTTACTGTTCATTTCTCTATCAACTCTTTTTCTGTTTACCCCTTAAAGAGAGCTTATATCTGTGGTGAGTTTATTCCCCATAGAACCTGTCATTCTATATCTTTGAAAGGTTTGCGTATTTAAACTTTGAGGTAAAATGTGTGTTCCTCTTCCAATAGACATGAAGTAGCTTTTGTTGGACCACAGCCAGAAAAGTGAAGAAAATTTATCTCAGTTGAAAGTTATGCTTATGAGGCTGATGTGTATTGGGAATAAATATAATTCCTAGGAATGTTTTTCTCTGTTCTCCTGCAGACTTGGGAAGCCCTGAGGGAATAGCTGTGGATCATCTAGGTCGCAACATCTTCTGGACTGACTCTCAACTGGATAGAATAGAAGTGGCTAGGCTGGATGGCCGCCAGCGTCGCATCCTTTTTGACACTGGCTTGGTGAACCCCAGAGCAATTGTTGTGGATCCCGTGAGAGGGTATGGATGTGTTGTCAAGAGATATGTGCAAAGCTTGATTTTATGTATTACTTTAGCATGAGCATGTAGTCTAAGTCCGTGTTTTCAAGCTGCTTGTAGAGAGTAATGGACTACCTTTTGCTAAAGTAGGTAACAGGAATGAAACAATCTACCTGTGTCCTGAGTTTGAGTGGAAATATAACTTCTAAAATATCTGTTAGATAATACTGCTGTATTTTGTTGAGCGGTTTGTCAACTAGTTATTTGCACCTCACTTTCAGCACCTTAGGTACAGGATGAGAGGTGTTGTCCTTACCTAAGATTTTTTTTTTTGTGAGATTACTGGTCTAAAATACCAGATTAAACAACCTGATCTTTTCATTTTCATCATGACAATCCTTCTTCCTGTTCATTTCCATCCTTGAAAACTTCCATGGTGTCTCTTCTGTTATCAATTTCCCTTCTGTCATTCAGTTGTCTGAGACAACAGAAGCCTATTAGGCTTCTATTAGAAGATGCAGAAAACTACATGCTTTAAAAATGGAGTCTGTAGCAGAGTGTCAGTAAGAAAGTGTGAATGTTAAGATTCCAGTATGCAAAAATTACAGTATGTACATACTTTTATGTAGTCTTTGACCTGTTGCCATTTTTTCTCTCTGAATGTCAGAAGAAATACAGGGAAAATTTAAAGTACTACAGGGTCCATAGTAGTATTGCATATCTGTTCATGATTGTCTAAACTTGTCTGCTATTGTTGTAATGCAACTTTCTCCAGCATGGCCACTGCTGAGAAAAGACATATCAGTTAAAATGCTTAGAAGCACAGAGGCTTTCTTCTCTATCTTGAATTGCTAGGAAACTCTACCAAATGGTTGCTTAAACAATATTAAAGGCATTTGGAATGCACTTAGTATTACACAAAAGTACTGTTTTGCTAGGGGAGAGCTTTTTGAAAGGTACATCCTGATTCACGGTGTTTGCCAACAAGATTTGCAGTGAGAAAAGAAAGCATATGGTCCATGAAAATTGGAGTGATACAGAATTAAATTAAAATTGGAGTGATACAGAATTAAATTAATGTTATTGACTTCTCTAATTCCTTTAATACAAAAAAAGACTTTTCCATCGTAGTCACATAATAGTTGACTTAAAGCATCTGTAGATGTACACAGCAGCATCTTAATAAGGAGAAACAAATGCACGTTATGGTGGCAGAGAAGTGCAGAGACACAAGTGTAATGAGACTGAGGAGACACTTGTATTCTGTGCAGAACCCCACTGATGTAGTAGGGCTCTGGCTTCAGGTCAAGCAGCGTAGATAGACTTGTGTCTCATAATAGATTGTGTGTGTGTGTTAAGGAGTAAACAATAAACGTGCTTGGGTTGAGGAGCCATGTAAATTCCCAGCCGCAGAATGTGCATCAAAGGGGAAAAAAACCACCAGTAAAAATGGCCATTAATAATAAAATATCAGTGAGTTAATGGCCCTCTCTGGGGATCTCCCCTGAGGATAAACCATTGAGAAGAAAAATATACAGTCGGCCCTCTTCCATTTCACGCCCCCCATGTTGCAGCTTCACGTCTTAGCGGCATGAGTTTTCAGCGATGAAGGAGGTCCTTTTTCGCAACTGCACATGCGTGACCTGACATGCATGAATATTCAATTAGGCAGTCATGAATATGCAAATCAACCCACACAGCTGCAGCAGAAGCTCCACCGTCCCCCCGCCATCCCGGCCACAGTGGCTCCACTGCTTCGCCCCCACACACACCCCGGGCACCGTGGCAACCAATACACAACAACACAGTGCTGAAACAGTGCTGGGGAGCCATCTGAGCGTGTGGGGCAAATTTGCATATTAATGAGCTGCCATTCAATGTGGAAGTAGGGCTTCACAAGACCCAAATAAGACCACAGTTACATGGTATAGGAGACCCTACTGTAGTTTTGAATGAATCCTAAATGTATGCCAAATGGTCTTGCTTTAGCCTGAGCAGACATGAGATGAAAAATACAAAATGTAGATATACATATACTTCGAGTAGTCCTCGGAACGATTGAAATAGAGGTCTTTTTAGCTGGCATTTTGCACATAAGCTAAAAATATAGATAAAGCATTCCTTCTCATCTGTGTGCTTGTTCCTTTCATTTTTAAGGAAAGTGTATTTGCTAGTATATTAATTTTTAAGGAAAGTGTATTCTTTACTCCTTAACACACAGACAACCACACTTGTATATACGTATTTCTATATTGAAGTGCAATGTGGTCCTTCTCATCTATTTAAATGATTTAGGGGTGTGTATGTGCGCTACCTGTGTGTCCTTAGCATTTTCCTTAATTACAACAATCTTTTGAGATTAGTCATTATCTTATTTCTTGCCTTTTTCTTCCTCCGAAGAAACTTGTACTGGACTGACTGGAACAGAGAAGCTCCTAAGATTGAAACCTCATATATGGATGGCTCAAACAGAAGAATTCTTGTTAAAGATGATCTTGGGTTACCAAATGGACTGACATTTGATCCTTATTCCTCAATGCTGTGCTGGGTAGATGCAGGTAAAGAGGTGCTAAAATGTTTCTTCATAACAGTAGTAGAATAAGTATGTCCAGTCTTGAGATTATGCACAGCCTTAACTCTTTAAGATGTGTCAGACTTTGTACCTTTCTCTTTGGCTTTGATGACCTCTTGATTTATTTCTTGTTATTCAATGTAGCTGTAGCATTCACATGAGACTCTGTGCAAGCTGAAACATATAATTTCTGATCACAAAGCTTTCTACGAATGCAACAGATGATGTCTATGTGTCATACAAGGCTATCTCTTTAGGTAATGCTGAGGCCTTTGTAAAAGAAGTTGTTAGTTTAAGAACAGGATAAAACCACAGAATTATCTAATCTGGTTTATAGAATGTTGTCCTAGCACTGTTGTTCTAAGACCTGTAACCTTTGACAAAGACTGGCTTGTATTTGACTGAAGCAAGGCTTGAAAAAGCAATGCGCCCTAAAGATCAAGAGATGAAAGTTCTGACGTTCACTGACCCATTGTTGATGTCTTATCAATGCTTTTAATCCTCATTTAATATTTTTTTTGGCATCTTGCTGTCTATCTCCCTGTGGACTCCGGTAGAGATCTCTTCTTGTGGAGATGCTTTTACCCCTCAAGTAACCTTTTTTTTTTTGGATAAACCAAACTGATTGAGCTCTCTTTTTCACTGTAAAACACTTTCTCCAACCTCCAAATGTATCTCCTTCTGCTATCTCTAATTCCTTTCTCTCTCTTCCATTCTTGTTTTCATATTTGTCTCTTTTCCTTTATTGTTTAATTTTCAACCCATTATTTAGGAGAAACTTACAGGTGTTTACACTCACTAGCAGTGTTCCCAGCCTGTGGTAGCCTTACAGCTACACCTAATTTTGCACCCTACTTGGATCTACAAGTTACATGGTCTTCCTGCAGTCACGTCCCCATGGCCCAACCCAGCAAGCATTTTTGGAACATACTTACCAAATTAACTTTGTTCTTCCATACCAACCTGAGAATGCTGGTATCTGTATCAGGAGTCTCAACTTGTGACCAAAGGCCATGGCTGCATGGGACATGTGTGTTACTTTAACTTAGGTGGTGTGCTGATTAGCATTAACACCGAAGTACTTTTCCATTCAATTTTTGGCACATGCATAAATGTGACATGGAGAAAGGCTTAACTAACAGCACACTGAAATACCTCCACGACTTTTTACTCTGTTCCGGTTTGCATGCTTTTGTTTGTCCTTCATCTCTCATGAGAGCATTCCTGCTCTGGTCCAAAGGTTTAATTGTTTCACTACACCCAGGTACCAAGAGGCTGGAATGCATGAACCCTAATCAGCTTGGTCGACGAAAGGTTCTTGAAGGGATTCAGTATCCTTTTGGTGTTACAAGCTACGGGAAGAATTTATACTACACAGACTGGAGAAGGTACATTGCCTACTAAAGGCATTATAGAGTGCTTTTAACTTTTCTCCCCCCTGGTAGTAATTGAAGTACATACTGCATTTCTCATATCTGATCTCTCACACCTTCCTGTTTTGTTGCTTTTCTGGCAAGAGCTGATGCAGGGTGCAGTGGATCTGTGAAGCTGACCTACTGATGCTGCCAGTTAACTGAGTTTTCATTTTCAGCATAGTGATTTGTCCTTTAAGAAATCATTTAGTGCTGTACATTTCTATGAAAGGAGGGGGCACTAACTTGTCTTCCTTATGGTAGTACTTGCTGCATTGTAATGGACAGAAAATCATCACTCTTGGCTTTCTATGCCCTATATTATATGAATGTTCAATCAGAAGTAAGGAAAAAAGTGTTTACAGTCTTGATGTCACTTTCTTTGCTGCAAATGCTCTAAAAAATGCTCTCAGTTCAAAAAATATGTTGAGGTGTGGGAACAAGTTCAGAGAAGGGCAACTAGGATGGTAAAGGGGCTGGAAGGTAAGCCCTATGAGGAGAGGTTGAAGGAGCTGGGTCTGTTTAGCCTAGAAAAGAGGAGGCTCAGGGGTGACCTTATTGCTGTCTATAACTATCTAAAAGGAGGCTGCAGCCAGGCAGGGGTTGGTCTTTTCTCCCTGGCCATTGGAGACAGGACAAGAGGTCATAGTCTTAACCTTCAACAGGGGAAGTTCAGACTTGATATTAGGAAAAGGTTTTTCACTGAAAGAGTGATTCGGATGTGGAATGGGTTGACCACAGAGGTGGTTGAGTTGCCAACCCTGGAGGTGTTTAAGGGTAGGCTGGATGAGGTGCTGCGTGATATGATCTAGATGTAGACACTAGGTTTAGTTGGATTATAGGTTGGACTAGATGATCTTTGAGGTCCTTTCCAGCCTTATCTATACTGTGAATACTGTGAATACTGTGAAAAAATGCTGCCATATGATCTTTAGACTTTAGTAAACTTTAGTAAAGTTTACTATAGTAAACTTTAGAGTTTACTATAATTACCAATAAAAAATCTAGTCCCTGCATTTTAAAAATACTTATTTTTCCATGGTTGTATGGGCTCTATCTGCTATTAACAGCTATTAATGTGTGTGAGAATTTCCAAGTTAGAACCTTACAGCTGGGAAGTACTATTCTAGAACAGACTTGTATAAATGGGAAAGAGTGTGTTACAGGTATGTCAGTTGACTGCCCTTTTATATTTAGGAAGGAAAGACTTCTTATGACTAGTTGTGTTCCTTCAGGAGATCAGGCCCCACCTGAAATACAACATTATCCATAATCATTAGGCATAATAGCTGCAATTTCAGCTACACCACAGAACATATGAAACGGGCAGAATATGAAGAATGCCTCAAAACTACTAACAGATGTGTCCCTTTTGTAGAGGGACATTGTCCTGTGTTGGAACACCTTCAAAACTAGTAAGATGTCTTCCTGCTAAATTTCTTGGCTGCCTAGAATGAAGGTCATAAGATACTTGATTTGTCCAGGAAAGATGATGTCGTTAAGCATTTGACTTCTGGTACCTCTTCCCACCTGTTAAAAAGAAGAAACTTCAGATTTTCTCTGCTTTCAGTTCTGGTTTGGTTTTTTGTTTGTTTATCTGGGAGTTGGTTTTGGGATTTGTTGTGCTGGGGTTTTTTCCCCTGTACTTCCACCTTCATCTCACTTCTGTATGCTCTCTTCTGCTTATGGCAGGGATGCTGTTGTAGCAGTGGATCGCACAATTTCGTTAGAAAATGATAACTTCCAGCCTCACAAACGCTCTCGTCTCTATGGAATCACCACAGCCTTTGCTCAATGCCCAGGAGGTAAACTATATGATTCTCAAGTTTTTACAGCCATGTAACACCTGAGTGTGAATAAATGACCTCAGTAACATCTCTCATTTATAGGCTGCCAACCAATTTAGGCAGTGAAGAACTAGTTGGTGCTTAAATTTCCATTTACATACTAAAAAATGTTAAAGCCACCTGTATTTTTTTACATAAAAGCAGTTGATGTAGTTGCCACACAAAACCAGAATTGGGAGGGGAGAAAGAGCCCATTCTGTCCCTTGTGAAAGGACAAGTGTATGATTAATATGAGCATCTGATTTGTCAAAAGCTGCTATATATAACATCTCCTAAGTAGAATGTTGTATTTGTGGCTAGGCCCTTATTTACCTATTTTTAAGTTTAAACAGAAGTATTTTGGTCTTCCAGATGTCCTTAATGAGATCCAGTGTTTTTCAAAATGGAATGTTCAGGAAACAGCAGGTGGTAGCATGGCTGGGCTGAGCTGGCCTTTCTGCTCTGTTGAATGTTAAGTTTTTCTGAAATGTTATTGAAAAGAGGATGAGAGGAAGTTGATACCCTTGAAATATCATTTGGTTTTTGAGAAGTACTATCACTGTGCAGTTATGTTGTTCTTAGCAAATCATAGTTAGGAGAAGAGTTCACTCTTTTAAATTATGTCATGAAATTATAGGAGTTGTGATATTTTTACTTTAGGCCTTAAAGTCACTCCCCAATTTAGGGGTTTTTTTAACTGCATATATTGAATAACTGGAAGAGAAACTATTTAATTTATTTGAAGTCCTGGCTCAGAGCTTAAAATGCATACAAACACCATAGTTAAGAAATCAGTTATATTTTTATTAATAGTTAATTCACAGTTCCATTTTGGTAGACCATGTAAAACTAAACAACATTGTGTGCTCTGAATATATGCTTATGTCTACAATATTCAGAACCTTGGTGTTGTTTCTTTCTCATCATATGTCTGTTTCAAGTGTTTTCCTGGGATGGATGCCTCTTCCCTCAGATCCTCTGCTTCTGGTGCTGCCTTCTGTTTCGTTTTACCCCTTAATATTAACACCTGCCCACTTATCCAATTTTTTGTTGTTGTTTTCATGGATAATTTCTCCATGTTTTAGTAGTAGGTGATGTCCAAGGATGATGTTCTGTAGCATTTTGGACTTGTCTCTGTTTCCTCACTCACTGTCTCCTCATTCTAATGTCTGTGATCATGTAGCCAAGTTTTGATGGCTATTTCAGGAAGAGCCTTGCTGATTCCTGTTGCCTCTCCCACTCTGTCCGGATGTCTTGTTCTTTCTTTGATGTGAATATCAAGTTGACACAAGGATTGTGACTCTCATTTTCCTAAAGCCTAGCTTTGTTTCACTCTTAATCTCATTATAGCTTGTTTCTTTAGTGTAGTCCTAAAATCTGCACCTCTCTTGTAGGTGTTTGGTTTGGATTTTATTGTGGGTTTCCATTTGTTTTTCTTTGACCTTTTGCATCTGTTCTTTTTCCAGGACAAAACTACTGTACAGTGAATAATGGTGGTTGTACTCACCTCTGCTTGGCTACCCCAGGAGGCCGTACTTGCCGCTGCCCTGACAACACAGTTGGAGTGGATTGTATAGAAAGAAACTGAACATTAAAATAAGCTTTAGAACAGCAGACACCTTTTGGAAATGTGCTGTAAACAATTCACTCCTATCAACATAATCAGACCCTAAAGATAAGTGTTCCATGCTGCTGACAGCAAGCCACAATGCACATACACAGTCACACATATACACAGGCAGTGGCTGTGTTGTGTAAGTTAAGCAAGACAGAGCTACCCAGGGTGGGTCCACTTCACCTTATTCCTTGCAATATTATCTCCTTGCTTTTAATGGTAAATGTCAAGACCTTAGTTTTATCTTTCCTGGACTTATGAGGATGTGTCTCCTGGCAAAATTAAAGTAACAAGTACCAAACAGAGTAAAGAAGGTGGCACTACTCAAATTCTGAGACTAGATGCACCCTGGAGTATGCAGCAGTTACCTGCACAGTGGCATGCTTAGCCCATCATAGGTGGCTGGGCCTTATCTCTAGCTGAGAAACAACCAGGGGATCCCAAGGATGAATAAATGTGAATGGGAACACCTAGTAATATCACAGATTTAATGATTAACTGCATTCCTTCTCACTACTAGTCCTTTTACTTCCAGAACTTAAATTTCAACTTTTGACCGTTGCATTACGGAAGTACTTTCCATGTGTTGTAAGGATAATAATTCTCACCTTGGCTCATGTGATCCTTCCCTGCAGCACATGATGTTATAGATAATCAACACTGCTTAGTGGATGTAATTGAAGTTTTTGTTAGGTTTTAAGAGATCTATTTTTCTTCTGTCTGAGGTGGATGCCTAAGTAGTTCCCTAAAACCCACTAAACAAAATTTAGATATTTTGAGCCATTGCTGATGGTCCATCAAAGAATGGATGTTGATTCATTTGGAGACATTTGGTTTTACAGAGATACAGAGTCACTTTTTCTTCCTGAGAGGTTTTAAAAATTATACTTCTAAGTTTGATTCTATGAGCCTGAAAGTGGTTTCTGAATTCTGCCTTAGCAATCTTTTCTTTAACAAACCATGTCATGCCTTTTTGTAGATGATAAGAAACCATGGCAGATTTTCAGAAAGCTCATCTGTGTTTTGGTGCTTAAATGCTGCCAATGTTTAGCAACAACAAGAAATAAAGTTGATATTTTCATCATCACCAGTAAGTCTGGAGAGGGAAAATCAAAACATGTATTCTTATGTCAAATTAGCAGTACAGATGTGGAAGTGAAGTCTGACTTCTACACTGTGTGTTAGGAAGGAAGTTTGCCTGCAAGCCAACCTGCAGCAGGGCAAAACAAGGCTTGTGAGGCTTCTGCCAGAGCACTTCCACTGTCATGATCAGAGCAGTAAGCTAACGTCCCCATCTCCTCCTTCTCTCTTCAGACACGACAGTAATAGTTTTAAACAGAGCCAATTCTGTGTCTTAACTGTGTGATATCTTCATCTTGAATTGTATATTTATCATAAAATAACAAAACATATAAACATTTTAAAGACATTTTTGTATAACTTTTTATACATTTAATTCATTCTATTCATACACTATTCATACACACAGATATGTCTTACTGTAAATACCAAAAATTTGTTGAAATGAAGGTGCTTGATAACTCTTTCTCCAGAATTATTCACATATCTGGTGAAATATTAAAGTTTACACTCTGTACAGGTATCTGCAGTACAGTCAATAAAAATGGTTGGTTTTTATTTTCTATAAAAAAGAAGGTCATGCCTGCAGAAGGAAGTGGTATGTGGTGTCTCAAATCTCTTTTCCTGTTCTGGGTTTTAGCTAACTCTCATATCTAGCGATGATGCTTCTCTTCAAAGATGCCACAAAATAGTGGAAAAACTGCTGTTGTGGCTTTTGTATTTTGCAAACAGTAGGATACTTCTATTCAAAACAAATACGTGAGAGTGCTTAAAGAACATATAGCTTTCTCTGTTTCAACACAGACTTTTTGCTGATTGTAAACTCTTGTTTACCTTTGTCAAATAAGCATAATTCAGTTACACTGTTATACTGTTATTCAGACTTCTACCTTAGTGGAAATATAAGACAAGAATGAGATTAAATGGGAGACAGGATTTACCCCTACATGCGAATATGTCACCGAATTCCTGGGTGACAGGGTGGCTTGCTGTCTGGTGCCACCATGCACAGGCTCTGGGTGTGACTGGAGCTGTGCTATGGCTGCTGGAGGTGGTGATGCTGAGACTTAAACTCCTGAACTTTTGTATCTACAGCATGTCCTTGCCTCAGGGGAGGTGATGTTGGGTGGCAAAAGTCTACAGCTGTAAGCGGGTGAAGGGCTGGAGGTGACATACTTGTCAAGTGAGCCATTGGAAAGATGGATAGTGGGGCAGCAAGGAGCACTATTAGGATCTAGGCAGTGGCCTGTGGAGTTACAGCAGGAGATTGGTGTGGACCTGCACTGGAGACTTCACATGGAATTGGGAGGAATTGGACCCTTGTTCATTCTTTAATACTATGTGCTTTGGTTTTCTTTGCATCAACTCAATATTCCTCTCATTTTGGTGATTACTATTTTACTAAACCCTCATCAGCTAATTCTGTGCTGATCAATGAGCAATGACAAAGATGTCAAGGAAAATACACCTCAGCAGAACTTCTAGTGTTAATGTGGGAGTTCCTGTGTAGTCTGTAGCAAAAAAGAGAAACAGTATTGCGACAGAATGATTTTTTGTTACGTCTGGTATCACATATGGCAGTAGGTAACACTAGGTTGGGCAAACTAGCATATGCATGTCACTGGTGTAGATGTAGCGGTTAAAGCAGTCTTGAAGGGAAAGAGGGTTGCCCTTGCTGAGGCCCCCCAACAAGCTGTTTGAGCTTGAGCTTCTGCAGATGTTCCTTCAATTTTTCTTCATACCTTCTGCCAGGTGGTTGACCTTGAATGACCAGATAAGCTGCTAATGGTTAGAGTGTTGTCTGGGTCCTGGCACTTTAGAGTTCTTTATTCCTGTATCTACAGTCAGGTCTCTTATACCATGGTACTGTGGTCTTATTCATGTCCCATGTAGCCCGCCTGCCGCATTGATTGGCAGCTCATTAATATGCAAATTTGCCCCACACCCTTGCACGGCTCCCCTGGTGCTCCGGCGCTGTTTTGGCACTGCCTTGCTGTGTATTGCTGTTTGTGTGAGCACTTCCCGCTGCCTGCAGCCACCCCACGCCAGGAAAAGACTCCTTTCTGCTTGACTACTGGTGCAAGGGAACCGCCTGCACCACTATCCCAGCGGCCCCAAGGAGAGTGGGGGGAGACGGCGCGGCCCCAGGGGGAGGTGCAGTGGGCTGGGGTGGTCCGGAGCGGAGGGGCAGAGCGGGGCTGGGGCGGCTCACCATGGGCAGAGCAGTGCACCCGTGGTCTGTGCGGCACGGCGTGGGGTTTGATTTGCATATTCATGACTGCTTAATTGAATATTCATGTGTGCCAGGTCGCGCATGCACAGTTTTCATCGCTGAAAAATCATGCCACTAAGATGTGAAGCTGCAATATGGGGGGCGCAAAGTGGAAGAGGGACGACTCTATTTGCTTTCTCATTGAATCTTGCTAAATCTGTGGCCTCTAAAATGGCTGTGGTGTTGAGTTCCTTATTTAATAACAGTCTGGACAGGATTTGACATCAGCCATTTGAGGATATCTTTTCCTATGGCTATCATGTTTTTTCAGTTAAAAGTTCGTAATTATTTTGAATGCTGAAGACGTGAGTTTTCAGTTTCCTTCTTCTAACCCTAGACAGTTAAGAGTATCTTTTTATAAAACAGGGTTTTCTTGTGCTGATCTGATTCTAATTCACCTTCTCTGTCCTTTTCCTGACTTATTAGTGTTTGCTTGTTAGTGTTTGACTGTTATGATCTTGCATAAAGAGGAAGGAAATTTCATATATATTTTTACATTATATTTTTGGTTAAAGAAATCATGGAAAAGAGGGTGTGGTTCATTTAATTAATAGCATTAATTTTTAGTATTATAATAGACTGGGATGGGTAATCACATCAGTCTCTGGTTGAAGAAAAGATATTTTGTAACTACAGTTCACTTTTTCTTGCTACAAAAAAATTATAGATTCCCAGGTTTTCCAGGAAAGGAGAACAATTCCTTCAACGGTTAAACAAAAGACAAAATAGTTCTTAGAGTTATTGCAGAGATAATTTAAATGTTTTCTTAAATGCTTCCATTCAGTTCTTCCAGCGCACACAATAATATCTAATGGTAAGTGATGTTTACCAATGTTGTAATGAGTTGCAAAAACCTGAAACTACTGAAAGGAGTAATGGCTTCCTGATGACTTAATGAGATGGTTTGGCTACCTTTCCATCTGAAGAGCATTTGAAAACCCCAACTTTACTTACTTTAACTTGTAAATAACTCTTCTCATGGTGAAAATCCACTGTAGCTTTCTGAAACTCGGCATCCTAACCACCATTGTTCCAGATTGACAAACTGCCTACTCTGCAGTTATCCACTTGCACAATTTTGTCACAACAGATTAGATTTTTAACTTGCAGGCATATGATTAAGAATGACAGATGATTACTAGGGGATAATGGTCCCTCAATGGCAGTGTCACAATGCATCAGTTTAACCTACAGTTAAATGCAAACTTTTTTTAATGTAGTGTTTCATAGTGTATTCCTTGGAGAACTTGATGAGGGGAAGAAAAAAAGCAGGATGTGAAACACTTATGGCTATAGACAATACACTTGTGAGAAGACCCCTGCTTGTCCTGTCTATAAGAAAGAAATATTATCTCCAGGACCTGATGTGCTGAAATCAGTTTCTTTGCTTACATGCTTTTTTACTTGATTGTCATGTTGACAGGCCACAGGGGCCTTTTTAACTGACCTTAACCTGCAGAATCTATGGGTTTTGTTTTACGTACAGGTATTCCAGCCTAAGTTCTGGCATGTCTGTTAAACTCTGTAGTGTGTTGCATGCAACTAACAAGGCAGAGTAAGAAGTCCAATATGGTCTCTGTATCAATTAAATGAACTGCATTTTGTCCTGGACGGGAAACATTCAGCATAATGAATGTCCTTCACACAGGCATGTCTGTGCTCTGTACTGGCAGAAGCACCTCTGAGTAATGACAGATGGCTCTGGTCTTCATGTGCTTTCCCCTAGCTGTCTGTGACCTACATTCATCTAGCTGGTAGATTTTACTGACTAGTTTTATGAAGTTGAGAGTCTGGACTTTGCCAGTAAAGATGTTTTTAATGTTAGACATTGATTAAGACAGAGAGGAGAAAATTGTTTCTCTCGGAGGGAGTGCTGCCACAGATTTCTGTGCTCTCTCTGAAAGCTCAATTCTCACTGGATGTTCCCTAGAACCCAAAATTTCAAGTGCAAGTTGGCAGTAGTCATATTTACCTGTCTCTTTCTTAGTTTGTGTGCTAAATTGAGTGAAAAATGACATTAGAGCCTGAAAACCTCTGTAAACTGTACATCTATTCTGATACAATATTATATTTCTAGTGGAGCAAGAAAGTTTAGCTTCATTTTCATTCTCTGGTGCTATGACAAATTCATATTACTTCAGTTATGCAATTTTTTATTGCTTTCATTTTCAGCTTGATTTTTACTTGAACAAAGAATCACAAAGGGAGAATGAGCATGTTCTTGTATTAAAAACTCCTTCAGACATGGTTTTAATGAGCAACAAATGTACAACAGTTAAGAAACACACAATGAGGGTTTTTTTCACATATTTTTATCAAGAGTAACTTTTTCTTCTAGAATCTCAGCTCTTATACACATGACACTCAATAACCTTGTCTCCAAAAGGCACATGAGAAGACAAATGCACATGGTACATACTACTTTTTCCCAAGTTTAACTGAATGCCTTCTTAGAAAATTCATAGAAAATTTGGATTGTAAAGAGGCTCTGGGGTATGTCAAGTCCTCAGCTCAAAGCTGGTACAACTTCCATGTAAGAGCAGATTACTCAGGACCTTGTCCAGTTAGCTTCTGAAATCTCTAAAGATGGAGATGCAACAGCCTCTCTGGACAACATCTCAGTACTGAACCACTTTGGTGTTGAACTCCTCAAGTCCAATGAGAATTTCCTATGATGCAATTATGTAGCTACCACTGCTTCTTGTCATTCCCTGTGTACTTATACAAAGGGTTTGGCTCTAGTTTGCTTCTTTAGGTAGTAGAAAACTTACAGTAATTTTACCCGTAGGGTGGGGGAAGGTGAGATAGTTTGTGGGGTTTTTTTCCCTGGTCATTAAAGGATGTTATTCTTCCTGGCTCTTGGCATTTCTGTCTTTTAGGAGCCCTGTTCCAACATACAAAATAGCTATTTATCCATTTTCTTGTCCTGCTTTCAGTTCTTAGAGCTAATGTGGAGGGGTTGAACTATTAATCCTCTCCACTGAAATCCCCGGGACTAACAGAAGTCCTGGAACATGGGCTGTACTCCTTCTCCATGTGGGAGGGGAAATAATCTACCAAACTGCAGATTTAGAATGACTGACATGAACACAGGAGGCTTCTTACTGTAAAAGTGCAGCCGAAAGGCTTTTGGGTACAGAAGGGCTCAGTACTAAGTACTATGTACTTAGAAGGAGCTTCACTGGGAAGCGTGGCGTGACACATGCAAAGAAATATTTCCTCTAAAGTTCTCCTGGTCTCTAGGCATTGGGCAGGGCCAAATCATAAAGTTGGGTATGCACAGCTTTGTCCCTTGCAGTGACTGACTGTGCAGAAGGGGATCTGAGCATCTCCGTGCCATATCTGTGATAAGTAAGATCCCTTCCGGGTCTGTTCATCATTCCTTTAAGGGATTCACTGAGCAGTGATGGCTACGAGTGTTGTTCCGTGTCAAGAGACATTTTGTGCCACATAGCTGTCTGCTTATAAATATTCAGCATAAAGTGATACCAGCAGCTTTGAACTCACTAGAGGGATGTGGAAAGAAAGACTATTACGTAACTATCAGGTCAGCAGTTCTGCTACCTGTTGGGCTGTGGTCTAATACCATGAAGTTCAAGAGCACAGCCCTCAGCCTTTCCTGCAAAGATACACGTGCTACAGATGTGGGGGGGGTGGGGGCTAAGTGTTGTCCCAAAAGATCAGCAGGACAAGAATGATCTTCATCAAACTGATTGATATTATATTGAAGTGGAGTAAGGATTGTTGTCATCACAGGAAAGGGAGCCTTGTGAAACATATTTAAATTCAAGATTCTGTAATGTCAAGTACTAACAAGGCATAATTACAAACAAAATAATGAGTCTAATACTGTATAGCAATTAATACAGCAAAATACAGTCGGGTCTCCTGTAATGTGGACCCACACTCTTAATTGGGATCCACGTAGCCCGTTGAATGGTGGCTGCGCCCCCACCACCACCCGTTCCACTGCCCAGGCTGCTGCCGCCGCCGCGGCAAGTCACACATGCACAGTTGCGAAACCGGTCTCCTACATCGCTAAAAAAATCATGCCGCTAAGATCTGAAGCCACAATATGGGGGGTGCGAAGTCCAAGAGGGCCGACTGTAATTGATTTGGAAAATGCAGAACTAGTGATGCATCATAGAAGACAGATCTCTTATTTTGTGTATGTCTGTATTTCAGATTCTACATTTGTTCCATTCTGAGTTGCCATTGGTCTCATGATATATTTAAAAGACAGTCATGAGACACCAAAACTGCAAAATACTGCTGAGAGCAGTATACCTTCAGGCAAGCATCAGAATTTAATCCTTGATGTAAATGTGCACAAATAATTTCTTAAACTTTAAGTACTGTATTAGTGTAATCAGTTAAATAGCCATCTAACAGTTTATCATCCTCAAGTTAGCCATGGTGTTTTATATGGCTCAGGTATCATTTTCTTAATTCAAAATTGCCCTGGTATCACCTAAGTTACAATAAGTTCTGGTTCAACATTTTAAGTGGATAGGTATGTTACCAATACCTTTGAAGTACTGTTTCCTTAAGTGCTTATCCATTTTCATGACTTGAGAGGCTTCCCAGAGTTGTGTAAGAGAACAATGTTTTGCTCTTTGTGTCTTGGATCAGGGTGCTGTCTTGAACTCCCAAGATTCATCCAGCTGCAGCTGCCTCAAATGGAAAATAGATTGGGCATCAGGTTTGGAGTCTCTTTAGACTGCTTGTAATTGGATCCCACAACCCTGTACATTTGCTGTGCTGTTCCCTTACAGCACTCAAATGGCTGTAATTCTACTGCTTTAGAGAAGGGGGGAAAAAAAGCAAAATTAATGTTATTCCATAGAAAATGTGAGTTATTTTGAATTACTCTGATTTCCAGACAGCTGTTGAATGGCTTTAAGTGTGCTAAAAGTTACAAGCTCCAGATCCGTAGGAGAAAGACTGCATATGACCTGACTGACATCAGTGAGGACTAGTTGTGGTGGGTGCACTGATTTGTAATACTCTTACAGAATAAAAGTCTAATTTGTGCCTGTACATGCAGTATCACTGTGAGGAAAAGCCAAAGGAGATTAAATTAAATTACAGCTAAACATCCCTGAACTCATGAGTTTCATCACTGACTTGACTTCCTTCATATAAACTGTAGGTAGGTCTCAAACACACTTCGTTTTATTCACAGAATCACAGAATCACAGAATCAGTAAGGTTGGAAAAGACCTTAGAAATCATCGAGTCCAACCTATCACCTGTTACCTAACCTAGCCAAACCTGTTACCTAAATTCAATATTAAATGGTTCTATCCCACACTGTGACACTAGTAAGTTGGGCCTTTTTTGGTTTTCCACCACAAAACCATACTTGGAGACTTGGCATGCAAACAGTAAAACTGAATATGAGTCACATTTTCTAGTAATTTTACTGCAAATTTGTATATAGATGAGTTTTAATGCTCCTTTGCTATTGCTGCTTCCTCTGTTATATCTCTTGCTAAATTAAGTCTTTGAAATGTATCAATTGAGCAAGCAAAGAGTTTGTGTGCTGTGGTTTTCCTGCTGGTGAATGACTGAGGCCCCCTGGTGACTTATTTATTAGCAGCTCTGGGAACAGAGTGAAACATTAGTTTTCCTTTTGTCTTTGTATTTAATTATGCAGGTAAAAGAGGAATAAAGGCAAAGGAGAAAATGCTCTTTTTGAATACACACTCATGCTTGGACCCTGCATTTCTTTTCATTTTTCAAACAGGCTTTCAATCCTTTGTTGCTTGCTCAGTTGGACAGTGGTGCTGGACTTTGCATTACCCTCCATTCTACCCCTTATTTTTAGAAAGGATATTTTTCATTACTTCAACCCTGACTCACATCGCCTTGGTTGCAGTTAGGTGTCTGTAGTTCCTTGCTTCTGTTTATGCAAGAATCCACATCAAAGACTGCATTGTTTCACATTTAAAAGACCATAGAGAGATCAAAAGTAAGACTTGAAAAGCCAAATCTCCCTTGATAATAGCTTACCCAAAATATCTGCAAAAGCTGTAAGAGTGAGCATTCAGCAGTTCTGAAGGTTGTTTTTTGGTTAATGCAGGTGTGGTTGCTGCTGGGGTACAATCTAGTGGCAGAAGATCAAAAATAATCTAATTACAGTCGTGTTGATCCATTCTCTGTTGTTTGTTCAAATGCTCACGGTGGGCATATATTGAATCTTTTTACTGAATATCTTTCCGTGATCATAGCCAAAAAACCTAGTAGTAGTGATTCAAAAACTGAGGCAACTAAATGTCAACTTCTTGTCAAGTAATCTGTCAATAACTCGCAACCCTTACCAGCATATTCATAATTTTAAATTATTTTCTAATGACTATGATCAATCAGTATGTGTGGAATTCAGTAACGCATTTGAAACCAGCTAGTTCCTAAGTGTGGACTGGCTTTTGGTTTGGGTTGTGAGTTGGGGTTTGGTTTTTAGGGGTTTTTGAGGTTTATTTGGTTTACTCTGATTTAAAAGAATGAAATATTTGAGCGCAGTGCTGAAGAACAACTTTACAACTTTACTGCTTAGTATTTGCAACACCTTTTTCCCAATATTTGCTTAAAACTTCATGCACCCAGTTGTTCTGAGGTTGTTGAAGAATGCAGAGCCTTAAAAATGCAAAAGAATTCAGTGTTTGCTTTAGATGTTGTTTATACAGCCAAACATTTCTTAAGGCCTTAGTGCCATTTGCCCATTTTTTGTAAATAAGACAATTACCTTTTTTCAACTTGCTTGTACACTGCAAACAAGTTGTTGAGCAGTTCATCCAACAAGCAGAGCATGATGGATGAGCTGCAGAGGTTCTCAGCTGATCATATAGATTTCATATGTTGCTTTCTTAGCAGAATAAAGCCAAATTTAAAAATTAAGAACAAACCTCAGCCCTAATTATACAGAGTTGTTACATATTGGTAGTTACTAAAACTGATAAAGAGTACTAGGTACTTTCTTTTCTTGAAGTCTGCAAGAACTGTCAATCAGGGTTGAATATTTGTCAAAATCTGGTAAAACTGGAGAATAGTAAAATTGAAACTCATTCCTTTCCTCTCTAAAATCCATATTTCTTTTAGGCACAGGAACCTGATACAGTCTGCGCTTTTCTCATTGGACCTGTCTCCCAACACAAATAGATATCAACTGTTAACAATGCATTTCAATTCTTTTACTTCATTGTATGACAATCCTTCACTCTTCGATAGCTAAGTGAAAGGTGAGGTCACTGTTTGGAAGCTTAAAGTTCTTAAATTGGCATCTAATATCAGAGCTGCTGAGAATGAAAGGGAGCTGTACCAAAGAACAGAACACGTAACTTACGGCATCCAAACTGGGACATGCAGTTTAGGAACTGTGAACTCCGGTCTAAACTGCGAGTTTGAAGAGGAGATGAAATTTGAAACTTCACAGCTGGGTCTAATTCTCTTTTATGCAAAGCCCTTTGTATTTTACTAGAGCTTTAAGCTATCCATAGAGAGCCTGAGACATGAGTCTCTGTCTTGAGGTGAATGTGTTAGGCAGATTGTACACATAAAAGCAGAAGAAATGAGAGATCTTGCATCAACAGTGATATATGAGAAATCCCAGTCGATGTAGTCCTGCTTTATCCAGTGTCTCTAATGAAACACATGTGAAGTTGAGACCCATGTAAACAGTGAGTAAATTTAAAACCTTTATTTAGCATGGTTCAAGCATATCTTTATTTTTTTAAAAAAAATCTTAAAATATAGCTTCTACGTGCCTTGATATGGTAAATACAAATGGGTTCCTTTACATCCTGCTAATAATCAGTCTCATTAGCACTAGGAAAAAATACCTACAGCATCAAGTAGCAAACAGCCCAATACTGATAGTGTGCTCCCTTACATTTTACTAAGAGGCACCCGTGGATGCCCACTCTTAGCCAGTTCTTGCGGGACCACCCAGCAGCCACATCGTTCTCACAGCATCCAGACTTGCTGCCAGCACTTTCAATAACCTTTTCTACCTTCTTAGGAAGTGAGTATCAATACACCAGCAGCTTTACAGAGCCGCAGGTTTTCACCCACCCAGCAGCCGCCATCTCTCTCTCTCCTGCCCAGCATCAGGAGGCTTGCCTCAGACTGCTCCTCCCTTCATAATCCTGCTGGCAGCAGCCTAGTCTTGTTCTAGCAAGTAGTCTAGCAAGCTGTCTTTCATGGTGCTTTTGACTGAGGAGCCTGGTGAACAGACTTATCTGATACAGAGATAAATGGCTGACATCCCTATTTTAAAAAACTCAGTTTTCTGTGAAGTTGTGATTTATTAGAGTAAACAGCTGTGAGGAGACAGTCTTAAGGCACAGGTGTGAAATACAGGTAACATACTTCAACTGTGGATTAAAACTAGCTGCTCTGAATTTAAGAGTATTTAGCACCTACTGAGCAGGTGTTATTAGAGAGGAGAAAGGTTTGGTTAGAGTGAAAGGTCAGGGGGTAATTGTGTAGGTTAAAGTTTCTCTGCTTTGCTCTGTGATCTTCTGTGGGTGCATTTTTCTGCTTGAATGGTGTGCAGAATTGTAGGCTATGCATGGTAACTCAAGTCTGAGAAAAAATAATTGTCAGTTTCAAAAATATTATGTGTCTGAGTTCTTCTGGAAGCCAAGCGTGGAAGAGAGCACTGAGCATCCCATGTTCTAAGCTTGAACACAAAGCTTTGCGTTCAAGTATTTTCTGTTGGTAGTTTTGTGACAAACATAATGATTATTTTAGTTTAAAGTTGGGGAAATAGTAGTTTCTCACCTCATGGTTTTGTGGTCAGGATCAACTTCAGACCATGAGTATGAGAAGGTTTACAGAACCATTTGACAGAACCAGGGCAGAGGCAGCCTGGGTCTAATGTGTGGAGGTGCATGAAGAGGAAGGCTACATAGACCTGACTGTGATGGCTGCTCCACTGGCAGATGGTCATGAGCCACGGTTCTACTGCCTGCTCAGTAAGTCTGTCTGCTCCTCATTTGTACACAAAATACTCCTGTGTGTGAGCTTCTTCATTGAGATGTCTTAGGTGCGAGGTAAGTCCAGATTCATGGAGAGGGAGGAGCAGGTGATGGAAAATTTTGGGGCTCCTTTTTCAATTTAAATATTTTAAGCAAATAGAACTCCTTGCAAATCTCCTCCGTACTAAAGATAGGAACAATGTTGTGTCAGCATACATTTGCTGTCTAGAAAAAGGTTATCAAACTTAAGGCAGTGAGCAGCTTTGTCTGTTGTGGTTTGATTTAAATTCCATCCCATGTGCATACACATGTGAGAGAAAACAAATACCTCAGAAAAATGACAACCTCATCCATGGAGGGTTACAGCCTTAAACAAGATGTGTAAGTAGGTAAGTGAGCTGAAACAATAGGCTGGATCTGGGCCAAATGAACAGAAACCAGGTAAAAATTGTGCCTGTGGGCTTCACTGTTTACTTCTGTTATTGGTTTGGACTTGTCAGGATGTGTTAGGGAAGGGCATGCTTTTAAAATGTACAGTAGTGACTTGCAAGATAAAGGTTTTGTTATGATAATGTGGGAGGCAGCGTAAAGGAGAAGAGAAAGGGCAGGCACTGTTCTCTTCTCTGTGGCGACCAGAGACAGGACCCAAGAAAAGAGCCAGAAGTTGTGTCAGGGGAGGTTTAGGTTGGATATTAGAAAAAGGCTCTTTACCCAGAGGGTAGTTGGGCACGGGCACAGGCTCCCCGGGGCAGTAGTCACAGCACCAGCCTGCCAGAGTTCAAAAAGCATTTGGATGATATTCTCAGGCACATGGTATGACCAGTCGGGATGGTCCTGTGCAGGACTAGGATTTGGGCTCAGTGATCCTTTTGGATCCCTTCCAATTCAGGATATTCTGTGAAAAGTGCAAGAATAGAAATAGAAAATCAACTTTTTGCCAAAGTATAACTAAGCCATGAAAGTTTTGGAATCAAGGGCAAGAAGTAGGTACAGTAATCCCTCACCTCTTTGTGCATTGAGTTTCACTCCCTCACATCTTCAGGGCATTTTTTCCAGTGAAGACACCGTAGTCTTCCCCCAATTCTTCATGGCATTATCCCATGTGTGCATGCACAGACTGCCTCCACCAACCCACAGTGTATGCCAGTCCTGCCCTGTGTGCCAGGGGGGTGGCGCCTCTTGGTCACTTGGGGACTGCCCAGATTTCACTCCATTATGAGTGTTGGAGAGGTTACGTGGCAGGGAAGGTTTCTAACATCGTGCCAATGGCTTATTACATCTGCTCACCCTGGGGTCACACTGGAACTCCGACAGCTAGTGGTGTCCCTGCGTCATCGCACTGGGGCCAGCCTGTCCCCTCGTCTCTGCAGTGGGACTGGCCTGTCCCCCTGCCGCCACAGTCAGGCTCAGCCCCACACTGCCACCGCCACGGCGGCAAAAGCCAGGGACTCCCCACAGCAGCAGTGCAACCACAGGGAACCCTGCGGATTCCCTGGGACTCCCCGGGAGGAGAGGGGCAGAAGAGATCCCCTTCACTCCCCTCTCCTGTCATAGAGTGCAGGGAGGTGCCTGAAACACTCCCCGGCACTCTGGGGCTGAGGGCAGTGGGACAATGGGTGGGGCTTATTTGCATATGCATGATCCGCTGGTCTTTGCGGAGTTCGGCTTAAAAGATAACACGCATAGTGGCTATTGAGCAAAGACATAAATAACAGATTTAATCTACACATTTAAGTATTTCGTCTGATGAAATCCATAACAAGTGACAGTGAAAGCTATTTCTTATTATGTTTATAATTCATTGTAATTAAGGTCAGTGCAGCATTAAAAATGTCAAATGCTGTTTCTCTTCTCCTGCAATCATGTACAGCCAGTCTGTGAGAATTTGAAAAGGATTCACCTTTGTAAAGGATTCCACAACTGCAAAACTTCCTACACGGTATATACAAAAGGCAGTCTGTCAGGCTTAGAAATACTTTGCATAGAGAGCTTCTAAACAATAATCATCCCATTCTTCACTAAAATCCCGAAGTAGTGGGCTGTGATCCTTGGATGAAGAAAACCTGCCTAGTTGCAAAATCAACTGAAACAAAATATCTAGAAGTTTTGCAAAGAATTCTCTACTTTCATTCCAAGGAATATTGAGGTTAGATAGAACTCTGTGCTATAGCATATTTTCATCACATATTTCAGCTGGTGGGAGAGCTAAAACTTCTTTTGTACTTTCAGCTTTCAAATCTGCTAACTAGCAAATAGAAAGCAGAGGGTGAATCTCAATCAGAGAGGAAATATGTAAGGCTGGTACTTGCGTGTCTCATCTCAGCAGCAAATATGAGTGCCCTGCATGGCGTATTCGCACTGATAAATCAGGAGACCAGAATCTGATCGAGTGTTCTGTCCTATTCTGGTGCTGTTTTTTGTGGGATGTTCTTCACTTCTGCATTTTGGGGAGTGTTTTCAGGCACTCCCTGTTATCTGATTTCTCAGGATCTGCATAGCATCAGAGTAGGACATGGCATTCTCAAATCTTCAAAGATGTGTAATAGTTAAAATGTTACAATATCTTTGGTTTAATGTGTTTTGCACACCGTTTGGGGCAGGACCTGAAGAGAAAAGCAAAGTCAGAACTTCTTTGAGAGTGCTATGTTACCTAAGGAGCTTTTCTTCAGCTGAAAGTGTTTCCTAGTGTCTACTTTTTTCTTCTGAAGCTAGATGGTGTTGGTTTAGGAGCCAGTGGCTGAGGGGTCCTGTTCTTGAGGGCAGGCACATGGTGTCTGCCTGGGAAGCTGGTGGCTGCAACTGGAGTTTGCCCAAAAGAGCCAGAGCCACTGGCTTGAAGATGTACAGCCCAGCTGCCTACTTAACCCTGGGAAGGGAGAGCTGCGCTCCAGACAGCAACAGTTTCTGCTGAGGTCGTACTTTAACATCTCTGCTCAGGCACAGGTGTAGCCCTATCTGCTGCAGGTCTGTACTGATGGTTTGGGCTGAGCCAGCTGAGGGGTGGGCAAGAAATTTTAGAGGAAAAAAAATGCAATGATGAGGACTGATGCCTAGGGAAAGAGCACAATTAGCACATCAAGGCAGCAGCCCCAAGGTGCTGTAGGAGCCATTCCGGGACAGACGACGAGCAATGATGTTTCTCCTAACTTCACCCTGAAACAATGAAATACAGTTTGGGAGCCTGAGAACCCAGCAAGCTGTAGGGAATTCGTCCTCTTGCAGTCTGTGTGGGAGCAGTATGTACCACTAGGTGGTAGCGCATCAACACAATATATCTTTTTTCACAGCTGTGAGTTTGTCAAACCTGAAGCAATGACAACCAAGGTGGGCTTGGGCTAGGCAGGAGAGACTGGGCAGGGTTTGGATCTGGAGAACTTTTGCTGTGAGTTCTGGACTACAAAGGAATGTAACTTTTCATGTTCCGTACAAAACCTGTGGCAATTGTGAATTTGAATGGTAATGTCTGGAAGTACACAAGTTTCAGGAAGTAAAATGTTAGTAGAAAATAGAACAAAAAAGATGAGCAGACAGCTTTGGGAGTAGAAGCCTTTTCCTCCCAATAAAAGAGCAGAACAAATAGAGTCAAGCAGTATTCCAGACAAACATAGTGAGATGTACTCCTAGGGATGGCACTGTGCCAAGCAGACTCTGGGTTACTGAAAAACAGCTATTGTAAGGAAGCTGCTATCATTTTATTGATCTGTCTTGGAGCTCTTAGCAGCAGTCATGCTACTGAGGTGACTCTGCATTCAGGCATCTAAGTCCTACACAATCTTTAGTTTATAGGTCCCTGGACAGTACTACTCCTCACAGCAAGTCTCCTGAAAAGCTGAACTGAAAGAGAGTTAAGTTCATTTCTGTCAGTAATATACATATATTTCAGCAATTGCTGTTAGTTTCTTAGAAAAAGGCATTATGAATGACAATGGTAAGGTTCAGACTGAGAGACTCAAATACTACAGGCAGAGAGAAGCTCAGACCTGTGAAATTATCTTTTTTTCTGCTCTGTACTGCCAACTGCCAATAGTAATATTGGGACTAGTCAGTGATCTTGTTAACTAGTTCCCTGTGGAAACAAAGTTCTAAGAATGCAATCTGTTGTGAAAACATTCATTCCAATAAATACGCAACAAACCCCAAAAGGTTGATTTTTCTTCTAGGACATCCTCCTACATTTCTGCCAGCCGACTGAGATCAACTTCCATGCCAGGCATGAAAGTAGCAACACTCCACAGCCTTCGTAGAGCACGGACTACCTGGCTGCTGGCCACACCAGACCACAGTGGAGCCACTGGAATAGACTGTAGGGGAAGGTCTAGGTCTGTGACTTATCTGCCATTGAATCTTTGCAAAACATAGTTTTAACATGCTTGACTCCATTCCAATTGTTTGTTCCAGTTCTGGGGGGAAAAAAACCCAAACAAACACAAAACCCCAAGCAACCAAAAAAAAAAATCCAAAATCTTCCTCGTGGGTGAAATTGTGGTGCCTGCTCAGGACTGACCAGTGTGCTTATCAGGAAGCTGTTGTAGTCCCACCTTTAGGCATCTTGGCCTTTCAAGTCTCCCAAGATTTTCATCCACCTTCTTTTATCAGGAAAGGATAGTAAGACTATTGATGTAGCTAAGCTGAGTGGGAATGTAGTTCAGAAAATCCAAAAGTTTGAAAACATCTCCTTCTGGAGGCTCATTATTGGTCCTTGAACTAAGGGTTGAATACAACTGTCCCTTACTGGAAGTGAGTTCCAGAGTATCACTTTATTGATGGGTAGAAATAATCACCAAAGTCTAGTCCAAATTTTCATACAGCTGGTGTTCTTGTGCCAATATTATCCTGTTGCTTAAACCCCTCTTTCCCCTTCTTTGTGTTTCTTTCTGGTGTTTTTTTAAAAAGCAATCATACACCCTCCTAGACTTATTTAAATGAAACAAACATCGCTGCTTTAATCTCCTCTTATAAAATAGCTTCAGATTCCCAACCTCTCTTTCTGCATTCTTTACAACATGAATTATTTTTTTCTGAAAATGGGAACTCATTATGCTACGCTTTGTTCTGAAAAAAGCTCACCCAGATAATTCCTCACAGCATGGCATTCATGCACAGGGTTTTTTGGTAAGAAAGCTGCAGTGCATGCATACAAGCTTTTGACAACTAGTCCTATCATCCATCATCCCAGCTATACCCAGCTCAGCTATGTGTCCCGTGTCTTTACATCCCTTCCACTGAGAAAGAAAACTGTAGGAAAAAAATGTTAAAAGAACTGGAACAAAAAGAGAAATTCAGCTTCAGGCATCTTCCCTTAGACAGGACACGTCAGACAATCCTTTGAGCAGTGTGCGTGCAGACTCTATAATTTCTGGATTGGTCAAGCCATAATAAGAGGGTGTTTTCTCCTTGATTAAATTTTTCTATATCCCTGTTCTATAAATACAGTCACAAAATACCAGGCTCAGCCAGTGCTATATGTTTGACAGGACTTGGAGTCCCTCCAGTTTGGCCAGGTAATGTCTGATGCTTTCCCAGGTAATTTTGAGGCATGTGTATTGGTAAGCAGTAAAAAATATAACAAAGGGTCTCAGATCCCTGCTACACAGTGCAGAATGATACTTTTGTTCTACAATATTTTTAAATTAGATTATTTTAAGCCTACTAAAGTTACTCAAAAGAAAAAGCCAGATCTTGTATCCAAACCAGTTCTAACTACTAGTGACTTTTCTGAAACTGGGAAAACATTTCTGTATTTGCTGGATGTTCAGTTTGTGACAAAATGGGAGTAAAATTCTTGCCCATGAACCAGATTTGAAAGAACACCACAGGTTCTTGTGTTAGAGGTGCTCTAAGGATAGATACAGCTACTGCTCTTTGAACTTAATTCTCATTTTGCCTATTCCAGTTAATACGAGTTGATTTATTTGGAGTAATTTCTCACTTACACTAGTACATGGTCGGGATATAGGAGAGACTCCAAAGACCATTTATACCAAACAAAAGGCAAATGTAGCGTGTTTTGTTCAGTTCCATGTTGTTCCAAGGCAATGTGTCTCGGCCTAAAGCAACCATCTGGAAAAGGTGGCATCCACAGCCATCCTAGTTCTTGAGTCTATTATCTGTTTTATTTACATACCAAGTTCCAGATTCTGCTGCATTTCTTTCTTGTTTTGTTACTGTATAAATGTAAATGAAGTGTTAAAAAGATAAAACTGTCCAGATGTTGAAACTCAGGATGGATAAATAAATCAGCTTGATTTTTTTCTTAACACAGCTATTGAGCCAGTCAATCTGTTCTGTTGCCTTGCTGTGTTGAATGAGAGCCACTTTGCATGTCTGAGCTTACACTGCCTAAAAGGCAAGCTGTGCAGGGGAGAAGTATGTAGCTGCATCTTCCTCTGACACATTTTCAGGGAAATATATAGAAGGAAGATTCTCACAGAACAGTTGATGGACACGCAGAAACATTGTCAGCCTGGGAAAACCCACATAATCTCTATTCCCTTTCTTAGAATTAATATGGATTATTTTTATTTGTCCCCTGTTATCTGGTACAAAATAATGAAGATGAGTGCAAATATTTATCAAAACTGTATTTTTCAGCAGGTTCTACCTAGTGAGAGATGTTATTGTCTCAGTATTTTGCAAATCATGTGGAGATAAGCAGTTTCACATGACACTTCTCACTTACCCACCCAAGGAAATTCCCTCAGGAGAAGGGATTTCACGAGTATGAGGCATATAAAGAACCACTAATCCAGAAAAATTCTGCTGCAAATCCCACAGTTTTGTCTCAGGATTAGGTGTTCTTCTTGAGATTTTGTCCTTATTTTCTATCTCACTGATTTCTGAAATCCTGTAGCCTCTCGTTTCTCTCTTGAAATGAGAAAGTAAAAACAAATTTTTAATCTATTCTATGAGGAAAGAGCTAAATGCTCAGGATTTTCATAGAACCTCTACTGTTTCTAGTGCTGAGGCAGATGTCAATTGCCATACATAAGACTTGTGTTCAGCACTTGATCAACAAAAGCATTTGATCACTCAAAGATTTTGACTAAATCACAATCAGGCTTTAAAGATTCATAAATATAAATAAATCTTGGCACACAGGACAGGTTGTAGTTGTAAACTTGTTATACAGCCGTGGCCAGCATTAGGCAAATAGACTTTTTAAACTGCAGAGTGCAACACATGAGCACCGTCCTTAATAAAGCCTCCTTTCCCAATTTTATGTTTCTCCCCTTATTGAGTTCTGCTGGTGCAGTGTTGTGCTTTATGCAAATCTAAGGGTTAAATCAGGCACCTGATTGGGAGCGGGCCTTTTGTTTGTTTCTTTTCTTGTGAGAAACTGTATGTTCCAATGAAGGACTGGAAGGTAAAATCAGCATACTTTTCAAAATACACATTTTACCTGAAAATAACTTAAAAACTGAAGGTGTTACCAGGACTTGTCCTTCACTGCTTTATTTTCAGAATTAGTGGAAAATATCAAGCCGTGTCTTTTAGGCTGACAGTTGTTCAGTTTCCTGAACTGGAGTTAATGAAACAGTGGCAGATGTTTATAAAGCCTCTTCTGCAAGTTCGTTATGATATATGCAATAATTAGCTCTCCTGAGAATGTATTTCCCAGCAGCCCACACAGATGACTCACACTGGGTTCAGCTGGAGCTCCATGCAGGGGCTTTATCCCTTTATATAATCTTGAGAGAGAAAAGTGCTGTAGTCTCTACTTAGAGAACGCAACTTAAATCCATAAATACAGCTGACTATTTTTATGTCATCCTCCCATTTTACTTACTGCCATTGAATTCTGCCTACCCTTATTGTTCTTTCAGAGATTCTTTCCTCCCACGTCTCCTATGGTGTCTGATTTCTTCAGGCGCTGTGGCCCATGTTTTTCCTTTTAGGCACATAACCCCCACTGATAGTTTTATCACTCCAGAGACACAGAATTGGTTCCTCTGGCTCTGAGGGAGTCCTCTTGTTTCCTAAAGTCATCCCAGCAAAAGGTACGGTTCATCATTTTATCCTCCTCCTGTGTATTCCTGCTGTACATCATCACAGCAGCAGACCAAATCCTGGCATATGTTGGTGTGAGAGCTAAGTGCTGCTTTGTGTTTTGGTCAGCCTTTAGCTGTCATGTTTGCACAGTGCAGTTTGTGAGCCTGACATTTTGTGCATTGTATAAGCTACGGATGAGTCACAGAGGAAAAGATTCATGGGAATCTTTCCAGTAAATTCAATGGGCTTTGACTCACGCCTCCAGCACCCTCCACTGAAGCAGATGGTGTGTCTGCAAGAAAGCAGGCAGCCTGATGGACATCATTTAGAGTTGTATGATGTCATTGGCTCTGATTTACATCAGCTTTTAGTGAAACCATGCCTCACATACATGCAAAGCCTTTCCTGAGAACTGCCATATGGAATGCAGTCCTGTTGCCCCTTTATTCCATTGTTCCATCCCTAAGAGTGGGGACCACCAATAAATAGACTTGGGATAGCCAATTTCTATTACAATCTTCTCTCAAGCATTAGAAACTGGGATTGGTTTAGTGCCTAAATAATGTGACTTTTTGACATTTTTGCCTTTTAGCATTTATTTTTTTTAATACATCCAACTTGAAGGGGATGAAACACTTTACTAGAAATTTGCTATTTCAGTTCCATAGAGAAAAATGGAAATGCTAGTATTGATTTTGAAGGTGGTAAGGTAAAAATCTGTTTACTGGCAATACAACCTTTCTGAGGTCATCCTATGATAGAGGGCAACTGCCAAAAATGTATACTTTGAGATGCTGGAAAACCTTAAACAGTTGTGGAAATATCACCAGGTATTTTCTGTCTGTGTAGAAGCAAAATGACTCCTGTTACTGAGATCTCATCCTAAGAGTTGACAGACACAGCACTCTCTTTTATACATGTGAAGCATTCAGGAAGGGCACATCTCTGTAAAGATCTGTGTCTCTAAGCAGGCTACAGATACTGTTGCTGTTTGTCTTTGAGACTTGCAACGATCACTTCATCTTTGTTGCCTTACTGTAATTGTTTTTTATTTTATAGTAAAATTCTGGGACCAGGACAAATTTTACCATTTCTTAGTCTGGTTAGCTGAGCATTTTCCCTGGTTTGGCTTTGTCTGCCAGAGCTACTGAATCTCAGGCCAATATGATAGCAAATCCTCAGGAAAAAAAAATATCCTACTACCTGGCAGAGACCAGAAATACATGTATCTTCTGTTCTGCCTTCTAAAATTTAGTGGTGTTCTAGATAATTTATTGAGCTCTTAATTTTCAGTGAGAATGGGCAACTCTCAGTGCAAAAAAATAGAAGCAGTTTTTGATCGAGATGTAGAATGCAATGTACATCTCTATGTTTACATTTCTAAAAGTGGATGGAGGTATCAAACTTCCTATAGTACTGAAGAGTAAAAAGCAAGTGCTAAATTAACAAAATACTCATTACAATCAACCACTTTCACGTGGTTACATTTCTACTTACAATAACCACTTGCATGGGGACCTCTCACTGCTCACACTCTATCAGGCTCATGTTTCGATTTTTCTCCTGAGGCAAAGGATGAGGGAGAGTCCAAATTTAATCTCCAAATCAGCAAAGACTCCATGACTCATTTCTCCTCAGGTCACTTCAGCTGCTACCAACAGCTTCTTCCCTTTACAGCCTGCTCCACCACAGCTAGAGTGTGGATTGTCCATCTTGTGGCCCACTGTCGTGTGATGATGAAAAGGGGAAACTATGTAAGTCTCTAATAAGCTATAAGTGATGAAAAAAATCAGGAATAAAGTCACCAGCATCTTTTAAAAAGAAGTCTTCAGAGATTTGGATATCCTTTTAATATTTAAAACAGATAATATTTACCTTGTCCTGTTCCAGATACATAGATTGCTTATTATTTTTAGAAAGGACCATAATGTTTTTTTATTGGCTTTGGATGATTTATACTAACTAAACTATATAGAATTAGAGTTTGTAGCAGGGATCACATATTTTAATGTTTACTTTTCTTGGGGAAAACAATAAAGTTGACCCCAAAATATTGGTTTGGAACAATATATATAACATGTCCATCTGCGTATATACTGTCTCATATGTATGTGATAATGATGGATTGAATCACAAGGTTCTTCCCTTCGTTATATGTCATTAAAAATTTGTCCTTATATCTTATGGGAAAACTTCCTTCTTGAGTCGAACCCTGTTTTGCCAGTTGCCGAAGTTTCAAGGTTTTTCATACATTGCCTCAAATCCAGTTTATTGCTTTAGAGCTAAAAATGTACGTATCCTATGATATTAATCTGAAACCTCAATCTAAAAAGTGCACTTCATGCAAATCTGCTTGCAGATAATGAGGAAATGTCAGTGGTGGTATACACAGTTATAGGGCAAACACAGAGAGAAAGAAAAGAGTCTTGAGGGACTTCTTCAGCTCTTAAAGCACGAATTACCTGTGTTGTGTGGTAGAGGTTGGCTATATATATGTTCCCTGTTCCTGCTTTAGTGTACAAGACCATTCCTTCTGCTTCCTCTTGTGGCTACAAACAGGCTGCTCACAGACAGTCCAGCTCTGCTTGCCTATGGAGATAAAAAGTGAAAAAGAAGATGGTTGTTATCCACTTCTTGCTGTTCAATGACACAAAACGAGTTAGTGGTTCATGTGCATATGTGCACATCACAGAAACATTATGGCCAGAAGAAAATAACAGAGTAAGTTTTTCTGAGCTGTTGGAGGCTTGCTGCTTGCCAGCAGAGCAGTCTCTTGACAGCCCTTGAGAGGATCTCTGCTGTGGAATTCCTCTCTGCAGGAGACACTACACTGCTTATCCTTGCTCTTGCTGTCTTTTGACTCTGTATTTGAGGAATACTTCAGTATCCAACTTCAGCAAGGATAGCTGGGCCAAGCTCTGTATGGAAAAAAAACAACCCAAAAATTATAATTTTTTCCTTGCTAGGAAATATTTTTTTTTAATTCAACACCTAAACAGTAACTTAGATGCAGTAACTAGATTAGTACTTCTCAATTTGGATACGCCTTTGTGACCTTCCTAGACCCTTCAGACTTCCTCTCCAGTGCCACTGCACCTTCTCACAGAAGTCTGGCTAAGGAGTATTCTGGGATTATGTTTACAGGCATAACATGTCACACATGTGAAAGCAGAGCCTTCTGAGCATTTCAAGGCTTTCTTCATGTTTTTTCAGCATTTGTAATTTTTCCAGTGCCCTGACATTTGTCTGGTTAAGAAGAGACAGAAGGCAACTCCTAGGATCTGGTAGTAGACTTCATGTATATTGAATCAATTTGTGTGATGATTTCAAGTGCTTTTCACAGTAGTTGTGCATAGAAGCTATTTATTTTAGATGTAAGCAATGTTTTCCTAATGCATGTCAAGTTATATTTATGGTGCCATATGTCGTATATCATTATACTTTCTCTTTTACATCAGTATGTAAGATATTTTCAGGTTCAGTACATGTTGCAAAGTGATTCTTTTATAAACCAAGAGGACAGAAACTGCCTGATTAGCAAAATCTGATTACTATTCTACTTCCTTAAATGTTCTAAGTATATAACTCCATTTGTAGTTATCAGTCCATGTTCAATATTTTAATAGCATTACCTACTTTTTTTTTTTTTCCTGAGGCTTTTGCAATTTGGTTTAAGAGTGCTTAGGCTGTTAGATATAACACATTTAGTAATATAGTAATCTCTTGAATATTGTTGGGGGTTGGTTTCAGAAAGATGCTACGATAAGCGAAATCTGTGAAGTAGTGATAAATACGGTTAATACTGTAAATATGGGAAAAAAAATGGGAAAAAACCCCTTGATGTACTGAAGCCATGTATGGTGGGCCACGAAGTAGCAGGGGATCACTGTATCATCTGTTGGGCAATCTGTAACACCTGAAGAATTAGTAGTCCACAGTGTATGGAAATGGGATTTAAAGCCTGTTGATAAAGCAAACACTTCTCATTGAATAGAGGAAGAGAAAAAGAAATCTTACGCTTTAATATAAGACATGTACTTTGTGCTAAAGAATGAAAGCTCATTGATAGCACTGGAGTGCTTGCTTCCATTGCAGCACTAATTCAGATAAATAGCTGTCCAAGAGAACTTATCTTGAGTTGGCTTGTCAAGTGTGAGTGTCAACACAGTAAGATTAGAGCTGCAGAGTTACACTGCAGAGTAGCTAAGATGGAATGCTCATGTTACAAATGTGTGATGACAAATATTACAAATACTGCCTTAAAATATTCTTCTGTCTTTTTGTCCCTGCTGCAGCTTATTCAACTGTTCATTTGACTGTGTGACATCAAACTTTGTCTGAGAGAACCTGTACTGGTGCCAGCTTCACTTTCTACAGGAGAGGAAGGTGACTGCCTAAGTGCAGGAACCCTTTCAGCTGGATCTTCTGATGATGACGTAGTACCACAGAACCACTGTCAGCTAAGTCAGTGAGGACAAGCCTGGGAACTCACAAGTAGTTGGGAAATGAGCTGCTATGCTCTGTGCTGTCAGTCTGTCTGATGGGAAGACCACCATCAGAAAATCTGTATCTTTGTTTCTCCCTGTCCCCTCTGGAGTGCATTCCCTCTCTTCCCCTGTATTTTGTGAAATCCCAGGATAAACCATCTTGTGTCTCTAAGGCTGAATATTTTTTACCAACCATGGCTCTTCAGAAGCTGCAGGAAGTTCAGCATCTATGAGACATTTCCTCTGGGGCTCACAGCAGCAGGCAAACACACTGACTCACATCTGATCAGCCTCTGCCCTCTGCAAAGACCATCGAAATCAGTCAAGTGAAATTGAGTGACTCTGTTTACCTGGCACACAGAAGAGCAGAACTGTGCACATGCTGGGCTTAAAGGCACAATTTACAGTCAATAGTCTTCATATCTCATGAACAATCTTCAAAACTTTGTTGATAAAACCTTGTGCTTACTCTTTCTTGTTTTCTTTTTCCCTCTGTACAGTATCACAGCAATCTGCATAGGAGATTGAACAGGCTAGCATATCTGGAGTTTATATATTGCATCATTCATAAAAAACTGCTCTGTGATTTTGTTTTCTCTCCCCTCCACTAAAATGTAATGGTTTTATTTGTTCTTGCCAGGGGATGTATTAAAATGTTCAGTGTAGTGAAGATTTAACAAACAGAAAACTTCACTCCTCAAAATGTCTTTCCTACTGCCTAGGTTTCCACTCAGTCTCTTAGCAGGCTCTTTGTCTTCAGTTCTGCTTTATTATTCCTCCTAAGGACCTCAATATATTCAGCTCTGATACTTTCATTCCATAAATAATTCAGGAAGTTTTTGTATTAAAAATTACTACTTGAAAATTTTTCAGTCTGTAGGATGATGGGAAATTTACAATTAAGAGTTCAAAAGACCCACCCATTGACATATACGTATGAAAAATTGGATAGTGTCAGTAAACACTAGACTCTATCACAACTTTAAAAGCTAGAGTTCTGATGTTTGGGTCCTAAACATTGGGCCTTGAAGGCAAAAAGGTATTCTTTCTCTCTGCTCTGTAAAGAAGGAATGAATGGACATGTTTCCTCTGTGGAAGTTGCCACAGAACTTAGGTCAGTAGTTGGGGTTGTGATTTTGAAACTTATTTTATTTTCAAATGTGTTTACTGTATTCTAACCCTGCTCTCTAGAGGTGTTTGAAGAAAATGTGACTCAGCAACTGTATGGTCTTGCCTGAAGAGATGAGATTTCAGAATTTTTCAGTGGTTGATCTCCAGTTACTACTAAGGGACAGCATAAAAAAGACTTCCTTGAAATGTGGTCATCTGAAGTGAGAGAAGAATAGACTCAGATCTTACTATAGTAAGTCATGTTCCCTCTGGAAAAGATACGAAACCATCTATCCTCACAGACACCTCCTGCACCAGCTAAGACATGAACGCTTGCATGAGCAGACCATTTTTAAAATTACATTAAAAGCAGCATATATCATTGATGTTGTATGATTTACGCTATCTGGCTACTGGCTTTTGGCTGAGCTTACCACTCTTTCTCAATCTCAGTGTGCAAAGTACAGTCGGCCCTCTTGCACTTTGCGACCTCCATATTGCAGCTTCAGATCTTAGCAGCATGATTTTTTTAGGGATGAGGGGGGCCTGTTTTGGCAACCGCGCATGCGCGACCTGCCAGCAGCAGCGCAGGCAGCAGTGGCAGCGGCACAGGCGGCGGCAGCAGGGACGCCATTCAATGCGGAAGTCGGGCTTCACGGACCCCGATTAAGACTGCGGGTCCGTGATATAGGAGACCCGACTGTAATTGAATGAATCAGCCTCTGTTCAAGGAAAAACGAAGTTCATTATGCTTCAGAGGACTTCAGGTTTGAAACCTTCTTGGTTAGAAAGCCCTCCCGATCTAGGCAGTAGCACAGGACCTGTAAGAGTACCTAGTTCTCTGTAGAGGTTGTAGTAGCATAAGATCTGAACTCTTAAGACAAAAAGGGAAATTACAGTCAGTGTTATTAGTGCCTGTCTTCTCTAGCAGCAGGAAATAAGGAGTAGATAAGATTGGATTATTTTCTTGTACACTTAAACTAGCTAACTGGACCCTAAGGTGGCATGTTCTTGTATGTATGTATTTGCTAGGGATTTAAAAGCTGCTGACCCTTGCATCTCCTTGAAATCAGTATCATGGCTCCCATTGCTTTTAGGGGGAACAGAGGACAAAGCTGCAAATCCTATTGGATAATTACGAACAAAACAAAGAGTTGTAGTATATAGTAAAGCCCCACATGGCTGTGATTCAGAAAAGCATTCTGTGTTCTTTGTTAGAGAAGTAAATCACATAGCAGCAGGGGACATTTTTGATGTTCTAAATGTTCTACAAAAACTAAACGCAATTTTGACCGTCCAGGTTTATGCAATCTATGCCTACACAAATTTTTTTCACCTTTGAGGTTTGTTTGGGTTTTTTTACTTCACCAAACCCCCTACTTGTTTCTTATTTTAATGTTCCAGGGTGCATGTGTTTCCACAGGTGATCACTGAAACCCCAAGAAGGTAACAGCTGTTGTGAATGTACAGATTGCTCAGCTATTTAGCAGTTTAAAATGAACTTGGGGTTTTCTTGTGATCTGGGTGTTGATGACACTGTTAATAAATACTTAAGGAGGAAAAATGTTACATAAATTTGGGCTCACCTAGGTTTTCCTTTATATTCAAAGCACAACATAATTAAAACGCACCCAGTACAGAATCACAGCTTCATTTAACTCATCTCAACCTACCCACTCTGTGCTGAGATGAATGTATCCCGCTTTTCGTTCGATGTGTCCCGTTGTGTTAAACATACCACACTGATCTATAAGTGGCAAGCTCTGTGGGTGCCCAGGATTGTTATCAGAGCCAGACACTATATGCTCGCAAGACGTGCCTCCACACAGCTCCTCTACTTTGAAGAAAAAGAAATGTGTAATTTTATCTCACTTGTCTTTTCAAAACAGGTTTCTAATCCACATTTAATCCATTTCCTTGCAAAGAAACCATTGCAAACACAATTTTCCCATTAAAATCAACAATCTATTACTCTTTTTTTCTGTTACATTTCCTGGTTTTTTTCATGGTGTTATCATAATCCAGAAATATGTAACATTGTAATCTGTAAAGAATTTTTAAAATTAGTTGAAAATCATTACTTTTCACAGCTGCTATTCAGGAAAATGGCACTTCTTTTTTTTTTATGTGATTTTTAAGGCTGGACTGTTATATTTTAGGATCTCTAACCAAAGGTTGAAATCTTCTGAAAACCTTCCTCTGATTATCTCTGCCAAGCAGGGCTGTCAAGTAGGAGAAAAAAAAATGCAACCCAAAAACTGAGTCTCTCCAGATTTTTAAAACAGTACTTAATGCTTAACAGTTTGAAGCATACAAGGATCTAATTTCTTGAACGTGGAATTTTTAAGGAAATACGTATTTATGGTAAACTCTCATGTTTTATAAAATAGACACGTCACCAGCTATCTTTCTGGTGCAAAACTGCTCTATTGTGTGTGATGTTAATCAGCCTCAGACTAATGAGAATTATTTACCTCTTCTTTACTGCCAGAGGAGGAAGCCTATGTAAGCTTCTGTTGATCGTACCACAAGTCATGGCTCAGTCTTCCTATGGAAAATAATGACTGCTTTAAAAGTCTTAATGTTTCTGAAAATAGTGAATACAAGGGTTTTTTTAGCCATCTGTTTTCTGTGAATTTAGCATTTTCATTTTCTGTGCTTTGATCTGCAACTCGGAGGATATGAGTAAGTTTTAAAAGGGAAGTGTAGTTTCTTCATTGACCACATAAATGCAAGAGCTGGGCTTTTATGAAAGATAATTCAGTATTATGAAAGTAGTGAACCCATCTAAATTGGGGTGGCTGAGACGACCTTAGAGCATGAGAAGTACTAGCTGCTAATGAACAGAGTGACGGGAAGATAAATATTTCTGAGCCCTGGCATTGCATCCCAACAGCCAAGTACCTGCACCCAGAGTTCAACTTAATTGTTCCTTTTCCTTGCAGGCACAAGACAAATGTTTTCCTATATGCACTTGTCTATATTTCTGAACAGAGATTTAGTGTATTTATCTAAAGTAAGTCTATCTATCCACTTACCACCTGTGCCCTCTTCACAACTTTGCTTTTTATTGTTTGGAGGGGTTTTTTTCGGATAAAGATTCGTTCCTTACGTGTCTCTAGCTCTGAGGTTATATTTTCTTTAAATACACACACTGTTCGTGTGACAATGTGCTGAGTATACACAGTAACAAAGATACATGTGCTTCTGACCTGTATGCAGGGCCCAGAGTCATGGAGCAGAAAGGGAGTGAACTTGTCGTCACTTTTGGCAGCGATACCCCAGCTGTTGTCATTGAAAATGCTGGAGCCGTGCCTCTGCAACTCAATAGGTAAGCCCTGCCAATCTATTAGCTGAGCTGTTTAGCATGGACTTTGATTAACTTCGTTCAAATTTAACTTTCTCTTGGGAAACTTAGCTATTTGACTTCTGTTGTTACTGTGGTTGTGGGTAATATTTGGAGATGTACATTATGAAAATGAACAAATAAATTATTGTATTGAGAGGGATTTTTGTTTGGCATCATCAAGCTGTATTCATGACTACCAACAGCTGAACCAGCCAGATGTGTGTGTACGTGAGTAGTTTTTCAGGCACATAGGCTTTAGCACAATAAATCCATTAGTGCTGATTGCTTCCCTTTTTCTAAAAGGCCCTGCTTTTTCACTTCATTTTGCTGTCTCTAACTCTAAATCAGCAAATATGTGGCTTTCAAGAAAATCCTAAAGAGATGGATGCTTGCAAATTATATAATTTAATGTGTTACTCACAAAACAGCAGAAGAATTTGTTAAGGGTGACTCAAGAGTTCATTGCCTACCTCTTGTAGTCGCAAAATAGATCTTTGTGACTGGGGTGGGGGGAGTGAGGCGTTTGCCTTCAACCTTCTTTATGCTGTACTGAATGACAGATGCCTTGTCTGGTTTATGCCTAGGAAGACATACTGTATGAGAAAGGCATCTGCTTTCTCTCTGAGAGAGAGCCAGGACCAGGAAGCATGTGTGGTACAGTCCCTTAGTGGCAGAATGTTCTACTCTGTTGAAGGGGAATTGTAAATACGTTTATTGAGGTTTATTATCTTGGAGTTGAAACGTAGCCTGCAACTTGAAACTTAACGTTCTCTCACAACATTTTGTATTTTACTTTGGAGTCTGACAACTGAAGGCAGTTAGAGGGAGAAGTGATTTCCCCGTGACCTCAACTATTTGTTTTGCACCGATGTGCTTGCACATTTCTCAGCATTGAAAGTTGCACATGGTGACTAAGCTGTTACAACACCTCCCTGTCAGCAGAAGGAGAGGTCTTCCTTCCTCTCCATGTCCCTCCCACTGCCCAGATCTCAGCTCTCCCTTCTGCCCTTTGCCACTTATAGGACCAGTCAGAGAGCTGGGAAGTATGATGGTTTGGAAGCACAGGGCCAGGAGAGGAGGGAGGAGGAAAGAAGAGAAAGCGGGGCAGGGGAGAAGGTACCATCCCTTTCATGGTTCTAAGATCAGCTTCCGTCAAAGCCAAAAGGCATGTAACTTCACCCAATGTTTCACTTTTCCCATCTATGTATGCTTAGTCAATGAGCATATTACAGTGACGCACAGTACAGAAAAACATTTTTTGAAGACTTGGGAAGTGTCTGGAAAATGAGATTTGAAAGTATGTGTTATGTTCCTCTCCAAGGAAGAAGTTGTCACAACTTCTTCTCAAAATCCCAGCCTTTTTTGCAGTCTCCCCAAACACATCCTTAAGCAAGACGGAATGCAGCTTCATCATGGGATATGTCCAACAGACCCCTCAAGATAAGGTCCATGAATTAAGCTCTTACTCATTTCCAATTGATATGCCAAGGAGTCTTTTTTTAAGGCACATACCTGCCAGGCAAGTAGTGCTGTCAGAAACACTTGCAGTGATGCGACTCTTCAGAACAAGCCACTATTTGTTAGTTCACTGGACATAGCTGGCAGTGCCCTTTAATTAGAGGTATGAGTCAAAATTCAGATTATGCCTACAGATGCAGGAGTAGCCACAAAACAGGCTTTGCTTTTCCCAGAAAATACATTGTTGCTTCCTTTCCCTCTATGTGCCTCTTCTTATGCATCTTTGCTTATTATATTATGTCCACTTAGAACTTTAATTAATGAAATCACTCTTCAGTTATCAGATCTTCTGTTATCTCTGCCATGGTGCTTTTGCCTCAGGAAAACAACCCATTCACCTCTTGAGAGATCATTTTATACCAGTCTGCCTGCCCTGGGTTCTGTTTGCTTACATTTTGCTTTCTACAGTCAAGGCTAGTGGTTAACCATCTCCTCACCTCTCCTCTGGCCAGCAGCACATAGGAAGCTGGAGAAGCATAAATGCAGTTCATCAAAACAATTCCAAAAGCCCCTCTTTACATACTGAGAGTTTGTGTAGGGGTACAAAAAGAGTCACCCAAGGTGTTTTGAAATTTTAAATACAGCAAGGAGTTAAGTATTTCTTGTTCACGTGTGTAAATGGAACGACATTTCAGGAGTCTGCAAGTCACCAGCCACATCTTTGAAGCCTGGTGTGTTGAGGGGAAGAAAATTGCCCCTTGAGCTTACATACAGTTTATGGACTTTAGAAAAAGGATGATTTTGTTAATGGTTAACCAAGTCAGCAACAAGACTGGGGAAACTGCTAATGATATACTTACCTGAGAGTACAGATAGAGCACTTTGTAAAATGATGCATGACATCCACATGCATACACAGACATAACCCAAGGAAAACTGAGCAGAGTATCACAAGGGGAGTGCAAGTTTTCCTGACTCACAGGGCAAGTAATACAGTCAGGGGTGTATAACTTAAAATGACTGCTTCCAAAAAACAGTGTTATGTATATAAGAACAAAGTTTACTCCAGTTGTGGTAGGTTTGATTTTGTCTTTGCCTGCCCACACTTCGGGTGAGACCAATAACTTGTGCTAGAGAGTCCTTGGCTCAGTAACATCCAGGTTCCTGCATGTTCCTGTGTTGACTGGACACTTTTGTTATGTAAACACTAAATGATAAGGACTATAGTCAAAAAAGAGAACTGGTTTGCACTGGGATATGGCCCTATGGCATTTAGTCATTACCTCCATTTCAGCCCCACCTCTGAAGGAGATGGCTGCTTTGCTTATGGATGCTGTCTAAATTGCCAGGGGCTGCATACTAATAACTATGTTTTTCCCTGCCTTTGCATTAGAGAGGCAGATCAGCTCCTCACAGACAATCTCACTCTCTGTGCTGCATTTGTGCTGGCCCTGCCATGGTCTGTACATTACAGCACAACTTCTGTTAACGAACAGGGCATGATTTTGAGAGTCCTCTGAAACTCTATGGACATGTTCTTCCACAGGCTGGGGAAGGGCTGCTACTCTCTCCCATCTTGCACTGCCTGTCTGTGGGCCTCACTAGCAACAGCAGCTGGCAGTCAGTTTAAAGGGAGCTTTCACAACTGTCTGTAACCATAGTGATCAGTGGATCCAGGAGCTAGAACAGCAAGCGCATGTGTAATGCTTCTTTTCTGTGGCATCTTCTCCTTTTCCTGAAAATACCTGCACATTCTGCTCATGCTATGGAGTACAGTACATACATACAGTACATACCCTGGAAAGTAGTTCCTCTTTTAATTTTTAAAGACTTTTAAAAGCCTGTTTATTATTTCCAAAGGAGAACCACTTCCCTTCAAAGAATATACTTAAAACAACATAATTTCTGTGACCACCCTGCATTCACTGGATGTATATAAATATCTTCAGTAAGAAAATATACACAGAAGATTACTAATATGATGCAAATTATCATGTTTAAAGGTTCCTCCCTCTTGTATTACAAACTTCATGTTTGCTGAGTAGCTTCTCTTTGCATTAAGGGACTCAATATTGCTGCTTGGCTTTCTGCCACGTTTCATTGCTTAACTCCTTTTGATAATATGCAGCTCTTCTGTTTATTAGGTGTGTATGTTTAGTGAGGCATCTCCACTGGGCCCTGTTAAATATCTCTCTCAGCACTTCTCATACTTAGTGACTAGTTTCTCCCGTCTCTGCAGTCCCATTCGGGGAACTCCCAAGCGCCTCAGCCTGAAGTGTAGCACACAGTCACTGTTACAACATGCAATAATAGTTCAGGGAAGAGGAACGTCCTAGTCAGAGGTTGACCCCACAGCCCACTGCTTCTATATGTTAGTGCAGATCCTGCAGTGGCTCCTACACTGGCAAAAGTCTGCCCCAGACACTGGAGGCTTCACACACCCCTGGGGATCTGCAGGCACCACAGCGTGCAAATGAGCCATAGCCTGAGAGAGATACACTGACATAAACCTTTTGAAGAGAAGTGACATAAAAGCTCCAGCATCTTTGTTAATTGTTTGCATAACGAAGTTAGAAAGTTTCTGAGTATCAGAATGATTAAAGGAAATTATGTGGGTTCTTGCTGCACCAAGGCAGAACTGCCTGGAGAATTATTTTTGCTGCCTCTTGTTTTAGCTACTCTGTTTGGTCTCTTAAACTGTTTTCACCTAGTCTGTAATGTACACACCTGATAAGGGAGTACATATATGTAAATATTCACTAAAATAGATGTATCAGCTTTGATAAATGAATCTGAACAGCACAAAATACGTAGTACAGGTACTAAAACCAGAGAAAATTACTAGAACTTTTTTCCTTTTGTGTGTACTGTAGATGTCAATACACTTGTCACTATTTCCATGATAGTGTTATCTATGCCGTAAGTGGTCTATAAGCTCACACACTACCTGCACTGACGAGATGGAGGAGAGGAGGGTTTTCCTCAGGACAGTTACATTTAAAAATGAGACTTCAATCCTTAAACAAGACAGAGATGCCCTTGGATTTATTCAGGAATGCTTCAGAGTGTAGAGCACTTGGGACCTCCCCTTATCTGCTCTAGAAAAACAATGGGCCGCAAGAGTCACGGCCAGGGCCATGTCTACTGAAGTGTGTAGCTGACACACAGGCAAAGCTCCCACAGTTGTGGGGCTCTGCAGCTCCTCACTACCCTTGATCGCTAAGGCTCAATATTACAAAGTGACAGACCCACTCTGGCCATGCTGAAATCTCTCCGCTTCCATGGAAATTCACTGAAGTGGAAAGTTCCAAACACTTTCCAAGGGCTACTTGACACTCTGCAAGCTGAAGCAGTAGCAGTTTGTCATTTATTTATCTTTCATTTGCATGTTGGCAGTCTTGCTGAATGAGGCCTGGCAGGTACTTACACTAAGGCCTCTCTCGATCACCGTAGAATTAAGGTGTGGTGATGACACCTCAGTCTATATGAAGGCACATCTGTGTGGTGAGCATAGGGTTGGCAAAGCCCAAACAACTCTCTTTCTGAAAGGCTGAGTCCAAACTGTCAAATGTTGCTTCTCTGCTGGGGGCTATCAAATTAAGGTGCTTGTTAAAAGACAAGCGGGAATTTACAAAAAAATCTGATAAAGGGAGGAAGGAGGCAAAAAGAGCAAGCAAACATAATTGCCTGAATACTGTAATTCATCACTAGCATTCTTAGGTTTCCTTCAGACAACTGAACCCTTCTGAAAGAATAGCAAGTACAGCTTATGATATTTGATGCTAGCCACACACTGGAAAGTTTGGAAACTGAATCTCAGGACCTGCGCCTACTGAAGTCTGACTAATGCTTTGTGTCTTTGTTACATTTACTTGATCCCCAGTTCAAATTACAGCTGAGAAACTGACCACATAATGAGATAAAAGAGAAGTTTATCTGTATCAGACACAACCTTTGCCTCCCTTGTGCCTGGTCTCTCTCTGTGTGAATTGGTATAGCTTGGCAGGATTTGAGTGAAAAAGGAAATAAAATATTTCCAAATCTTTTACCTATATAAGAGCCATCCTTGTTCAACTTACCTTACTTATGTTTTTCTTTCATTTTCTACCAACATTTGCAAAAAGTGTTTCTTTTTGCTCATATTACAGGGAGATTTTTTTCACAGACCAGTTTTATATAAACTCACTACATAGCAGAAATAATGCATATCATTGAACCGATGAGTCACATGCAACAAATAATGCATTATGGATAGTAGAAGTCAAAAGAGAAGTCATAAGCCTAATGCAGCATTTCAATCCTGTTTACAACATCCAATGATAGTGCTTAGATTCAGTTCTTAGTTTATTTGCCAACAAACTGGCAAACTTTTCAGTTTCTGTAAGCCAAAAATAAGTGTCACTGATTTCCTTTTGCTGGTTCTTACTTTCCATACCTTGCTTTCCAACTTATCAAAACAAAACAAAACAAAAAAAAAAGAGGAAGACATAAGAGACAAATAATTAATAGTTGTCCTTTAGCTGAAACTTTAAAGAAGAAAGCCACTGGCCAATGCACAGATGCCATGAGAGTTGCCACCAATTGCTACTATTGCTGAAAGACTGAGCCCAGAGAAGAAGGAGCAGGTAAGAGGCAAACTGCTGCAACCCCTCTGTCCCTATCTCCATGGTCTGCATAGCTGAATGAGTCATACTAAAGGCCCTGTTTATACTGTGTGTCTTGTGGTTAAAAATTTTACTTTCCAAAAGCTTTGGGTATTTCTTACAAGTGTTATGATCAAGCATATTAAATTCATATGTGGCATGGGTATAAGAAACATAAAGCATGTTTTGATTAGTTGCAGAAGAGTTACACTCCTACTTTGGGACCACGATTGTATCTTTTACGTATAGCAGTCAGACAAAATAGTTGCTTGCTTTGCATCTGGTGGCACAGAAATTGGTATGATATTGATCTAACACAATCTTTCTCTTCAGCGTCACACTGCTAAACATCGGCTGTGCACACACCATCCTCTGTCTCTCTGGCCTCAGAGAGATCTGGCTGATGCAGGGAGTGTATTTAAAGCAAAAGTGGGGAGATAAAATGGGCTGACATTGCTCCAGGACTGTGCTGTGTTCCTAGCTACCTCCTTTGCAGATCAGCCATCAACACAAACTCTTTGCCATCCTTTGCTTCCAGTCTCTTCACTTCCAGTCAGCTTCACTGCCTGTTCCTTTACTTACACTTTGTCCATGGTTTACTAGCTTCAGCTTTGGTTTCCCACTGTACTTCCTTTCCTTCCTCAGATAAAAGAGGGGTATGATGGTCTGGTTTGTCCCCACTCCTTCTATTTCTCACTTGTGGACCAAACTGTAGTGCGAGCCCTTTGCAGCAAAGACTAGCTTACTGTGAATTTTGCAGTGCTCCCGCCCCAAACATCCCAATCCAATCTGAGGCCTCTTGGTGCTGCTTAACTGGCCCATCCACTGCATGAGGAAAACACAGTCCTCCCTCCTGCATGGATGTAACAAGGTGATTTTGGCCTCTGTTCTCTTTGAAGGCCCAACTGAAATCACGTCTCACATGGGAGTCACCTGATGATGAGCATCTTCTTCAAGGAGTAAATAATTCTGTGACAACTCCCTTAACTCATCACATCTCTCTTTTACCCAGTTTTGCTTTTCTACAGCTCCAAGGCTTTTCCACACTGCACCTCCAACAGCCAGTGGAGCAAGGTCCTGTTGTTTTCTTGCCCAAGCCTTGCTTGCTGGGAGCCAGCCAGCCCCAGGTGCAATTTCCTCATGCTCCTACGACTAGTGATGGAGAAGTGGCATAGCTGGAGCAGGGACAAGCCACCCTGTTTCTCACAAGAGAGCAGAGCTGTCCCAGGCTGATGGCCTCTTTCTGCTCTAGTTTGTGAGGGTGTTGCCTGCTGCCTCCTCCTCTGCCTGAGGTGAAGAAGCTGCCTGTCTCCTTCAACAGCCCTGGCCTGCCCAGCTTGCCAGAGCAGTGCTGGGAGACACAGCCTGCCAGCGTCTTGCCCAGCACTTGTGAACTGCAGGGCCACTGCTGCCTCTCATCATCCAGCACTACAATGCTGCACATTGCCTTTCTGCAGGCCTGTGAGCTGGAGTGAGACTTCCCAGATTTGCCTTGGGAGCCCAAAGTCAGCCAGTGCCAAGGAGATTTGGAGGCTACCCCAGGGTTGAAAAGGCACCTAGCCACACTGTGGGGAGCTGAGCAGGGTCTCACCCATCCAGGCTCAGGAAAACAAAGCAGAACATTTGAAATTTCTGAGTTTGTTTTTCCTGCTAATACCCTGCTAATGTGTTGGGCTTTGCGGAGATCTTATGGCAAAGAAGAATGTTGGGAATGTGCCTGTGAGAAATGGTCCCAGAGGGCTGATGCTCATATATAAAAGGCAGAATGATGTCTCCTTCCCTTAGGCCCTTTCCAAAGCACCTTCTGGTCCTTTGTGGGGACTTTACACCAGCCTGTCATCGTGCCCCTGCAAGCAGCTGCCTGGCTCTTGCTGTTACCCTGGAATCTGTCACTTCTCCTCTCTCAGTGTGGGGAGGCTGGGGGGTTTTTGAAGGGCTGTGTTAACCAGAGGTAGCAAAGTTTTCCTCTTATTGCTATAGGAAGTAGTGAGGACACTGCTGCCACATGGTTGATCTTAACAATTCCTTATACGTAGAGGGCAGAGAGTCTCATCCCTGTGCTGCCTATGCAGCCTGCTTTAAGCCCTGGCTCAGAGCAGTCAGCCACCCATGAAAGCACCTGCTAAGAGAAAAGCCATGGGAAAGGGAGACTGAGTACTGCTTATAAGGGCAGGCACTGCTGTCAGTGAACTACATTTCGTATATAACATTTGCTCTCTCTCATGACATGATGTCAGTCAGCCTGTGGCCTTATTGGATTGTGTAGGAAAATGAATACTATTGGTCAGTTCTAGTCAGCCAATCCATTCCTATTTGGAGGCAAACTTCATGCTAGAAGATGAGTGTGTAGTTAGCTGACAGAAAAGAAACAAGGCAAAACTTTATAGCACAGAATGTTTTTGTTGTTTAAAAGGATACACTTACAATGAGCCCAATTCATTAGCTTTCTTTTAAAGTCATACACCTTCAGAGATAATGATCTTTACATTTTAATTCCATTTCTAAGTGACTTGGTTTGACCTGTTTTGCTAGAAATAGTAATCCTGCTCATGAATACCATCTGCCCATTCAGACTGCTGGTGTACTAAATAATATCTTCAAGGCTGGAGCTTACGGCTTTAACTATCACATGATACACAGTCCCATGCCTCTTAATCAGAGCATCAAGTGATTTATTCAATGTGCTTTTTAATTTCCTGCCATGGCTTGCCCTCTCAGAAGTTTCCAACAGCTTGAGGCAGCCAGAATTCACTCTTCAGGCTGCCTCCTGCCTGACTGGCAATGCTTTTATAAGCAGCAGCGCTCTCAATTTTATCTTGCTGTGTTTGCTTCTCTCCTTGTAAACACTGGAAGTGTTCAAGGCCAGGTCGGATGGGGCTCTGAGCAACCTGTTCTGCTGAAAGATATCCCTGCCCACAACAAGGAGGGGTTAGAAAGAGATAATCTTTAAGGTCACTTCCAATCCTAACCATTCTATGATTCCCATAAAATTGTGAACATTGTTAGATGAAGCATGTAACTACAATGAGTGCAGCAAGATTGCCTCTGTCTCCAAAACCCGCTCTAATTAAAAAAGATTGTTTCTTTGCACCCCACCTGGAGCAATAGGACCCTGAATTGTCCGGCTTTCAGGCCGTACTGCACTGTAAATATAACAGAGAGATTGACTAGATTACGTAAGTAACATTACATACTTGGTGTTTCCATGTCACATTGCTATGCAAAAACTCAGCCTGAAATGTATTTGGCAACTGCCATTTTTGGGTTTACATAAATGCAGACAGAGCATTCATTTAGTCAGGTTTTCTGCTGGAAATGTAACTAGACCTAGTTACCCAAAATTTTATCCAATCACCAGACTTTAAATCTTTTTTTTTTTTTTTATTCTTAAAAGTTCTTACAATCCCTTAAGCTAAGGAAGCACGTCACTCATTCTTTCTTAGGGCAAACAGAGACCAAACCTACTGAGAAAAATTTTGAAAAGCTTAATGTTGATCTCCTGACTTGCAGCCTGCGACTATAATCACAAGACCATCCTTCCTCCAATTCTCGTAATAAAAAGCAATGACAAAAGCCAGATGGAGACCAAAATGTATCTTTTCTTGGCAAATGTCTAAATATTAAGATTAGGTATGTGTGTTGCTGTTATTTTTTATTTTAGGTCACAGTGAAGTAAAAGAAGGGAACTTTCTTAGCATCTCCTTTCAGAATGGCTGTCTCCCTGAACGTAGGTGTCTAATTTTATTCTGGCTGTCTTATTGAAATTATAGCTTCCATCTGAGACTAAGTTGCATTGTTTTTCTCTTACAGTCATACAAGCAGAATATAATAGCTGTTACATTCTACACGGGGTTGGGAGGAAGGCTGCTGTGAGAGCAGCACAGCATAGAGCCAAAGATACAAATCCCAGCTTTTCCTGACTCTGAAATAACATTCTGCATTTTTGTGGTTTAGGTGGTACATCACACTGGAGCTGAAGAAGCAGAACCCTCCTGAATGAGTCATTTGTATATCCTGTAATTGTGGTTTTGTTTATCATCCTGCCAAGATAAAGGTTAGAATCCTGTAAAGGATAACTTAAAATTGTATGTTGCCACTACAACACCATCAGCTGTCTACATTAGTATTATCTTCTAATTTTTGTAATCTTCTTCATCCATCTCTTTGAGATTTTTTTGTTAACAAGAACATGCATTTAGTTTTCTCACAGGTCCTAGCATTGCTCTCACCATCTAGGACAGCATTAGTGCTACAGAGGTGCCACTTCTTGTGACATTCAAAGTATTAAAGCATGATTTCCTGAATGTGTTCAGTACAGCCAGGATGTGTTAAAGCAGTTGATATGCAGAGTGCACATCACACTACGAAAATTATGTATTCAAGAACTGACTTGGTAAATCAGCATCAGCGTAAGCAAAACTGACCTCGCTTATGCACTCTAAAGACATTATTCCATGTGCAAGGGTCTCCATGGTGTTCATATCTATTCTGTCTGTAGTCATGGTGACTTGAACACCAACTCCAAATACCTGAAGGAGGAGCTTCTTGTAAGTTTTCAAACAGGATTGCTGTTGTACAGCAGGAGAGGCTGGAGGATAAAATCTGCCGGGCTACTACCCTCAGTCCTCCAGTATTAACATCAGTTTAAAGTCTTTGTCTCAGAAGAGAGACAAAGGTGAATGATCAGCTTTCATTTCCTACTGGTCGTGAACAGGTGAGAGATGTTTGAGTTGATTTCAGGACATGACAGAACTGTGCAGGAAGAGCCAGAGACTCAGATGGCTTCCAAAATTCATGATGTTGTCATCAGACACCTTCTAGTAGCATCCTGCCTGGATGGCTTCATGCTGCTTCTGAAACAATTGTTTGTGATCTCTTTTATAAATCCATACTCTGACCAAAACCTACATTCCTGGGTCTCAAAGTGAAGAATAGCAACTAAAGAACTGCTGGATGGGGAAATGAGTGTGTCTATGTCCTCATTAGGAATTTGGCACCACTGCACCACAGGTCTGCAGTTTGAAAAGGATCACAGTGGTGGCCACCTGGAAAATTCTGTTTTGCTCTAGACAGGATCGCTCAGACAGTGGCTCACGGCTAGGAGACCTGCAGCAGGCACTGCTGTAGTGTTTGGAAGCAGAAGTGCATGGTACACCAACATTCCTGGAAATTACAGTAGATGAGCTCCCCAAGAAACAACAATTGAAACTTAGTCTGATCCTCTTCCTCAACAAGCCCTGAAGAACCATAACGTATGCCAATCTGTAGTGAAGCAGATGTTAGAGGGCTATTGTGGAAAGGGCTGAGGCATGAATATCACGAGTGGATACACTGCATAAAAAAATATTCCATATACCCTCTTTCCAGGGAACTACACTGGAGCTATTGTTACCATCTTGTTGAGCATCTGAGTAAACATCTACAGCAGACATTGGTGAGAATTACTTTTGACCACTTGTGTAACCATGTATAATTTTACTTGTGTTTTCAACTAACTCTCTTATCAGAATGAAAAACAGTAGAAATTGATGAAGAAAATAGTTGAATAAATTACTGTAACCAATAATTGACATCTGATAACAAGCTTTTCTCAGGAAAGAAGCTGGAATGCATGAGCTAAGTATAAGTTATTTAGAGATATAATCACAAAAAGTGTAATGCCTCGATTAGGAAACCTATACAGAGAGAATCCTGTAGCTTGTCCGGTAATGGAACTTTATAATGTGATATTTGTAATTAATGTCTTTAAAGGCAAATATTAACATACTGCTCTGACAAAAGATGAGCTTTATTTTTCAGCCAAAGCATAGCCTTACAAAGAGTGTTATTTGTAAATGCAATCAATATACTTGTGGGAAAACCACACATTTTCTGAAACAGAGAGAGACAACAAAATACCTAGTGCAGTAAAAACTGATGAGCTAAGTGACATTTTACACCTCAGTAATGTTTTGGTAAACAGTCATAACTTCATTCAAAATTAATAATATGTACTTCGTTTTCTCTTTGTTTCCAGGGTAAAATGTTTCTCCTCCAAAAATTCCAAATACCCTGAACTGCAAAGTACGCACAGTGCTAAGCTGAGCTAACAGAACACTCCTGCAACTAAAAAAGAAAGAACAGTCATCTGTGCATCAGGAAAGACAAAAGGAGGAAGAGCTCTGATCATTACATTAAGCCATGCAGCCAGTTACTAAGTGCTAGTCAATAGAGATAGATAAAGAAACAAACGAAGTCCTTTCCAGTAATAGAGGGAAGCAGAGGTCTCAGAAATAGCATAGCAAAAAATCTGCTCTGCCTGGAGGAAGCCATTTCCATCACTCAGGCTCCATTGCCATCAGCTGTGACACATGCAGACTCTGGAAATGGTACTGTTTCAGTTCTGAGTGCATACAGCACTTAGGCTTTCCTGTTCCCAAATTACACAGTTGTCTTCTTGTCTGAGCAGAAATATCTGTTTAAAATTGTACTCATGGTAAGATTTATGTCCTACATGGACTGGAGCCAGCAAGTGACAAATTGATTTTGTACAACATGCTTGTAAGCCCCACACTTCACTCTCTGCCAGAGGAGCATTTCCAGATTTTCAAGTGCTGCAGACCTTTGGACCCTCATCAGGTGGTTGTGCCACTCTTCCAGTACGTTGGACACATGCTCTGGGTGAGCAGGATCTAAACTCTACCCTGGTTTTGTAACTCTGCACTCCTGCTCAGTGTGTGCTTCCCCTGCCCAAAACAGTCACCTTACCTGAGAAAGGAGGCCCCTCTTCCCACTTCTGTACAACTGCATCAGTGCTGGGACTTCCTGCCTGCCTAAGTACACCCTGTATCAGACCTCCAATGCTCTGGTTTCCTGTTCCATAGGCAAACAATAGCTCAAGAAGTTAGAAGAAAACAGGCTTGCAAAAGTTTTTGACAGACCTGTGTGTAATTTAGGTAGCACCTGACACACAGAGATCTAGATTACCCTCACAGCTCACTTTGTCCTCATGAATCCGGGCTTTCTTTGGTTCAGATCTTCCATGTAGTGAGCCCAGAGTTCTTTCCTTCTTCAGTTTAAGACTTCAACCACTTCTATCATCAATGGCAAGGGAGGGAGAGGGACAGTTTCGGGGGCCAGTTCAAGCCCCTTATGCAGCATCCCTGTGTTAGGACGGACTGAGTTGCCTTCAGGAAATTAGTGTCTCTCACCACTGATCAGATAAGAACTTTGGTTTAGACTGCATGTCTAACTTATTGTGGGGACAAGTTAGATGAGACAAAGATTAAGCCTCATTTGCCTATTGTAGATGTCTAGCTTCCAAGCAAAACTCAAAAGAGTCATCAAAATATTTACAAATGACCAGGTAGATGCACAAACAGATTTCCTGATCATCTTATGACATGGAGATACTGCAGCATCACTGCAGAAATTATTTTATCTCTCTGTCAGACAAAACATTCTGCTATAGTACTGTAGTATTTCATAGCTTCCTGCGCTGGGTTTTGTCTCCTTGAAATTGAGAAGCAACTTCCTCTTGGTATAAGAATAGAAAGGACTTCTACAGCTGGAGAATTTCCAAGAGCTTGTCAAAATTGAGAAGTCAGATTAAATAGTGATTAGAACATTGCAACATTAGCAACATTGCACTGGTGGTGATCTGTGTCTCCTTCTTTCATACCAGCTGCCCCTTGTACAGAGATTGCCTGAACTACCCCTCAGACAACTATAAAGTTGGAGTAAATCCTCTGAAGTTAAGGTGGTGTGGATCTGGTGTCTATAAATGCAGATTCAAGCACGATACAACTGTGCTTATCCAGGACCTGCACTTTGTCTTCATGGTGAGGCTTAAAAGACTGACATGCAGACTGAAAGGAAAATGGATAGCATTTTTCTTCGTCCTGTAGGTGCATGTCCCGCTTCTCCCTTGTGTTGGCAATGGACTTGTGACTATGGCATCAAGGAGGTCAGCAAGCTGACCTGGTTGAAAACTTGCCCTAGAAAAATAGCAGGTTGTTTTTCAGCTGGGTCAGTGGGCTGAAAGGTCTGACTGCAAGATCAGACAAACAAAAGAACTCCCGTTCCAGCACCTGAGCTAAGTGAAACTGTGCCCTGGGATGTAGCTGTGACTATGCAGAAAACAAACAACTGATGTGCCCAGCAAATATTTGAGGCAAATCCCAAGACCATATCTGACAAGAAAAGCCGTAAGTAATTTGGTAAAATAAGATTAGTAGGCAAACAGGCATAGTGATGTGTGTCAGAAAAGCTCAAAGCAGCACTCTCAACTGTCTATTCTTCATAAGAAACACAAATATTACATTGACAGTTCAGGGAAGTGCGTAAAGAATTAGTGATTTCTCAGTTCTAATTGTGCTTTTGACATCTGGCTGCTGTCAGCACATTCACAATGCGAAGATCCCTGTTTCCAAGGGTTTGTGACTCTGGATCTCATCACATTTAGCTGAAACGCGCTCCCAGTGTTTGTTGTAAGAGAGTTGGTGTCTATGCAGTTGAGATCACCCAGATTTAGCTCAAGTAATTTAGTATTTTAGAACTAATATAATTTCTTCAGCGTGACTAAAGTAAGGGAATCCTGCCCTTGTTATCTTTGCAGATGGAAATTCAAAAAGAGACCTCTAAAACTTCAGGCTCTAAGATGTATGTGCAGATTTTGAATTGCAAAGTTTGATCACCTTTTTCTTCTTCTTTTCATTTTTAATATTGTGCTTAGAGAAATCACACCAATTGGAGATCAGAAACTAATTTTGAAAATCAGCTTAGATTGCTTATTGGACTTTTTTTGCAGAATAGGACAGAGTTTTTAGATCTTCACACAGTTGGCTCAGTTCATGAATATGGCCTTAAGGCCAAACTGTTCCCTTTTTACATGCCTGTGTACAATATTCAAGCAAATACAATGGAATGGCATATTGGAAAGCTTTTAGCCTCTTGCACCACTTAGCAGAATCTTTTTAGCTGTCTGCACTGTTTACTCCTTCTCCCGCACCACTGACAGTAAAAGCCTGCAGGAATCCTTTTTGCTTTCCTTCTTTCCTGTTTTTTTTTTTCTCCTGTTCTTTTTTTCCCCTCCAGTAGCACTACAGACACAGTGGCATAACCAACTCAAGGAAAAACAAACCAAAGCAACTTTTGAATTCCAGACCTCTGCAGGACTGGCTGCTTGTGCGGAGCTGAAAGGGAGCCAGAAAATACCAGCAAGGAAGCCGTGATTTCATCCAGCAATCTGACAGAAACTCCAAGGCTTCACTGCAGCAGTTTGTGCAGATACAGCAGCTTCCCTCTGCCTGGGTCCATGTCAAATGCTAGCCACAGGAGGAGGATGCCTATGTAATGTTATGTCGCTGCCCTTTCGGTTTTGAGTTGCAACGTTCTGACAAAACCAGGTATGCTCTACAAGATTTTAAATAGGTTTTTTTTCCTTATGATGGTGTCTAATTTCTAAGGGGAGGGTAAGACGTATGGAAATGGGGAAGATTGGTGGGAGAAAGAAAGGTCCCCGGGGGGGGTCATTCCTGTTGCCACGGGGTTGTGGTAGTCAGGTCTCTTGTGTGAGGAGGTGCAGGAAAATTAACTTAAGCGGAGGAGGCTGGGTTATTTTCCTGGGGTATAGGTTAGCAGGGACGTCTCTGGTGAGGTCTGGCATGAAGATTCAGTGTGATTAACGCCTGAGTCACACGTTTTGGTATTTGTCTGGGGTCTGATATTTGTGTTTTGGTATTTGTTCATCAGTTTTTATGCAGAGTCAGCAGGCTGCGAAGAACCACTGACCAGGTGGGGCAGAAAGTTTAGGATGGTGTATGCTGGGTTGGTGAAACACTAAAGATTCTATCAAACCCATTTACACCACTGTGACTCTGGGGTGACTCTGCTGAAAGGGGTAGAGGAATGCTGACAAAATTGTGAACAGGGGTTTGCCTTATACTGTGTCAAAGAGAAGATTTGGCAGAGGGCCTAGCTGGGTGCTGGGAGCTATGTAGTATCTGAATGTGTAAATGCATGTGTTTCTAAAAATGTTTGTGCCAGTTGTTGGATAGATGTCTGAAGCCTTACAAGCATGCATCACCCTTCCTAGGAAACAAAAGCACTTCAGACAGCCCCAGCACTGAATTATTCAATGCAACTAAATAACTACAGAGCTCCAATGAGTTACAAAAAACTGCAAAACTGGCTCAGTCCCTTGCCTTGAATCAATGGTGTTTTCTCTTTCTGAATGCTACGTTATACATACCACCAAATTCCTGTCTCAGAGCAAGGCTCAAGACACCTGGAGAAAGAACAGAAAACAGAGTAGGAGGAGCATGGAGAGGAACTGACACAACGCCATCAGAAAGGCTCAGGCTGGAGCACAGGGTGCTGCTTGTTGTGAGGGAATGACAGCATCTCTAATAGATCATGCTTTGTGTCCCATTGTGTCTTCAGAGCTAGTGCCTGCCCAGAAATGCTAATCTGGAGACAGAAAAGCAGAAAAGCACAAAGGCTGAATGCTGTTACAGTGACTTCTTCATGTGCTGGGTTTATTCCAAAGCAGGTGATGCAAACCCTACGTACCATCCCTGCTGGCTCTCTTGCACCCTTTCTCTTGCCAACCATCATCACTCTTCTTGTCAAATTCCCCCCCTGTGCCAGAGCTGAAGCTCCTATATGTACCAGTAGAGTAACAAACATCTCTAAATATCCAGAGTTGCTGAGCTGAGGGAAGCAGTTTGTTCTCATTAGAGCAGCTCTAAGGAAATGTCCTGTTCACAAGGCTGACACGAGCTTCCATGAACGCTGAGACTGGTGAGGAACAGGCACTGAACCAGCTCATTTCTTCCTGACACCACACCTATACCTCCTGCATGGGGGGAACAGTAAGCCATGAGCCCACGCAGGGTCAGAGGAGTATTTGAAAGCAACCCTGTGATTGCTTCCTGGCTGCTATACCAGCAGTGAGGAGAACCCTGAATGCTGCTTAGCATTCCATGCGTGGAGAGGGGTTACAGCTTCTGAAGATGGAGATATCCCATGCTCTAATCAGGGGGGGAAATAAAGGAAAAGAAAGTTTTTCTAAATATGTACATTTGTAAAAATCATAGTCAATGTGGCAGAAAATTATTCTATTTGACTAATAATTTATTCATAGTTTGTGATTAACAACTTTGTGTGGTTCATCTCATACTTATTTTCCTTTAAAAAATCCCAAACAAATAACAAAACTAATTATCATAGAACGACCTTCTTTTTTTTGTCACAAAGTTTTGCTGTTAAATCTTTCTAATGCTAAACTGACTATAATGAAACTCATGAAATTTAGAAAGGTCTAGCCTTTAAAAAAAAAAAAGAATTGCAGGAATATTGAAAAAAATGGCAGGTACATGAACATACATGATATAATGAGGAATAACTGATATAAATTTTGTAGGAAAAATACCTCACAGCTTTATGAAACTTATTGGGAGGAGGGAGGAGAGGGAAGTCCTCAGTGAAGTCTCAGAAATCTGCCTCCGGATTGGTGTTGTTTGATATCAAAGTTATCTGGAAAAAGAAGCATAATCTGAAGTGAGAGAGTTTCCTAATGGCATGTTGCTCTAGGTAGCAAAAATGAAAGTCAATTGGAAAAGGAAAAAAAGGATTTTGAATTATGAGTTATTGGGTTAAAATGGCAGAAAAAAAAAATCAATGTTGAGAGCAGCAAAGGAAAGCATCTGCAGTCAAAACTTTGCACGAAGACAGAGTGCTAAAGAGAAAAGTTCTATTACTTTGGGCAGAAGAGATCCTAGAGTTATACACACAGTTTTATTAAGTTGTGAACCCAGTATTCAGTAGTAGAGGAGGAAAGGGGATATAGCATTAGGACTTATTAAGGAAAAAATAGGGAGGAAAACATATGCATAATATGCAGGAAACTGATGGCAAATTCACATCTTTAATATCGTCTGCAGCTCTAAATCTCTCATGTTACAAAGAACAAGAAAAAGATTCAAAGAAGGGCAAGAAAGCTGAACAAATGGTACACTGCAAATTATCAAATAGTCCAGGGCTCTTCAGAGTGGAACAAAAGGAGATGGGAGATTTGACAAGGAGTCTTGAAACCACAGCAATTCTTTTCACAGTGGATTAGGAAGATAAGCAGGGTTTTTTTGCGTGGGTTGTAGATCTGGCTAAAGACAATGACGGACAACGATGTGAAAACTGCAGCCTGACATTCTTGTATTAAATTTCATCTCAGTTCAGCTCTTGAACTGACTCTGCTCAAGAACACATCCCTTGCCTGACTGTTTACTGCAGAACAAGCATGAGTCTTTAGACATTGTTACAGACACATGATGATGTGTTACTGTAAGAGACCATGGTCTGGAGTAATTATGTAATATATTTACAAGTTGTGAGAAGGTACAAATTAAGTCTCAAGGTCCTGTATACAGGCTTTTAAGCCATTTGCATTTCTCATTAGGCTTCTCTCATTCTTTGTGGTGGGAATTAGTCTAGCTTCAATAATTTCTGCAGAAATCCAGGTTTCTTACATCATTCAAACTCAACTGCAGTAAAAGCAATTTATCTCTAGTTCAGCATGCATTGCAACTAGTGACTTACCTAAGCTGTTTTTTGAGTCAGCTTTAAACTGAATTCATTCCTTCTAAATAGAAAAGCCAAGGCTGATCAAAGTAGACTCCTTGATTCAAACGTGATAATGTAAGTAATTTTAATTCTTTCATCTAGATCAGACAATGGAAAAAGTCAGGGTTCATACAGTGTGCTTCCACCAGGCTGTCTGGCTACCTGCTCTTCTGCTCTGGAAATGGGACCTAGAATAATTAGTAAATACACATCCTCATCTCAGTATGTGCTGACCAGAAGTCACTGCAATGAAAAATCAAGCATCACTGGAAATCAAGCCCTGCTTGCAGTACGAAAACCTGAAGAAGGATTGCAAACAACTAGGGAGGGCTTCCCACAACTTCTGTGCTTTAAGCTCCTTTTGGAAGCATTTGATTTCCCCTTTGCTTTCTACCTACTGGATGAAGTTTTTCTTTTCTCTCCGTTCATTCTATACCACTGCATCCAAACATGAAGGGTATCCAGCCTGAATTTCTTCATCCTTGAATTTATTCATAAGCTATCTCATCTAACATTGATCTGGAAGTGTGAGTAGATACTCACAGACTGTTTCTCCTCAAGATAGAGATAGACCCACTCCTAGACTAATGGGGGGNCCTGAGACCATTCCTTGATTCCATAAGTGCAAAACTATTTTTCTACTTTATGCACTCTCTCAGATTGTTTTAAAGTAACATAGGAAAAAAAAGGAGTTATGTTCTTCCTTGGCAAAACAGACCATTATTCATTCCCTGCCAGAAGTCTGCTCATCTCAGCTGACAAAAGATGCCTTTTCCATGAATGCCTTTGATTTAAGGTCCTGGATTCAAGATCGCTCATGTATTAGATTTATGTACTATTCCACGATTTTTAATATTGTTTTTATTGTACCACTAAAACATAGATAAATTTTCCTAGGTAAGGAAATACTACTCATAGGAAAGGAGAGGTAATGAGACTGCAGAAATGGCTCACAAATCTAGGCCTTACATTACCTTTGTAATGCTTTCAGTTGAAACTCTGATGATGAGAGTAGATGGAGCCTTATGAAAAATGTGTAGTGGGTACTTAAGAAGTTGTGGAAATGGACAGTGGCTAATTGACTGCCAAAATTTTAGAACTATTGATCTCAATCCACTCTTTGTAAGCATTAATCCCACACACTGAAGAATCTGAGTAACAATGTGACCTGTGCAAGTCTCAGTGTTGTGGTCTTGTTCTATTTATTGTCCAGAAAAGCAGTGGCGAAATAATATTCGTAATCTTGTTTCTTGCTTCTTTTTCATCTTATTAGCTTCTCCATGCATATAAAAGAGAGCGAATTGTAGTAGAAATTCGGGAAGAATTCTGCTGAATATCTTTATAGATTTCAAGTGAGATTCAAATACTGTTTGTAGGACAGAGGATGTTATCATTGAGTCAATGATGATATGAAGAACTGGACTTGATTGGAAGATCTTCTGGCTTGAACTGGTGTCATCCTACTCACTTCATGGAGCTGCTGCAAATTTATATTGATGTACATGAGTTCAGAATGTGTAGTGTTTTATTGAAAAACTCCAGTTTAAAACGGAACAAAACGCATGGTGTCGTATCTGCAGCAGGAGCTTTAATTACTGTAATTAAAAAAAATCTGCACGAGCTGAAAGACAGGTTGCACTTCCAAGCATTCAAGTGAGAAGAATGTTACTATTCTGATAAAATCTTTAATTGCACCTACTTATCTTTCTCAACAATATTTTTAGTTCAAACAGTTTGTAATCTTTTTAGCACACACATGATAACTGCTTCAGAGAACTTCAACTTAAGGTTATGGCAAACTTCCCTCTTGAAGATTTTAGTAAAGACCTTGCAAAGATTCACTGAAGTGTTTGTACATGGTGGCAATTCTTATGTGAAAACTCTTATTTTCAGTAAAATTCATGTTATGGATCAGAAATGTTCCCATTCTTTGCAATTTGAAAGCAACTGTTCAAGGGTAGGTTGATGTACTGTTAGCTATTGCCTTAATTTCCATTGCAGCTGTTACAGTTCTGCCCTACAGCCATACAAGGCAATCTACAGACTGCTTAGTTTCACCGGTCTCCTTGAGAAAACCATAGATATAAATGTATAAATGTCAAGCACTGTGTTTGTTCTCTCTACATCTGCTGCTGAGGAAAACTGGGCAGCAGCACAGGTACCAGCAAAGAGCCTGGTAGGCAGGCAAAAGTTTCATGGGGGAGGCCAGTAGAAACCTCTGTCTTCAGGCCACTGCTAGCCATGAGGAGGGACACATGCATGCAGCCATCCTCTGACAGCTGTAAGATCCAAAAGAAGGATAAAATAGTGTTACGGCTTTTTTTCCAGCAAACAGGAAGCCCTGGTTCAGAGGTAGAAGAGACTTCTCTTTCTTCTTAGCAGCAGGAAGTAGACTGGATTCCAGTGAGCATTATTAAGGTGTTTGCTTCAGGGCAAGGACTCTCTGAGCTCAGGGTTGGGAATCTTGGCTCACTTCACTACAGTACAGGAAGTGCCAGATGGGATGGGATGGACCAAATCCTACCACGTTCTCCAGGAGTTTAAAATAAACTGGCTTAAAACTAGGATTTAGTCTGCCTGAATTAGCAACATACGAGCAGTTAGTTCCAAACTCCAGGGCATTGAATAAACCAGTTTTCCTTAAATCCCTAAGTTCTCTGCAGCCAATGAAGAGGTCTAGGTGCCCTTGAGGGCCACTTGTCTGTCTGAGGTGAGATCTGTCCTTCTCAAGGGTGGGCACCTAGGCAGTGGCATGAGGTGCCACTGGGGCTCCCATGTCTGCAGCTCTGTGGCTGTGCTATGTAACCTTGCTTGGCAGCAAAGCAGTGATTCAGTCTCCTTGCCCTTCCTGGTTTTACTGAAATACCAGTGGCACAGGTATTTCAGCCTAGGACTGGTATTTTCAATGGATTTAAGTCATTTTTGAGTGCAGAATTGTTGCCTAGGTGTGTAATTCCAAGAAAAAGGCACTGTCTTGGGGTCTGCACAGCTGGCCCTTGCAGGGAAGTTGTTCTCTTGGTTTGGACTAGAGGTCCATTTATACCAGGTTGCTCCGTGTTGATAAGGTGAGGAGCAGCATGAACAACAGACAAAGGCAGGTGCAGGTGCCAAGGTAAAAATAACAAACATGCTCATAAATAGATGCCATGGGAAAGAGTACGAGAAGCAGCATATACAGGCAGATCAAAGTTTATATTTGCAAGACTTACCCACTGTTATGTTGCGTGTATCTAAACCTACTTTGACAGGTGGGTCCTGGGATCCTGCTGCTTGAAGCATTCCCAAGATCTGATTCTGTCCATCCGTGTAATTCCTGCAGGCAGCCTGGGTTTTTTGGTTTTCTTGGTTTTTTTTTTTTACAGAGCCAATATGCCGCTGAGGTGGCCAGCAGGCCCTGGGATGATACTAACTGAAATGCAGTCACAGACTGCTCAACAGGAAAGGCAGCAAAGGTCAGGGAGTAGGAGGCCAATGCACCAGGGAGAGGCTTAAGGACATGAGAGGGTTGCACTTGCACACTCCCCATGTGTACATTTTTCTGATTTCAGGAATCAGAATGGTTATGCCAAACCTAAGCATGTATGAATATATGAAGCACATGCTTGTTAACATCGCCTGTAACAAATTGCTGCCATTTTCAGAGGATTAGTAAATGCCCTGGTTGTGCAAGGCGAATTCTTGGAGCAGGTGAGAGGAGTAACATAGAGCCGAGGCACGCTATTGATTTATTTGTGCATGTGAACGAGCTCTGACAGGGAGTTGATGGAGCAGCATTCAGGGCAACCCTTTCTTCCGGACGATCCAGCCAAGTGCCAAAGCCCAGCTCAGCAGCGGCAAGCCTACTCCGGTAATTTACTCTGCGCAAATACCGAAGCGGAGTGCAGACCCTCCAGAGCCCCTCGTCCTGCAGCCAGTGAGACAACGCAGCGCAGCGGGGGCAGCGCCAGACTCCAGCGGGCGGGATGGGGATGGATACGTGACACGTATGTAAACGGCGTTTTCAATGCCGACATTAAAGCCGGGAGCGGTGGTGGCGGCGATGTCTGAGCCGGCGGAGCCCTCAGAGGGTGACCCCCCGCCCGCTCGGCTCCCCGGCAGCAGCTGCACCCCGGACACTCGGCGGCCCCGGCACCGCAGGGAATCCCCAGCGCCGCCCCCGGCGCCTTCCGCCGCAGCTCCGGCGGGATCTGGGCGGGATCGGGGCGGGCCGG
>WEKX01008010.1:183033-194710 GCA_013390025.1 Pitta sordida
CGCCCGGCGGAGTGTGTGCGCAGAGCCGGGCGCTGTGGGCTGGCGCTGCCGGGGCGGGGAGGTCGGACCCGCTGTGGCTGCGCTGTCGGCGGGGCGGGCGGTGCGACGGGAGGCGGCAGCTGGAGAAAAGCGAACGGGGGCTGCTCACGGAAAGGCGACAGCGCTGGCGGACGGGGGATAGACAACAACCGCGGCGCTTGAGCACCGGAGCTGCTGGTTTTTAAAAAATCCCAGCACATTAAAATGAGTGGACAAAGGAACGATGGGAAGTCTTTTAGATGTTCTTGGAGCGTGGGGAGAGTGTATTAAGATGTTTCTCCGAGGGAAAGACAAAAATCTAAGAATTGGGCATTGCCTAGTGTCCCCAAAGGTTCTAAAGAGCCGCCTTTTGCTTTTCTCGGCAGTGAGGGAGATGCCAGGGAAGCCAGGTGCATTGCTGGAAGTGAGAATGAAACTTCTGGGATAAGGGAAAGCAGAGCAGTTGATCAGAGAGAGGATCGGGTGACCGAATGAGGTGGCCTAGGAGTTGGAAAAGCATCTAGTGTGGTTATAAATGGGACTGGCTGAAGAAGAAAATCTGGATGGGAGACTTTTTTTTATCTTGTAGTGCCACATGCATCAGTAAGACTTCAGCGTAAGTATTTACAGAAACTTGGAGATAGTGGTGCAAGCTGATGTTACTAACAGAATTGTAGTGTTGCCGGCGAGGTGGTGGGACAACCATCTGTTTCAGTCATACGTATCACAGCCTTACGCTGGGTAGCAGAATGGAGATGTCTGGAAGACTTCTCTCTTCCTGCAGGAAGGGTCTGAATTTGGTTGCTTGGACAAGAGGCCATGTCTGCATGGAGGTTTTATCATAATGGAGCTAAAGTGCAGTGAGGAAAATATTTTTAATCCTCTTTTTGCCTTCATGGTAGGCTCACAGACCAGTAGTGCAAAGAAGAAAGTATCCTCTTAGGTGCTTTACAAAATCTGTGCTTTAGTGTGTCTGAGAGATTCTGGTGGATGTTGAAAATAGGTGGAACGAAAAATGAGATTGCTTTTGTATGTTGTCATAGGTAAGGAAAAGACCATCTTTTTCTGGGCTATTTTAATTTTACTGTTCTTCCTTGTTTTACTTTGAACAGAGAATCTTGCAAGCTAGAGGCACATGGTTTTTAAGTGCTTTGCTTCTAAACCCAAAGTTAATAGTGGTAAATGAGACATCGGGAAGTCAGTGGTCACTTAGTTTGTCAGATTGTACACGGACTGTCAATCTGTACACAGATTTATTAATAGGAGCTTTTTGATGTCACTCCCTTCCTGCCTTCCTTCTCTCCTTTCCCAGTTCATTTTCTTAACCACACTCAAAGACAACTTTCCATTAAAAATGTTTAATTGAATGTAAGAAGTTTTTCTGTTTGGTTAATGACCACTTAATTAAGATTCTCCTTTAATGCTTCATTTGCTTCCTCCTTTCTCTTAGTCCCTGTTAGGTTTCTCATGTGTCACCACATCAGTTGTTAGTGCAGCTTAAGACAGTAAGGAAAGAGTCTGTGGGCACTTTTCATCTGGTCCTGTGGTGTTGTTCAAAGTTAGCCGCCTGATATGGAAAAATTGGGAGAGAGAAACTGCATTCTTAACACTTACTGAAAGTCACTTGTTGTTTTCATATACGTAGTTCTCTCCACAGTTAAGATCAAAGCCTGTAAGCAAATCCTGTGATTCTGTGAACAACCACTGCAGGAACCTATCAGCTTTGTTTTTCTGCTGTCAATGATTTCTGTAATAAACCACTGTGCTTCCTTATTAGTATGAAATTATAAACCCTTGTAGCTTGGCATCTAATTTCCTTTTCATTTGAAGAATTTTGCCATTGTCATGGTATTCTTTTTTCAAATAAGATAAGGTTGTCCAGAGAGAAAACCTGAGATAAAACTGGTTTTATACTTGTCTTTTGAGGGCAGAAGGGAGCAGAGGGAACGTAGGGTGAAATGATTATTTTGTAAGAGGATTCAGCCGCACTAGGAACTGTTTGCTGTCCAGAACACACCTGCTTGTCCTCTGTGGGTGAATTTCAGTTCTTTGCAGTGAACAGCTGTCATTGCCAAGGCCACACTAATACATACATATATTATCCTTTTTTAAGGAGTTGTCAGACTCTGTGGACTTCTTTAGTTAAGAACTGCAGTAGCTGCTGCTTGAGATGTCTCTACACCTTTTTTGTTACATTTGTTGCAAAATTGAATTATAGTGTTAGAAAAGGATTATAATACGCAGTGAGGGAGGGCTTTATGTGTACGCCTGAGATTCCTTTGACTCTTGCATTTTTTCTGATCAGAGAAAACTGGTTGTGAAAATATGTATCAGTGTTTGGCAAATTATTGCTTGATGAAGGTTCACAGGTCTTTAGATAGCATTAAGTGGTCGAGCTGGTGTCAGCACAGCCATTAGTTCCTGTGATAGCAATGATCTGGCGATGGTATACCTGGGACAGGATCAGGCACAAGGCACCTGTGGTTCCTTCTGTTCTGTCACCTGGACTGATTTGTCTGAGCTGTCTAAGCTGATCGAGCAGCCTGTTAGTGCCGAAGGGGGAAATATCCCTTCTGCAGCATTCCCTTCACTGACAGTGTGAACTGCCTAAACCCTCAGCACCACAGTTTAACAACAACAACCACAAAATCCATCTGAAAGAAAGTTTTTTGTAAACCTGGGCAGATGGGTTGCATCAAGAAGGAAATGGATGAATGCAGTGCTGGGAAGAGTTTCTGCGGAGGAACAGAAACACCATCTTGGTAGACATGGTTTGTCATGAGTTGTCAGGTGGGTTGAGCTGTCGCATGTAACTGTACCCCAACTGCATCTCAGGAGTTGGGGGCTTTTGCTTGGATTCAGTGGGGCGTCTGATTTAGCTGTCATGGTCTTTTGAGAAAAACTAATAAAGGAGCATGATATGCACATGGCTTTCAGGGGCTTTGAAATTAATGCATGCTGAAGTCTTGCTTCCAGATAGAACATTCTGTACGGAAGTGATACTGGAATGTGTGATGATGGGAAAGGAGAAAAAAAAGACACAGTGTGCAGTCATGAGGTTTTTCTTGCTGTATGATGTTAACTCTTTGATTCATGTTTGCAACCTGGAGTCTGATTAGAATCCCATTTTTCTGGAAGTCAGGGTTTTTGGGTGCTTTTTGAGTAGAGTAGAAGTGTGAGTCTTGCTAGTTTGATTTTTAGGTAGCTATGCACTGTGTGAAGATACAGCTTAAATTTGGTGCTGTGTGAGAGTAGGACAGAAAAACCTGCAAAATTCATTAGCTTGCATGTGATGCAGGAGGGATGAGTATGCAGTGCTGTGATCGATGTAGAGAAGTCCTGGAGTAGTGGCGTATCTTGGTAACTCTAAATGCTGAAACTTCTGTTGTATCTTTGTTCTGATTATTTCTCTGAAATTCAGGAGCTTTTTTAGTCACCACTGCACATTTGGTCATCCTTCATGTTTTGTAGCTCATGTATTTTGTGGTTTGGTGTGTTACAGAAGAGCAGGACTTCCACTCTTCTGCTTCTCCGACTTATTTCTTGGTCCGCTTCTCCCCCCTAAGTAACTGCCTACCGCCTGCTCTTACTGTGATTGGGTTTTTGCAGCAGTGGGAAGCACTGAAAGGGTGTCTTCTGCACTTCGGAGCTCTTGTAGTTCACTACAGGTGTCTGGAGCTTGCCCTGTGACTCTTGTGTTTGAACGCGGTTGAGCCACGTGGTGCTGAGTCTCTGTGGGAATTACTCTTGCTTACATTGTGAAAGAGCTTTTCTGTGCTTCCTGGATAATTTAAAAGGTGGGAAGTGGAAGGCAAGTTGTGAATGGTGGTTTGCAAAAGGTGGTGCCTTTTAGGCTGTCTGTCAGGTGCTTGCCCAACCACTCCGACGATCTGAGCTAATCCTCATGTTTATACATTCCTTGCCCTCTTTTCCTGCAGTGAAAAAGTTGAGCTCTTTGGCTTCTGTTGAAAGTACAATCACTGTGCTCAATGGGAAAATATATGGGAGCATGAAGTGCGAACTGTGAGGTGGGAGGAGGGAATTCCTGGTTCTTTAGACTTCTGACAGCAAGGAAAACCTTTGTTTTCCCGAGAGAAAATTAGGAAGGTGAAATATTGGAAGGAATTACTATCAGGTAGTGCCGAATGCAAGGCTTCATTGGAAGTATTAAAACTGGTGTTAACTTCGTGCAGTTTTATTTCAACAAATGCCTGAAATCATCTATTCCTCTTTAGTATTGTGGAAGCATTTACAGCCGACTTGTGTTCTTTGGAGGAGTAAATGACAAAAAGCATCTAACTAGATGTGTTCATTTTGGTAAGCAAAGGATTTGGATAGGTTTTAGTATATTAACTGAAAGGTGAAGAATGAGTAACAGAAAGAGCAATCTTAAGAAATTAGTAGTTCTCAACGTCTTAATTCTGGAGACGTGTGAATTCGTAAGGAAAATATTTAAGAGTTAGGGCAATATTCCTGATAGTCCATAATTCTGTTGCAAGAGCTGATAACAATTCAGCAATGTGCTTTTGTTTTAAGATTTCAAGGGTTGACCTCTGTTCAGTTTTCATTCAGTAATTTGAACAGACACTGAAATCGTCTTAAAATGAACCAAAAAAGCGCTAGTCTTTGACCTTCCTATTTTCCTTCTGTTGGAAGGCAAGAGAGTTTAATAGTTCTAATGGCTAAGAATTGAGAGCAAACATTCTGATGACTTGCTGTAGAGAAAACAAAACAAAAGCCCTCAAGTGTAAAGCTTTGCTTGCTATGTGAGGTGCATTACCTTTGAACTACTTACTTGCATCTTTCAATGGTATGGGGGGGATTTCAGTCACTGAGGAGTGTATAGTTTCCTTTTTGATTTGTATGTTTTGATTGGCAAAAAATCAAAGGAAAGTGGAATTCTCTTTTTACGTCTGGATATATAGATGAAATGCTGGGGGGTGGTGGGGGGTGTGTGTGTGTCTTTTCCCCTACAGAAGGTACTCCTAATTAATCTAGAACTATTTTTAGAAGCCTAAATTACTTCAGTTACAAAGTCAACTTGATTTTGCAGTCCTGCTGAATCCTTAGCATTTGCAGCAAAAATTGTCATACTGGTTACTGAAAATACTACTTGGCTACATAGGTAGCTTTCGTCTGGCACACTTCATGCATCTCTCCAACTATTTTTTGTATGTGTGATAGACATTTGTAGTTTGGGAACTTGAAGTGGGCTTTTATTTTTTCTTGGATTGTGGATAGATTTAGGTTTTTTTCCCAGTGATTCAGCATTTTGTTAAATGTTTGTAGGTAAAGTGTTGTAGGTATACTGGGAAACTTCATGCTCTTAGTCTTTATTACGTGTAATTAAGTGTAATTATCAATTAAAATTTTTCTGTTGGAGTCTATGCTGCTTGACTAATTTGGAGTGCTATTTAAACTTCTAAAATACATTAAAAATCCTAGCTCTTCCTTATTTGCATTCTCACTGGTGAAAAGCTACTTAAAGTGAGTTATTTTGCCTACAGGTAGTTATCTTGGTTGTTGACTGGGTCTCCTGGGTCTAGTCCAGTGCAAGAGGGGCAGCTGGAACAAATACGTCTTTGCTATAAAGCCTGGAGGAGGTACAGGGTCTGCTTCCCTAAAGCCACCAAAGCTGCTGGCACATCTTAAAGAAGCTGGCATTCTGAGCTGAACAGGAAAAACAGCGTATTAAACTCCCAAATATTTAGGTTTTTGGGGTTTTTAATTACCACTTTTAGAATTGCTCCCTGCTGTTTTGTCTGCATCTGATTACTAATAGAAAACAGTAACTTCACTGACCAGTTTTAAAGACTCAGAAGCAGAATTAGTCTTCTGCCCATTAATGACCTCTTTTTTCCATAACTCTCATCGTTGACCTTCCCCTCTTACTTAATTGCTTGTAGCGGTACTTTAGATACAACGCCAACATTTATCTTAAGCACTTTACTTGCTGACTTTAATCCTCTAAGTACACTTTCAATTTACTCATTCATATCTCTTCAGCAAGAGTCCCTCAAGATACTGCTCAAATTTTTGTCTCTGCTTTCTTTGAGTATCAGTGTAATCAAAGTGTATAGTCTTATAAATTACCGGAAGTTTTGTATGGTCCTCCAGGTCATGATTGAAGTGATATATTTGTTGTTTAAAATGATCTCCAGATTGATACTGAGTGTTCTGCATACTTTCTTGTAGTGTGGTGACAACTACAGTTGTCCCAGAGGCCATACCATCTGCTGTACTGCAGGTTAATGTGAGAGGGCATTCACAAAGGCTGCCTGGGTGTGCAGGGCTGGTCTGGGCAGACTCACTACTGGAGAGGGAGGCCCTGAATTTCTGACTCCGCTGCTGCTGCTTTCTTTTCACTCTGTACCGTCTGTGGAGATTAGTCTTTATCTGTACTGTGCAACCATAACTGTCAAAGGGGTAAGTATCAAACCTGAAGTGTGGAGGAAGGTATGTATCTAGGAGTACTATTACCTGTGTGTATTTCAATTTGAGGAAGAACTTGTTGGCACTCTGAGGAGTGTTCAGAACAAGACTCACTTGGGAGCAATGCATTTTCAGCCTTTTCAATGCTAAATGTTTCTTCATCCTTCGTTTTTCTTTAGGAAGAACTTGCTGATCTTTCATAGGTTCTGCCTTGTGCTGGAATATTTGCCAGTTCCTTCCTTTAGCACCATGTGTCTGCACAGGTGTTGGCCTCTGACACTTTGGATGAGATTTGATTGTAGTCCCCACTTCTAACATTTTTAAATGATCCTAAAATAGTTTCATTCCTGATACTGTGAAACAGATCCTAGTCTTCAACTTTGCTAACAAAGCTTGTCTCCAGCATTTTCATGGTATTGGAAGCAGGATGAATGTTCTTCAGTGCATTTTAGTTAGTGTTCATGATACCAAGCAGATTTGTTTCTGACACAGTTCATGTTGCAGTGATTATCTTTGAAGGCCCCCACTTTCCCCAGGCATGCCGTAAGGAATGCTTATTCTCTATGCCTGCATGCAGTGGTCTGAAATATGAAAATTTTAAATGAACTGGAATGGATTTAATTTGGCTAACAACTATGTTGTAATTACTGACTTTGGATAGTGTAAGACCACAAGCTTAGCATAAACTGGAGTACAGGGTTAATGCATTACTTGAGTGTGGGTGGTTGTTTGAGAGCCTGTCTTTCATTAGTGTTGTACTTTTTATCTTGTTAGATGAATCATCTCCTTTTTTAACTTTATTTCAGGCTAGACAAGAAAGCATTCACAGGTGATTCATACTGTTTGACTAAATAAAATTCCTTGTTAATTTGAGGAGCTGTCTCAAAGCACTTGTGTAATATGCAGTTAGACTGTGGGATTCTTGGCCATTAACTCTGTCTCAGTGATATTTCATCCAGATTCAAAAGGAGGAAATTGTGGATAATCTGCTAACTTGTAAAGGGGATATTGATCTTCATAGCTCAAGGTGGAAGTTGAGAACCTGCAGAATTTTGGCAAAAAAACTTTAATTGATCACCTAACCTCTGGTGCTGCCTTCTGAGCACACAGTCAGTATTGCGTTGCTCTGTTCCATTACAACAGCTTGCATTGGTCATTACTGCAGTGAGCACTTCTTAAATTTGTGCTCATAAACACTCATAAAAAGCTTAAACTTATACATATATTTTTCAAATGAAGGCCAGGTATGTCAACTAGGTATTTATATGTGGAAAACCTAGGATGACATAGCACATTTTAATGTTTTCTTTTTCTGCCAACAGATTTTCCCTTCCTCTTTCTTACTTAATGGTACTTGTAGTCAAAGCTTTTGACAGGGTGTTGTATGAGTAGACAGTTGTCATTTAATTCTACTCCCCAAGCTAATAGTACTTTCCAAGAAGTAAACATTGAGCATGAGTAGGGTTTGCTGGTGCTATATATATGAAGTTCAACAAATGTTAAGCATCCTGGAATTACAACAGCGTAATAAACTCTACTTGTAAAAGCTTTGTCTTGAGGTAATAGAAATCAGGATTTTTTCATAAGCAGACATTAAAATGATGAAAAAATCATGGTGTGAATACTTCACAATCAAGAAGGACAAGAAATTGTAGTTCAAGTTAGATGATGATTAAATGCTGTTTGTTTCACTGCTGTGAATATTTCAGTAGCTTACAATGCGCCAAAAGCTGCATCAAAAATACCTGAATTGAACATAATGAAAGGTTCTTAAAAATTACTTTCTTGAAAAATTGAACCAATTAACTAAATAAAGTTGCTATACAGAATTACGTTGGGGATTATGGTTATGATTATGGTTTTCACCATTGGAATTACAGACCTCTAAAGCATCATAGAAGCTGTGTATGCTTAACATTATTTTGTCTATATCTGGCCTATTGCTTAGAGGTGATAAAGTCTGCAGGTAGTCTGCATGTGAGCTGACTTCCTTACATCCTGTATGACTTGCTGTTTTCTTGCCAGGTTCTCTCTGCTGATTTTGGTAGTCCCTGTTTGGTCGACCTTTTTAGCACAGTTTATTATTACAGTGAGCCCCCTGTTATTCGCCCTTTGCAGCTTTGCGGGTTCAATTCTTCATGATTCATTTTTCAGTTTTCTGCTTCTGTAACCCTAAATAGCAAATAAATAATAGCAGAAGAAAGAGCAAAAAGTGGTTGAAAATAGTAAGCAGAGCTAGTGTTGTGTGGTTGTCTGTTTTGAGGTATCTTATTTTTGCTGTTTGCTCATATTTTTGACTTTCTGAATTGTTGGGTACTTAGCAAACGTTCACTGCATTTTATAAGCTGTGTTTCTGGCTGATTTCCTTGCATCAGCAAAGCAAGGAATCCAAGCATCTCAAACTTTGAGATACTCTGCTTGAACTGCAGGTTCCTGTTTTTTAAGTCTAGGGTGTTGTTCCTGCTGTGTAACCTGTTTCAGAGAATCACAGAATTAACTAGGTTAGAAAAGACCTTTGAGGTCATCAAGTCCAACCTAACGCCACCTCATCAACTAAAGCATGGCACTAAGTGCCACATCCAATCTCGTTTTAAACACTTCCAGGGACGGAGACTCCAGCACCTCCACAGAAAAATATAACCCGGATATTTGTTTCCAGCTTGTGTAAAGTTTTGAATCATATGAAATGAACAGAAAAAGAAGAGTGCTGATTTCAGTGGTGCATTAGTTTGAGGATTTACTTACATTTTCCCACCAAGTACAGACCACAAGGCAGCACTCTTGCTCCTGTTTTGTTCCAGACCATGCCAGATACATACTTACTGCACCCTCTGCTTTCTTTTCCTTCCCAGTTTGCACAGAGGATGTAATCATTAGTCTTGTTGTTAACAAATTTCTTTAAAAGGACAGTCAAAATCGATGCTTGTTAGTAAAAAGATAAACTTCATTTCTGCAATAAACCTGACAATCTGTGTTACACTTGTTATGGAGTGTCTCAGTGTTAATAACAGGCTGGTGCTCTTTATTATGCATGTGTGGTCTGTTAACAGCAGCTTGATCTTAAAGTGGAAGCTTAACCTCAAAGTTAATCTGATTAAATAATGATTGATATAATCATATTAATGTTAAAATTGTTGAAGAGGTAACAAGTATGTTCTCCAGAGCATAAGCATTAAGTACAAGCAATGAGACTGGACAAGTATTTGCTAATTGGAATAAACACTGTGTAGAGTAAATGTAGTGTTTGTTGGTTAGTGGTGATTTGTATTCCCATATCCTTTGTTCTAGAGAACGGGTGAAAGGACTACAAGTTTTGAACAGGAAGAATTTGATTGTACCATATGTTATACAAAATTAAGGGTTTTTTAATACCTACTAAAAATGTGACTTCATTGCAATCTGTACTTAAAAGGACTTGTTGCCATGAAGGCCTGGTAACCATTTCAGCAATTTCAACTTTTTATCATATTACTGGACATTCCCGGCCTTTCGGGACAATTCATTGCTGAAAACATTATCAGGGTAAAAGCCTAGTTCACTCTCATACAGAGTACTAGTTCTGACCCCTAAGCTTTTGTGGCATTTTCTTCATTCCAGTAATTGTATTAGTGTCAGAGATATTACTGTCTGATCACAAGCACTATGTAAATTTAGTGTAGAAGTGATTCAGTATTCAAGATTAATTACTCTTGTTTGTACATTCCATCCTTTTAAGAACGATTTTGATATTTTCTTTTAAATCCACTGAGGTAAGTACAGGCAGCCTTACACTTTAAGATGCTCAGTTGATGAGCAACTTCATAAAAATGGAAAGAAGGTTAAAGGAAATACAAGTTTCAGGTGCAGGAAATCTATTTATACCATGGAGAATAACTCCCTCAAGAGCTGGTGCAGAGAAGGGCCACAGGGTAGATGTGATACAAGCGGAATTATGCGGATGATGGAAAGGTGGACATGAAAAGGGCAGATCATAGGAGAATGTGAGATCATTACTGGTTGTGATTTTTTTTTTTAAATAAACCTTGTGAATTTTTTTCCTTTTATAAATAAATCCTGTGTAGTAGAGGTGATTTTTATGAAAGAAAATAATCAGATTTCTCTAGTGGGTGAAATTAAATTTGAGAATGTGATAGTTTTTTATTAATTTTTTGTTAGGACTGGCTATGTGGAGCCCTGATGCATAGTGTATTCCAGAACTGTAAAACTGTAAACATCCCATTGGAACTGTACACAGCATTCATTCCAATAGGTTTCTTTCTGCTCTCATATGGCTTAATTCATATGTGATGTTTTAGGTTTTAGGGGTTTTCCATTGTGGGAGTGACATCTCTGAAGTTTTGATGACGGGGGTTTGTGTAACATCTGCTTCCATATTGCCAGGCACCGCAGCAGTTAAAGATGTCATTTGAAACAAAAGAAAACTGCTGCAGTAGAGTAGATCCTTCTTAAAATAAATTGCCTGGCACACTTTCTTGTAGATGACATTCTATGCCATGTAGGGTATAATATCAGCATATCACAATCTACAACAGAAATGTGACAGGCAAGCTGAAACCTGAGGGTGAGGGTGGGTTGAATCCCCCGCAAACAATCAGAAAGCAAGCAAACAAACCCCCAGCCTCCCTGCAGAGTCTTTACTATGCTACATCAGCAGCAGGGCAAGTTGTTCTCCGGGTTCTTTGAAAAATAATGTTCTTTAAGTGCTAAAATCACTAGTCACAGAATCACAGAATATTATGAGTTGGAAGGGACCCACAAGGATCATCTAGTCCAGCTCACCATCTAACGCCCATACAGAGACCGAACGCACACCCCAGAGTGGTGAACGTAAACCTAGATCCCTCACAGGCGCACAGATCACTCCGAGCCAGGAGAGACCACAGGACCATCCAGCCCTACACTCCCCAGCTAGACCATGTCACTAAGCTCCTCATCGAGTCTTCTCTTAAACACCTCCAGGGACGGCGACTCCACCACCTCCCTGGGCCGTCCATTCCAATGAGCGATCACTCTTTCTGTGAAAAACCTCTTCCTATCATTCAGTCTAAACCTCCCCTGGCGTAGCTTGAGGCCATGTCCTCTCGTTCTGGTGTCGTCAGCCTAAAAGAAGAGGTCCACACCCGCCTGGTGGCAACCTCTCTTCAGGTAGTTGTAAACAGCAATGAGGTCACCTCTGAGCCTCCTCTTCTCCAGGCTGAACAAGCCCAGTTCCCATAGCCACTCCCCA
>WEKX01008010.1:194869-250276 GCA_013390025.1 Pitta sordida
GCTGAGGCCCAGCGCAGCACTGCCACAAGCCACACCATCCCCTGGTACTCTAAGCCCAGCTGGGGGACTGACCCCTGCCGGGCACGTGTTACTGTTTCCATGGCTACAGTCGGGGAAGGCAGTGCAGTCTGTCCTTGGGGACTGTGTGCGTGGTACGCCTGGTGATGATGTAGCTCCAGGGAAAGTGCGCTGGGCTGGCCATAGCAGTGATGGGGCAAGTGCTGTGTGCTGGGACGGGGCAGCAGCAGGACATACCCACAAATTAAGGTTTCCCAGGCTCCAAGAGTGCCGACCAGAGCCTGGGGACACCCCTTCCCTGCTGCGGCCTCGGAGCTTCCCCACCGTGGAGGCAGTGCAAGCATCAGCCATGGTAGCAGCCTGACGGTGGCTGTGGAAGCAGCAGCCTGGCCAAAGGGAAACCCAGGGATTCTCCAGGGAGTCTCCCCAGGCACAGAGGGCTCAGAAACACTTCCCTTTGCTCCCCTGTGCTGTGAGAGTCTGTGGGGAGGAGTGGAAAATGCTCCCCAGTGCTCCTGACTGGCTGGGGGTGAGCAATGGGTGTGGCCTGTATGCATATTAATGACCCACACATGTTTGCAAATTAGACATTTCACAAGATCCTGACAAGACCCGTTCCTCACAAGGGGTGAGGCATTACTGTATTTCCAAAGACATGTTTGTGCTGTCAATATTTTTCGGAACTTAATTGCTGAGAAGAAATAGGTACAACTGAGACCTAACTAGCACTTGTTGGAACAAGTCCTTCTAAAAGAAGTGCTTCATTATTTGGCATGATGTCTCTTTACAACTTTTTTCTGCACTGTAGAATTAGAGCATCTTAATTCGTTACCCATTCTATATTAAATTATTGTGTTAAGACATGTTTAATGTCTTTGCATTAATGACAAAGAAAAGTACTTTATCTTACTACTGACATTAGGAATCCACCCTTTTGATAGATTATGGCAGTCTATGTTAAATCCATGTACCAGTGCAAGCAATGCAGGAAACCTGGAGACTGAGGCTTCAACTGGAGGGACACTGAAACATGATGGACAGCACATTTCTACGTCTTCTAGTAGGTGCACCTGCAAAAACACTAGCTGCTTAAACAATTCTGTTTCAATAAGTTGTGAATACTAGCTGAAAGGATAAGTTGTTTTTTTGTGAGGCTGTGGATGAAACACATCGTTGCCTGGCAGTCAAAGGGAGGCCAATTTTTAGGAGCTTGCCTGAGGAAACTACAGTGTTTGTATTCTTCCTTAAGGTAGTCTTTCACGTAATTTAAAGTTGAAGTTTTTATTTACTTGCCATCTGAGAATACTAAAATTTTAGTCTTTTTCTTTCTTCTCTTTTCCTATCTCCATCTGTTGACTAGACTAGAAGAACAGGTTTAAGGTGCTTTTACATCAATACCTGACTGCTTAATTCAGTTTCTTTTACTTTCATTTACAAAGATGTTTCTTTGCATCACTCGTACCTAGAGCTGCAAGTTCTTCAAATCACTAAAAAATCATACTGTTTCTAGGGGAAACTATTTAAACTTGCATACCTAGTTCATTTTATATTTCAAAAACTAATGAACTTTAATATGTTAATTTCTCAGGTTCGCCAATTATTTTTCTCCATATTAGAATTTCAGTTGTGCGCAACCATGAGCTAAAAGTGAAAACTAGAGCTTTAAAGCTCAAAAACTCTCAAAGACTCTTCATAAACTTAAAATAACTATCATAAAATAAGTTTTAAAAACAAATAAATTGCATTTTAATAATTATATATTTTTCTCTTTTTAAAAACAGGTGAACCAAGAGTGATATTTCTGGAGTATATTTGCTTTTTCTTCCTGATAGAAGATAGATGTGTTAAGCTGGCAGAGTGATTCTGGTAAGAATTTTTCTGTTACATACTTCCACAGTGAATGTCATTGTAAGTGTTTGCAGTTTTGCTACTAAAAGGAGCTTTCTGTACCATTAGTGCAAGTGAACTTGCTTTGGCTTCCAAGGTTTTATTTTTTACCTAATAATTTTGTGTAGGTGTTTCTGGATCAAGCAGTATTAATCCTTCTGTTACATTTAAATCCTACATTGAAAGTAATTTGGCTTTTTGTTTCCATGTTCTGTGCTTGGACATGATGAAAATATTTGACTTTTGAATCTTTTACTTAAGCTGTTTATACAGAAGTAGGAGTTAAATATGCTGTAGCATTCACTAAGTGGGTTTTACAGATGGCAGAATATCCTGAGTTGGAAGGGACCCACATGGATCAAGTCCAGCTCTTAAGAGGATGGCCCATATAGGGATCAAACCCACAGCCTTGGCAGTGCTAGCACCATGCTCTACCCAGCTAAGCCAACCCTCCAACTATTATGTAAATGATTTTTCTCCATAGCTGCATCACTGATTCTTACTTTTGTTATGTTTTCTTCAGCGATCCTCTTCAGTTTTCTACAGCTGAGTCTTGCCTTTCTTGTCTTGTACGTGGAGAAACACTTAAACTAGTGCTGACCATCCAAAGCAAAATTAATCTGTCTTGGAAGCAGAACCAATGCTTTTGGTATTTCCTCCTGAACAATGGCAGCAGAATTGTCTCTTTAAGCACACTATGGTAGTGACTGCCACCCACTCAGTTGTGCTTGAAGCAAAACCTCCTTTTTTAGCTGTAAATCTAAAGCACTGCATTTTTGCAACTCCCATGTTTACCTTAACTTGGTGGTTTGTAACTTTTTTCCCCCTTGAAAAAATTTGCATGCTGTTGGAATACATAACATAACAGAAGATAGTGTTCAAATAAACTATTAAAGAACATGGTTGTGTAAGTGCTATGTGTCTTGCCCTTATGCTTCAGGTCAAATACTGTTTAGAGGAAGACAAATGTTGAAGAGCTTGCATCTAGGTTACAAAGAAAAGCTAGAATGAAGTCCTTAGCTCTCATTGTGCAATGGGAGAGAGTGCTTTGTCACTGATAGATTTATAAAATCAGTGTTTGGGTTCATGGGTTGTTAGCTTTAGAATTCATTCTTTCCATTCCCTTCCATCCTAAATTGGTACAGTTATACCTCCTCCATCGCGAGGAAAGGGACAGGCCAAAGGTCTCGCGAAATATTAATCTCGCAAAGAACTGCAGGTCATTAATATGCATGCAGGCCACGCCCATTGCTCCATCCCCTGGAACTCCGGAGCTCTGTGGACAATTGTTTGCTCCTTCCCGTAGTCTGTCTTGGCACAGGCGAGCAAAGGGAACCGTTTCTGAGCGGCTGCTGTGACCGCAGCCCAAATCTCGCTCCGCTCCCCCCTCCAACCCCTCGGTCCGACCCCGGTGCTAACGCCAACCCCGGGGGACCCGCNGCCACCGCGGGACTGCTGCCCTCCCGGCACACAGCTTGCCTCACTTTTGTGGGGCAAGTTTTCCCGTTCAGGGACCGGGGGTACGGTGCTGCCATTGCTAGCCCCCCCTCCGCGCAGGGAGGGGTGAGTCCCGCCCCACAGGCACTGTGGCACTGCCTCTCGGCAGAGCAGAGTCAAACTGCACATGCGTCAGGCAGCTGGGCTTGCAGACGGCTAAATCATATTGCAAAAAAATTGCTTCGCAAATGGGCGAGGTCGTGAAGGAGAAGTCGCGATACAGAGAGGATTCACTGTATATTGATTCTTCAGTTCTGTAGACACTCTCTTTTGAAGGGTGTGAGATACAGGGAAGAAACACACCCTTCTTGCCCCCTGCCTTTTTTCTATAAGGAATGTGTTTTCCAAAGAAATTAATTTCTGTACTTTCTTCTGCTTACAGCTGAGACATGAGCAGTGCCAGTAACTCACTGGCACGGGAATTCTTGACTGATGTCAACAGACTGTGCAATGCAGTGGTACAGAGGACAGAAGCCAAGGAAGATGAAGAAGAAGAAACTCATATGGCAGCACTGGGACAATACTTAGTTCAAGGTCGTGGGTTTATTTTGCTTACCACTCTGAACTCAACTATTGATCAGGTAGGAGATTTTCTTAAATGATTATAATTTTTGTATTGAGCTCTGACTGTGTGGAGTTGTCTGGCTTATGTTATTCTTGGTGCTGGTCCATTAACTCTTTATGCTTTGAAACTGCTGATCCCAGTGTTTAAAAATAATGGACCAAGTGAATCCTGGTTGAGTTTTAGCCCTTTTCTTAAGTGAGGTCAGCTGTTAATGCTGGTCAGATTCATCTTGTAGGTTTGATTTCCCTTCATGAGGCGACTTGTGCTAAGACTACAGTTTGATCTTCTGGTTTTGTTCTGGGTTCCAGTAGGTGCACTGGCTAAACAGTAAATCCACAAGACTGCAATCAGATATAACTCGGGGGTTTTTAGATGCTACTTGAGTTTTCTGTGTAGTTGCTGTTAATAGATACTTCGGGACTAGAGCTGCTGGAAAAACAGCTGGCTTTCATGTAATAAGGAAATGGGGGATTCCGTGTGCCTCCCCTCCAATAAAAACCCACTTCTGAATTAGAAGAGGAATAAAATCTTGTAGCATCTGCAATTCGGCAAATATTTCTTGAGGATTTTTTTTTTAATTCAGGGAGAAATGAGGAAAGTAAATATTCTTGAAGTGTATCACTGAAATTTGAAAAGTTAATACAGTCATACCTCCGGATTTGTGGGATTTGAGTCTTTTGAGGCTCCTGTGGAGCATTAAATCCACAGATTTGGATCGGACATTAACATGGCAAATTATTGCCATAATTATGTCAACTTTGCAACCCTTCAAAATCCTGAGGCCCCTTATGTCTAGGAGTAGGAGTGTTTTCCCTTTAACTGCAGCGGCTAGCACAGGCAGGAGTGCTTTGTCTAAGTCTATGCATATGTGCTGTCAAGTCCAGGCTGGCTGCCGCAGCTGGAACAGTGAACAGAACCCATGCTGTGGCATGTGTTACAGTTTAAGGCTTCCTCACTCCTGGCAGGGACGGGTGGCCAGCCAGGGCCGGTGCCATGGCCCTGGTCCCTGTGCAGTGACAGGCACCCACGGCCAGGCACTGGTCAGGAGTGTGAGGTCCCAGGTAGCCAGGGAACCCCAGCCAGGCATAGACAGACATGTCCCTTTATGTGAGCCTGTCTGTGGGTGGCTGTGGAAGGTTTTTATACAGACTTTATCAATGGTTTAATGTTATCAAAACACTGTGAGCACCTCTGGAGAGCCCGCGGTGGCCACACTGCCAGTGGCGGCAGTGGGGGGCTGTAGGGCTGTGGTGCTGGGACGGACACTGGAGAAGACAGAGTAGGGCCCTGTGTGTGCTCAGCCAGTGCCCAGCAGGGGTCAGTCCCCTGGCTGGGCTTAGAGTGACAGGGGAGGGCATGACTTCTGCAGAGCCACGTGGGGTCTCAGTGCCTGCCTGGGGCAGCTGTCATTGAAGCATCCCCGCATGGGGCCCCATGTGCCCTGAAGCATACTGCAGCAGTGTGTGTTAGACTACGAACATGTGCATATGACTTTCCTGGGGCAAGGACCACAGCATCTAAAGGTGTGGCAGGACTTATTTAATGCCACACAACCTCTGCAACACTCATAAGGGAGCCACACTGGGTCTTGGTGCCCACCTGCTGCTCCTGGCAGACATGGGGCAGCTGGCACTGAAGGATCCCCATGTGAGGCCTCGTGTGCCCTGAGGCATGCCATGGCACTGTGTGTTAGAGTACGTGTAAGCCTTTCCTGATAGGGACCAGCCATGGAGACACACAAGAGTGAGGAAGGGACCTTGGCACGTCTAAAGGAGCCACAGGACTTATGAACACCACATAACCTCCACAGCATTCATAAGGGAGTGATCTGAGCCGGTCCTTCAGCAGCTGCCTCATGCTCACATAAACTAGTACCACTCTGATTGGAAACTGGCGGTGGGCAGATTTGGGGTTTTTTTTTGTTTTCTTGGGTTTTTTAAGGTTTTCAGCTGGCAAACCTGCCTCACTCTTCTGGGCTGGCATGGGACGCCAGGGATGGGACAGTGCTGCCAGTGCCGGCGAGGCCCCCCACTGTCTCACGCCCTGGGGTGGCGCGGAGGGAGTGTGGGCGCTGCCATGTGGGTGGGATAGGCAGGAGCTGCGGGGCCACCCTTCCCTTTGCCACCCTGGCAATAAAGGGCACCGCAGAAGGATCCACATGGGCCACAGGGTGGGGGGATGCTGCCTCCTGCTCCCACTCTCACACACAGACACCCACAGTGCCAGCACTCTGCTGCAGCCTGGTGGAGAACAATACCAGCCGCACAAACACCCTGGGGGCCCCCACTGCCTTCGCAGCACCCGCCCATAACTGCTCCGGCAGCAGTCCTGGCTGCAGGGTGATGGTGGCAGTTCCCCTTCCCATTACATAGTGGAAATGGAGGGCGCTTGGGGACTCTTGGGAGCAGGGGTGATGGGTTGGGTAAATTCATATATTCATGAGCTCATTGCATATTCAAGAGCTGGCTGAGTTTGCAGCATTATCCGTGCATGCATGCGGGCCCACTTTTCATTGAAAAATAAACTGTGATTTATTGAAACTACAGAGATGCAGACCATGAATAGACAGGGGCTTACTGTATATTAATAGCTTTAGAATTTATTGAAAATTTTTATTTCAATTGATTGTCTTATCAGACATCTTATACAGCTACCTCTACAAGCAATGTATATAACTGTATATATTTGTGTTTATATATATAAAAGAAACTATTGAATTTCCTTATCTCCACGCACTTCCATTCCATTGTTACCTTGAATTTTTGGAGAAGGATGTTGCTTCAGTTGTGTGTCCCTGAATGATATTAACTGCCAAAATGCTCAAGTCACTTTTTTGTGTTTGAAGATTTTTAGACCTTTAGGGTTGAAACCATTCTGATAGTGCTACAAAGCACCCCATAAAGAAATTGTGTTTAAATTCTGCACTTTCTATGGTTCTTCTCTGCATTGTAATTTTTAGTGTTAGAATCTCAAAAGGAGGAGTGGGCTTTTATTCTGTCTGGTGGGGTTTTTTAATTGAGTAACCTTTTCTCTGCCCTCACTAATTTTTGTCTGTGTGTAGTGAGTCAGTAAGATCAGCTGTAAGCGTTTTTCAGTTCAGGGAAAGTAGAAAGTTTCCAGTGAAGTTCTTTAAAGTTACATTTTTGAAGCAACAGAAGTTTCCAACCAGTCTTGGCCTTCATGTTGATTTTGATTACATCAGCAAGCTCTGTGCTTTCAGCTTTTCTGTTTTTCTCTCAGTTGGTTCTTTCAACACAGGAATTTTGGCAAGCTTTGTATAGAAACAGTTGCAGAGGTGTAACACAAGTATCTTGGATCCTTTGATTTGCTCTAGTTAATGATTGTGGCTCTCTGTGCACTTAGGTAATTTTTTCAAAGCTTAGAACAGCAGAAAGGCGTAAGAATTGAATACTGAGTATCTTGCTAAATCCAAGAAGTCTAATCTCCTTTTTAAAAGTATAAGATCTTTTGTTTTTATTTTGTTCCTAACATAGGAGCTGACATGTCGAGAAGAACTTCTAGCCCTCCTCCTGTCACTTCTGCCATTGGTGTGGAAAATCCCTGTCCAAGAAGAAAAAGCAGTAGGTATGTTTTTCCACGTACAGTATTAAATACCTAAAAGAAGTAGTTTGTGTATTACTACAGAGCCTAGGATGCTCTGCCAAAGAGTAGCTCATTGTAGTACATATCCTCTAACATAGAACAGAGATGTGAATTCTGTGGAGAATTTAAATTCAAAAATACCGGTGTCTTCTCAGCATACAAGGAAGATAAAAGTTGTGCAGAGAACGTAAAGGCTTTTGGTCAGTGTGAAAGTTAAGGCTTACGTTACTGTGTACGTGAGCTTGATGTTGATGAGATTTTTCTTCTTATGGGATTTTGGGGGAAATGTGATTTCAAAGAGTATGTGATATTTCTAGTGTGAAGGGTTTCATGATGAATGGAGGAGGAAAGCATACTGATTGTTTTAAAAACAATAAAGTGGTACATGCTAACATTAGAGACAAGGTGAGTCAGATCTTTTCTTCTGAAATGGAAGAAATTGGAAATGGAGAAGATAAGCCTAAAGCTGAGCAGTGGATGAGAGAATATGAAAGAAGTGCAGTGTTATCAGGAAGGCAGGCCCTGAAAAACAGAATAATGCTAGATGAGTATGAGTGGAACAAGGCTTGATTCTTTAGAAAATGTCACATTCTGTGTCACAAACTGATGCCAGCTGGGCAATCAAATCACAAGGGTTCAACTGCCAAAGAGTCAGTTTAAAGTGAACTAAAGAAATGAAAGGGATGATATAAATTGAACTGTGTGCAAAAACACTGCTATCACAGGGAAATGGCAGTGATTTTATATTTTTTTATTTGGGCTCTTACATTTGTGTGATACATTCTTTTCTCTCCCAGAGGATAAAGCAAAGAGAATGAAATAAATAAAGTTACTTGGCTGAGAGAGTTCCTAAGAATTCTTACCTGGAGCTCTCCCAAAGTTTTTTGCTACTTGAAACTCCTCCAAATTGAGGCTTTTGTTAGTGGTTGTAGACTCGCCGTGCCAGTTTCATAGAGCTTTTATATAATAAGCTTTCCTGCTTTCTCAGTTGCATCATTCTGTCATGCTCATGTAAACATGATGGAATTAAAGAAATGTTTTGGTTATCCTATGAGAGCTAGTTGGCTTTTCCAGGGTAACATGCTGTTGTATAAATCGGTTTTAAGATATTGTGGTTTATACACTGCAAAATATGTACTGTTTTTAATTCTACTAATTACCTTCTCTTAGTACTGATACAGTAAATGATATATCCAGTTGTGCATTAAGTACATGTTTTTTCATGTGCTGAAATAAATCCACTTGTATTAGGCAACTTTTTTCTTTCTGTGCAGAGATTATCCTTTGTTTGATCAAGTACTCCTGGTTGATTTCCTGCCTTCAAAGCAGATAGATGATGCTTCTTGCTTAAGTCACAACTATAACTTTTGAAACAGCAAGGCACAGTCATGCTTGCACATAGAAACGCCTTTTCTTTCAGCTTGATTTCAGATGTTTGTAGCTATTAGGGGTAGGGGCTGTTGTTAATTATCACATTTTTCTAAATATTGGATGGTGGATCCTTGCAGCTGTTTTACTATAAAATTGAAAAAATGGGTCATGTATTATAATGTTCCTTTGTCATCTTTCTGTTTCAACAGATTTTAATATACCCTTTACAGTAGATATATGCCTGACCAAAGAGAATAATACAAGTTCTGTGAAATCTGCTCAGGAAAAACTAAACCTAGATGGAAGTGCTCGTTCATCTCTTCATACTTCTGGAAAACTAAATCTTCGAAAAAGTGGTCGTCTGCGCAAAACCACCCGTTGTTATTCTGTGCGAGATGCAAGAAGATCTCAGCTGTCCACTTCCGATTCCGAAGGCAATTCTGATGAAAAGAATTGCCTACCGGCAGAAGTGGCACCAGTTTCTAATACTGGTGCCCTTGGTGTGGAAAATTCCAGCAAAATTATTTCAGCACATGAACTGAAGCCAGAGGCTTTGAATGAGCCAGCTACAGGAACTCCTGAGAGCAACATGGACAACTCGCCTTTTGACTTATGCCAAGTCTTACTGTCTCTCCTAGAGAAAGTGTGCAAATTTGATATTACCTTGAATCACAGCTCTGCTCTTTCAGCAAGTGTGGTGCCCACATTGACAGAGTTCTTATCAGGATTTGGAGACTGTTGCAATGTAAGTGGTAACACGGAAAATGAAGTAGTTACATCAGGGTGGACAGAAGAACCTCTGGCTCTAGTCCAAAGGATGTTATTTCGGACAGTGCTGCATCTTATGGCTTTAGACATTAGAAATACAGAAAATTTACGAAAAAATTTAACAGACTTACTTAAAGCAGCATTAAAAATCCAAATTTGCATGGAAAAGCAACCTGGTTCTTTTGCTTCAGGTTACAAGAAAACACTACAGCAGCCAGTTCAGGATGACTACGTATTTTCTAGATATCGTCACAGAGCCTTGCTTCTACCTGAGGTTATAGAAGGAGTCTTGCAAATTTTGATCTCCTGCCTACAAAGTGCAGCCTCCAATCCATTCTACTTTAGTCAAGGTATAGATCTGGTTCATGAGTTCATACAGCATCAGGGATTTAAACTGTTTGAAGTAACAGTGCTTCAAATGGAATGGCTTTGCATGAACAATGAGGGAGTACCTGGTGAAGCCTCAGAGCATCTGAAAACCCTAATAAACAGCATCATGAAAATAATCAGCACTGTCAAAAAAGTGAAATCAAAACAGCTCCATCAATCAATGTGTACTAGAAAGCGTCACAGACGATGTGAGTACTCTCACTTCATGAATCACCACAGAGATCTCTCTGGACTCTCTGTATCTGCTTTTAAAAACCAAGCTTCCAAAACACCTTTTGAAACTGCTGATGGAGAGGTTCATTATCCAGAGAGATGCTGTTGCATTGCTGTTTGTGCACACCAGTGTTTGCACTTGTTGCAACAAGTTTCTTTGGGCAGTACCTGTGTTGAGATTCTCTCAGGTGTGAACAATGTAGGAATATGTTGTTGTATGGATCCAAAGTCTGTGATCACCCCATTGCTTCATGCTTCCAAGTTACCAATATTAAAACACTTTCAACAGCACATCCTGAACATCCTTAGTAAGTTTATATTGGATCAACTGGGTGGAGCAGAAGTCTCTCAAAAAATGATACAGGCATCATGCAATATATGTACTGTTGACTGTGATCAACTCACTCAGCTGGAAGATGCCTTGCAGGGCAATTCTAGTGACGCTAGTCTTACCTCCAGTTCCTCTTGCAGAGTTCAGGGGATTCTGCCTAGCACTGGATCTGAAGATATGTTGTTGAGATGGCATGCATTGGAGGCTTATCAGGACATTGTTTTTGAAGAAGACAAACTATGTGGCACACAGATTGCAAGCCATATTTGCCACTTAATTCAAAAGGGAAATATAGTGGTACAGTGGAAAATCTATAACTGTATTTATAATCCTGTGCTTCAGAGGGGAGTTGAACTAGCTTGCCGTGCTGAACAAGAACTTGGACTAAGTACAGCTGATAAGCACACATGCAATTACCATAGCCAGAGTTTGCCTCCTGAAGTACTTCAGGTTTATTTGCAGATGCTCCCTGTGTTGCTTAAATCCAGGTTGGTTGATTTGCTGTTTACTATTGGAAAACATGCTAATTATGTGCAGAGCTTTGTATATTTGTCACTGATCAGAACAAAAGTTTTATTTGGACTGTAGGCAATGTTTGGATATTGCAGGTGGCAACAAGGTAAATGCTTGAATAACATAAGATATATGCCTAGATTCATAAACCATAGAAAGCGAGGGCTCTCTACTCATAAGTTTTAGTCTTTAACAAGCCAAAGTGTGTAGAAACAAATAAAAATCTTTATCCAATATGACATGCTCTTTGCCTCTTCATTCCTCACGATAAAATTAGTCAGGAATGTTGAACAGAAAATCCACTTTAGTACAGTGGTGAGTGTCCCCGTCTCTCGTGCGGGAGACCGAGGGTTCAATTCCCACCAGGGAGGCAGTGGTGCCGTTTTAAGAGTTGGACTCAATGATCCTTGTTGGTCCCTTCCAACTCAGAATATTCTGTGATTGATATGTCACTTTCCTGTGGGAATCAGACTACTTAGTTTTCTATTTCCATTTTCCTTCTAGAATGTTTGCTATAGAAATTACCTTTTAAAAATCAGTCCTGATGTGTACTTGTCCTGAAATAACTGTTTTCTAATTTATGAAATCCTGTTCATTTAGGCATAGTTTAAAAACAAGAACCAAAACAACCCCAAATGATGAAAACCTGACAAACTTTATTCCAAGGCATGAAATAGAAACTTTCCATTTATTGTTGAATTAATGAAATAATTGTTTAATACAAGATATGGAAGTTATTTTAGAATATGAATGTATCTGTTTGTCCAAGAAGGATTCTGATCTTATTTCTATTGGAGTCCTGAAGGTGATTTAGTGGGGCTATTCAAGACAGTTACAAGAAATAGACTAATATTCCAATTTTTGTAAAGAGATTCTATTTTTTAAATTTTAACTTCTATCCTCACCTGAAGTGTGTCAGAAGCTATTAACTTTTGAAAGCACAATTAGTGTCAAAGAGGCAAGAGGAGCAAAGTTTAAAGGTTTAAAATATCCTGTATTTTAATTGGCTTAAGTTGGGAATGCACATATGTAAGTGTGAAAGACCCTTTCTGCCAGATTTATTATGAGGAATTTAGGGCTCATTTCGCTTAGAAGTCTTCTCTGCCTGAAAGAGACATTTTTCCTTGAGACAGATATTTTCTCCTCCTGCATTCCAGAGAAGCTCTCCCTTCTATGAGAAGAAAAGTTCTTGCAGTTGTGTTTGAAGGCCCCCACAGTGGGTGAACTGGGGATGATAAAAGCCCTGAGAAAAACAGGGGGCGTGTCTTTCCCCAGGCCCTGTGTTTTTTAACACTGCTAGGTTTAATGTTCTTTGCATTTTAGTGTTCTCACTTTTGGAAATAGTAAATTTTCCTAAGTCCTTTCGCTGCCTGGCATTTTTTGGGGGTAACTGTGTGTTACCTTCCTTTACACAAGTAAGTGATTCATTTGATTCTAGAGTAACTTGGTTAGAGTAAAGCCTGATCCTGTAGGAAGGAGATGAGAGGGTAAGTAAGGTGGATGTCTACAATCAAGCATAGTGTGCTAAAAAACTTACAGATCCGTTCTCCAAGTTTTGTATGAACTTAATGTAATACTTGAGGAGTAGAAAAAAGGGAAAAATCGGCTTGGAAACAAATATACAGGGTTTTTTTTTTACATTGGATGTGTTGGCATAACAATTGCACAAAAGGTTGTTGCTTGAAAGGTATTCCTGAATTCTATTTGAAATACATCATCCATGCAACTAAGTGACATAGCTAGGAAAATGTCTTCAAGTTTGAGAAGGACTCTCTGCGTTCTGGTGAATCACAGAACAGAGAAAGATATTTGCTAGCTCTAAGTGCTAATAAAAAGCTGGGGGGAAGAAGTACCGCTAAAGAGCAAATGTCATAAATAAAGGTAATTTTGAACATCATACATTTTTGTTGCAATTGTGTAGCAATTACTGAACTACCTGATTTTGTGGCTGATTTATAAGGTAACCGTCTTATGCTTTATCTTGCAGGGTAATTAGAGACTTGTTTCTGAGTTGTAATGGAGTGAGTCAAATGATTGAGTTAAATTACTTAGATGCATTAAGAAGCCATTCTTTGAAAGTGTTAGAGACTTTGATACTCTGCCTTGGTGGTCAGGAGAAAGACCAAGCAATGCCAGAACTGGAAAGCCTGAACAGTGAACAAAAGGAATCTACATCTGACTTGCCTGCTTCTCTTTGTAGCCAGCACACTGTTTCAGAAGTTCCTCAAAGCCTGAGCAAGTTTTATGCTGGCTTGAAAGAGGCTTACCCAAAAAAGAAAAAGTTTGTGAACCAAGACATTCATGTCAACACAATAAATCTGTTCCTCTGTGTTGCTTTTTTATGTGTAAGTAAAGAAGCAGATGGTGATCTGGATTCAGCTAATGACTCTGAAGATACATCAGGATATGATAGTACAGCTAGTGAGCCTTTAGGCCACAAATTACCATATCTGTCACTGGAAAGCCTTACTTTGCCCTCTCTGGAACATATTCATAGGGCTACAGATATTTGGTGCATGTGTCGTTGCATCTATTTGCATAGTTCAGTTTTCCAGAGACAGTTCCATAGACTTGGAGGCTTTGAAGCATGCCATAGATTACTAATTTTGATAATTCAGAAACTTGCAAAAATTAAGGAAAAGGAGCAAGAAGAGAGGGAGAGGGTATTGAGTGAAAGCAGCAGAAGTTCACATGGCAGTCCTCGTACTGAACTTCTCAACAAGGATGACTCTGTTCAGCTGCCTGAAAGCAGAGAGGTGATGCAATTGGAACTTGATAGTTCTGGAAGTCTTGCTGTTGTGGAACAGCTGGTGCCCGACTCTGTCTCCAGTGACAGCTCTTTGAGTAGGGAACATGCTTCAGTTACTTCAGGTGCCAATCTTGAAGGAATAAAGACTTCTGTAAGAGAAGAGACTGACTGGGCACTACAAGGTATCCGACTTCTAGAAGCTCTGCTGACCATATGTCTACACAGTGCAAGTACCATGCAGAAGATGGAAGGAGAGATGCTTCACCAGGTACTGTGTAACTTCCCTTAACTTAATCTGCACATATTTGTTAATACAATAATATTCTGACAGTAATTTAGTCAAAAGTTCTAAAGAGGAAAAAAGCTTATGCTTTTCTTATGGTACTGTATTTTGTGTAGAATTGAAAGTATACGGTTAAATGACGTGCTTAGTAGTTGAGGTTGTCCTCTCAAGCTGTACTCTTTTTGGAGAGTATTCAGTGAAGGATGTGTCACAGGGATGCTGCAGGAAAGCTATGTAGGCAAGATTATACATAGTAACACAGGTTTTGATGATGGATCTGAGCAGGGCATGGCAACTAAAAGGATACCTGAAAAAAACATTACTTAAACCTTGGCGGTGAACTAATTCAGTGTTGCTCAAAAAGTTCTTAATTCACAGAATATGACTTCACTTTGCTTTAATGTTTTAATTACTATCTTGAATTTTACTTGGCAGTTTGTTATGAAAGCAGGCAGCATTTATTACAAGAAATAACTGACAACTGGAATTCTGTCTGGACCACTTGCTATTTTTGATTTGGGTGTGTCACCCTCTGTCTTCTTAACTTCTAGGAATATTGTGGTGTGCTTTGCATGCACAATGTGTACCTGAAATTGTATCAAGGACATTTATTTTTGAAACAGTGTTTCTACCTGCAAATTTTAGGTTACAGCATTTTGCCAGATTTTTTCAGAGTGCATATTCTATTTACAGTTGGGTCTCCTATGTCGCAGACCCCGCGGTCTTAATCAGGTTCCGCGAAGCCCTGTTTCTGCATTGAGTGGCAGCTCATTAATATACAAATCTGCCCTGCACCCTCAGATGGCTCCTGGGTGCTGTTTCGGCACTGTGTTGCTGTGTATCGGTTGCCATGGTGGCCGTGCTGGAGGGGTGGTGAAGCGGCGGAGCTCCAGCCATGCCTGGGGAGGGAGTGGCAAAGCAGAGCTACCATGGCCGCTGTCAGAACAGCACAAGCGGCCGAGCCAGCGCTGCGGCAGGTCGCACATGTGCAGTTGCGAAAAGGGGCCTCCTTCATCGCTAAAATATCATGCTGCTAAGATGTGAAGCCGCAATATGGGGGGCACGAAGTGCAACAGGGCTGACTGTATCTATCTATCTTGTCACGACAAACAGGATAAATCTTTCTTATTTCAAGGGACTAGGTGAAATGTAATGGTTTTAGCTGAGAAATTAGATTAGTGTAGGTGGAAGGAGAAGTTTTTAAATGAAAGTACTAGACTATTTCTGTTAGCCAAAATATTGTAACAGGAATCAAAATGTTTGTCTCCCCAAAACACAGAATACCTCTGTGAGTGATATCTTACTTGAAATACGAGAACAGCTTGCTCAATCAAAAGTGATAGAAACTGACTTGGCAAAGCCTCTATTTGACTCACTGCTTCGTGTTGCATTGGGGACTTTTTCTGCTGATCTGGATCATTCTGAAGAAAAAATTGAAAAGGTAGGAAACACCAACTAAGCAGTCTAATTGTGAACAAAGAAAGATTTTCTCAGTCAGATTTATATTGTTTGGGCCTTTTTAAGCTCAATAGGAAATATTTAAATGTCTTTGATTATCATGACAGTTGACAATGTTTTCCCTGTAAGTGGAATGCTGGTTATTGATATGGTCCCCACATTTAGTGCTCAGAAATGAGCCATGCCCCAAAAGGTTGCAGGCTCAGTCAACCTGGTGTTCTCTTTACTCTTTCGTCTCACAACAGAAAACTCAGAGGAAGAGCTTCAAACAGGGATGTTGAGTGACCTTGTCACTTTAGAGTGAATGTCAAAGTGCAAGTTAGTGGTGATAGTGATTTTGAAATCACTGTTACTTTTAATGCATTTGCCACCTGCTTACTAAAACTTTGATCAGGTAGTTAGTAAGAAAATTCCATCTTGGCAGATCCAGTTTTTTATGTAAGAATGAAGTATTCTTAACCTATCTCAGTTTTCTTGGAAGTGTAACATTGTTTCTTTTGCCAATGAGCTTGGAGAAATTAGGCATTTGGAAGGTTCTAAATAATTCGCTTTTCTTATCCAAAGATTGATTTCTTCTTCTGACCGATGATAGTCTATCTGCTTGATGTGTTGTACAGACCCATTACGCTGAAAAGGAGCCTGTGTCACAACCTGGAGAAATTTCTGAAGAAACTGAAAAATCACAATGCTGTAGTCTTAAACTTTTTGCTGAAGAGGAAGGATATGAAGCAGATAGTGAGAGTAACCCTGATGATAGTGAAACTAAGAATGAAGGTAAGTGTGAACTTTCTGATTTTCCATAGCCACCTTTGACATAGCAAAGTTTGTTTTTCTTTTGAGATGCACCAAAACATGACAAGCATCAGATACCTTTAACAGATAGAAATACAGTAATCCCTCAAATATCGCAGAGGGTCGGTTCCAGAAAGATGCCGCAATAAGCGAAATCCACGAAGTAGCGGTAAATACAGTAAAGCCGGGGGGAAAAGACTCCAAAAATGTTTATCAGTAGTTTGTTTGAAAATGATTCCTCTAATTTTTTTTATTTAGAATTATAGCCATCTGGTGAAAATTAAGTAGTCCAATTATATTATGTAATACCATGTTGGAAGGGACGTCAAGAGTCATCTGGTCCAGTGTTTTTTTGGCAAAAGCACAGTCTAGAAAAGATGCAGTGGTACTCTGTCCATCTGAATATCAAATGCCCAGTGATGGGGAAACCACCACTTCCTGGGGAGATTATTCCAATGACTGATTGTTCTCATTGTGGAAAACTTTCCTCTTGTGTCCATATGGAATCTCTGCAAGAGTAACACATACCCATTACCCTTAATTTTGTCCATGGGACTTCTTGGAAAAAGGGGCTCTCCATCCTCTGCATAGCCACCTTTTAAATACTGGAACATGGTGATAAGATCTCCTCTAAGTTGCCTTTTTCTCAAGTGAGCAAACCAGTTCTCTCAGCCTTTCATCTGATGTTTTTTGCATAGCAGGGGTCAAAACTGAACACAGTCTTCCAGGTGAGGCTTGACAAGCACTGAGTAGAGTGGGAAAATGACTCCTTTATTCCTGCTGGTGACACCTTGGTTGATGCAGCCCATCATCCTGGTGGATTTTCTGTTGCAGCAGCATGCTATTCACTCATACTGAGCTTGCTGTCCACTGGGCTCCCCAAGTCCCTTGCCATGGAGCTGTTTCACAGCTGGGCAGATTCCAGCCTGTGCTGCACTCTTGGATTGTATTTTCCCATGTGCAAGGTGTTACAGTTGTCCCTGTTGAACTTCAAAGTTCTTGTCCGCCCACTCTTACGGCCTATCCAGATCTTCCTGTAGGGTGGCTCTCCCTTCCCAGGTCTCCACTTCCCCACTCAGTTTGGCATCATCGGCAAACTTCATTATGGTAGACTTGACAGAGCACTTAAAAAGACATTAAACAGTGCTAGGACAAGACCAATCCCCAGGATACTCCACTTGTGACTCTTGCCAGTTTGAAAAGTAGTGATTCACCACCACCCTCTGTGTGCAGCTGGGAAGTCAGTGCCCACCCACGGCACAGACCCCTTGCCTTGACTGTTATATGTCACTTTCGCTGAGGGAGGCTGTGGGAAATGATATCAAAAGCCTTGGAGAAATTCAGAGAGACAGTGTCCACTGCTTGTTCCACATAAACCAAGAGCATTACTTGGTTATGGAAGGCAATCAAGTTCACAGAACCCCAGAGTTAACTAGGTTGGAAGAGACCTGTGAGATCATCAAGTCCAACTGATGACCTAACACATCTCATCAACCGAACGATGGCACTAAGTGCCACATCCAGTCTCTTTTTACTTCTAGGGACACCTCCCTGGGCAGCCCATTCCAATGGCACAAGTTTGTCAAGCACAATTTGGCCTTGGTGAATCCGTGCTGACTTTTCCTAATCACATGCTTCATTTGACTTGTTACCACCTCCTCGTTATACAACATATCTCTTTATATTCATTCATTGATTGATGTGCTGTATTCTGTTAGTGTAACTAATTTTAAAGATGAATTTGCTTTAATTTTTTCCTTTGTGCTGAACACTTCTGGATGCTTATGTTCTGGCATGAGGTCAGCATGAACAGTAACAGCCTTTAAGAGAACTGCATTAAACTGTTGTTTTTTACCTGCGTGACTAGACTTTAGCAATTGATATCTAACAATTTAAAAGCATTTCTGAATTAAAAAACTCATTTAAAATACTTCTGTGAAACATTTGCATGAAACATATGTCTGTACCAAAGAATTTTAGGTAACGTTTTAAACTTGTTTCAGGATGTAACAGGAGATGCTTACATGTTTGCTTTTCTTTTTTTGTTGTCATGCAGATATTCTATCATGTATTTTCTGGGTTAAATAACTAAACTGCTTCCCCAAACCTTTTAACATAAAATAATTTAAATTCATCTCCTTTCTTGGCATGCCCAGAGTCTTCTATAGAAGTTTGAGGCTCTCTTACAATGATTTTACTGTCATGTTTCATGAATTGCATATTTCACCATTACTCTGTGTGTCCAGTTCCCAGTAAAGGAAAGTATATAGTTTAAGAGCATGTAATGGGAGAAACTGCATCCTTGCCCTTTTGTGTTAACAGGAAAAAAGAAAAAAATCTATTCTGAAGCAAAATAGAAGATTATGCTAACTTCTTATAAGCTGGTTTTGGTTAGTACTGTGAGAAGGTTACAGAAAGTATATCTTTGGTTGTTCTGCTTAAATCATATGTTCAGCTGAGTAAGTTTCAGTGAGACAACTTTTTTTCTTTTTCAGGAGCAGACACAAAGGCAGAACTAGGATGTACTGGTCCTTCAGGTTATTTTGATGACCTAGCTGAAAACATCAATCAAGGGGAATTAATATATCCTGAAATCTGCATGTTAGAATTAAACTTGCTCTCAGCTGGTAATGCAAGTTTAGATGTGCTTGCACATGTATTCCAGAGCTGCCTGAAAATCGTTAGCCAGAAGGAGAAAAATGCCAGTGTACTTATAGAACAGGTAAAATTGCTATTAAAAAAAGCAACAGTCTAGCGGTTGTGTACCTTTTCTTCAGTTTTATAGTACTATTCTACCTAATAGTGATCTCAAATATTCTCAGTTGGTATGGGATTTGGTAAGATCTGAAGCCATGTAAATGACTGGTATGGCCAGCTGCATTGCATTTAAACTGTCAGGAACTAAGTAATGAATTAAAAGATATTTGACCTACTGATCTTATGAGTTTCCCATGTGTCTTATTTTAACAAAACTATTCAACCACTAGGGCTAGAGCTACAAATTTGATGACTGTCAGAGCATTTTAAAAAAGTCAGATATTTGCTTGTATATGTAAGCGTTCTACACTTACATGTACTGAATATGTGCTTTTAGAAGCTGAGTCATGTACCTCAAAAATATTCCATGCTTTTATTCTCCCTAAGTTTATATTAGCAACGAATTAACGCAAATGTTGATGCCCTCATGGTTCTTTGAAATTTCTGATAGTTCCCTTTTTCAGTTTTTAAAACCTAAATTGAGTACGCTTCTTGAATTTAAAAATCTCACTTCTGCAACTGAACTGTAACAGAACATGAAAGATTGTTAACTGGGAAATATAAAAAAAATACATAAATTCAAGTATTTGGAATGTCATTAAAATCAGTAGTATACAAGCATTGATTGGGGTGTTTATTTCTTAATTCTTTGAGCTGGTGTATATTCTTCTGGTATGCATTTTCCTTGTATTCGTGTTTTTTAACAGGGAGCTGTTAAACATCTTTTGGGAGGATTTCTGACTATATTGACACAAACAGAATCTAGGTTTCATGGTGAGTTAAAGATTCAAGTAACTTAAATATTGGTTTTCGTAATTTAATGTATACACAGTCAAATTTTTTAGTTCCCAGTGCAAATGCCAAGTTGACAAAGGAAATTCATTGGCATGTGTGAATTTTTGCAGCTGCTTTCTTAACTTGTAAGAAACTTGCACTACTTTAGTGTAAACATAAGGTTATTTCTGAGCTAGGGGAGATACGCTATTTAAACAGATACTGGGAGATCTGAAATGATAGTTTAGATCATACACTACTGTGACAGTGTTAAACATTGCTTGGAAAAATAGCAGCTGCGTGAATTCTCACTTCATCACAACCAAAGTTGTTCTTTCCAATTTCTTTGTAACACAGGACTTGATGTCTTGAGTTTTATTTCTAATTGGAAAACAGCTAGCTAATTCAAGAATGTGGAGGCAGATTAAATGCTTGCTCTAAGGTACCTTTGCATAGTGAGGGTGTTTCACAGCAGGGGATGTAAACCCATCCTAGGACTTGGGTCCTTGGCTTTGTGAGGAGAGCCGTTGCAAAGTGGATATTAGATTCCTGGGCTTTCAGATTCAACTTTGCAAACCTGGGAGCTAGATTTGGCATAGCTATCTAGATTAATTCAATAAAATTTTGAGTGAGAGTGTCAAGAAGTACTGTTAGATCTCTAGAATTTATCTTATAATCATTATTGTTTCCTTAATTTGAAATGTTCTTGCAAAACACTGAATTCCAGTTAATCTTTCCTCATCACAGTATGGAATACTTTAAAGTTTTAAAAAAATTATTTCAAACAATATTATTATCTCCTTATTTTTAGCATGTCAGATGGTGCTGGTAGATCTGATAGTTTCCTTGATGAGTGCACAGACATGTTCAGAAGAGCTAACTCTTCTTCTGAGGATATTTTTGGAGAAGGCACCTTGTACGGTATGTATGGAGTAGCACATAACAAAATTCAGAGGCTTAATTAGAAAAATGAAGCATAAAGAAAATCCTTTTGTATCCAAGAATTTTGAGAAATAAGGGGATGGACAACAACACTTGAACTGATCAGAACAAATAAAATTTGTTTGTTGAAATAATTAATTCCTAAAACAAGAAAAGGAAATAGGAGATAAGAGGTTTTGAAAGGTATGTTGGCACTTGGAACTCTGTTCAGCACAAGAAACAGAGATTGCTCTGGAGGTGACTGACATGGTTATGAATGACAGAACACAAATACTGAAAAATTTCAAGCAATTCCTTTAGAGTTATAAACCATCTCACTATTTCAGGAATGCTATAGCAGCAGAAATTACTTTCAAACGTGTTGTAAGCTGGTCTGTGTAATGCTGGAATTAGCAGTGTATCCCACATAAACAGTTGGAATAACTCTGGTTTGTGTGTAAATCTGTAGAAAAATACAAGTGAAAGAAAATAGTACCAAACCAAACCAGGAGTCACAAGTCAATTTTTCAAAGGTAGCTTGTAATAATTGGTCAAGTGACTAGAGAAACTTTTTGGCCTAAGGGATCAGCTGGTTTTGTTACTGATTATGTAATAACAAATCAATGGCCTGTGTGTGCATTCTTAACCAGCCTCAAACATGGGGTAAAAGGTGTGGTCTTTTGTTGCAATATTGATTGATCAGTTAGCAAATAAAGAAAGTGAGATAAGATTGTGCAAAGACCACCTGCTTTTGTTCAGCTGATTCCTAAGCATAGTAACTTGAAGACTGATCTGCCCAGACTAAATCCCCAAAGCCCTGTTAGAACATAGTCTGTTGAAATTGCTGCCTGATGCTTTGCAAAAGTGTATCAGTTTGGATATGAAAGTCCACCTCTGTTGGGAAAACATGAATCCACATTTCAGTGATGAGTAGGCTTCTATTTTGTTACATGATACTTGACTGTGTTATATGAACAGTTCCATTCTTTTTTTCTCATTTGTTTGATTTATTTCTTCTAGGAGATACTACTCAAGGGTGTATTGAAGATCGTAGACACTAATATATATATGAACCCATTACAGTACCTTTCCTTCCCTTTGCTAAACGGCACAAATCTGACTAGTAGTTCTTCACAAAAATGTGCTGGTACTTCCAACAGCAAGACTCCTGGATTAAAAAGAGCAAAATTTTCGCAGAGTAAGAGAGAGGCAGATGGTGAAAATTTGAGTCACCAGCTGCTTTCTTCTTGGCATGTAGCCCCAATTCACTTGCCTTTAGTTGGACAAAACTGTTGGCCACACATATCTGATGGCTTCAGTGTCTCACTGTGGTTTCGTCTGGAATATGTTCATGAAACAGAAAATTCAGCAGAAAAGGGGAAAAAAGTCAAGAGAAGAAGCAGATTCATAACTGTAAGAGAGAACAGTTTTGACAGCACAGGTGAGGATATAGTACTTTCTGCTTCCGTTCAGGAAGCAGTGAAGGATTCTGGTTGGAAATACAGTGATCCCCTGTTACTCNCTGGTCTATGTGCCATATAAAAAAGTTGGAATTTTCTGATGATGGATATTAAACAGATTTTTCATTTAGTTCTGTGTTGTATGCTTACAGACAAAACATTTCCAGCTCTACTTCTTAAATTAGATTAATGCCTGTTTCTAAGAAATTTAGCCTTCTCATTGAATTTGTAACTTCAGTAGAATGTATCCATGCTACTTCATGTTATGATGGAGAAAATACTAAATGCTGAAGCTGAATGGTCATGGTCAAAAAGTTCTCACATTTTTTTGGTTTCATGTATTGATGATCAAGTATCAGGCTGACTCGGTATAAATCCTCTTAACTTTCCTTGTATGTGCCATTGTAAATGGCAATAGCTGTACAACATTCTTGTGTTAATACTTTTGTAGAGACACACTTGCTCCCAAACCATTCTGAGCAGAATCTTTTGGATTATAATTTGTAGGAGGAAAATTCCTTAAGTTAGTTACAATGTCTCCCATTCATAGCACTTGGAGTATCTGTACTCTTTTCCTTTTATTGTATTTAAATAAAAGGAGAGAAAGCCCAACCCTGAATCTTGGAGATCACTAGAGCTGCTTTTATTAGAAGGTCTGTGGTTTTGCTTGGTAAAGTAAAAATACTAAATACAAGATCATGCTTAAAAGATAGTATGATTCGTGAAGAAAAATCTGAAGATTTATTGGTGCACACTGACAGTTCAAGATAGTAATGTAATATATGGCATGTCAAAAACATCATTGTAGAGTATTTGCCTCTGTGGATTTACATGATTGCAAGCAGAAACATGTAAGGTGCTGAGCTGTTGTCAAGTTCCTCTGTTTTGGTTTGAGACCTAGCTTGCTGAAGAGAATCATATGATCATATGTATTAATCAGCCCACTTAAAAAAAAAAAAAAAGGGGGAAGAAAAACCCCAAACCACTCAACTAACTGAACCGTTAGTACCTGAACTGTTTCTTTTCACACTTGTGTGATATCTGGTGTGAAAGGCATTGTTGTATTATAATTATGTATAAACATGTTTGTATTTCTAGAAGAAACGAAGACTGTAGGAATGGAATACCTAAGCCTGGGAGAGAAACTTCTTGAAGATGGATGTATTCATATAATTTCATTAGGTTCCAAAGCATTGATGATACAAGTCTGGGCTGACTTGAACACTGGAGGATTCATATTTCGGTATGGTGACTTAGTCCAAAAGCAGTCCCATGAAAATATTGTATTGTTACTTCCATTAGGAGCCTGCAGAGAATACTGCTGAACAGTAGAGAACTAATTTCTATAGTAGAGACAACTTGCACACTGATGGGGCAGCATCAAGGCATTTTATTGGCTACAGATCTACAGGGTTACTAGCTGAAAGTGTTAGAGTCCAGTTGTTGCGTTTCATGTAGTGATGTATAAATAACTGCCCAAAGGAAGATGCAAGGTCAGTCATAAACAGGATGCAATGCAAGGTAGCAATTCAAGTTTTAATGAAATGACACAATAAATGTGTGAAGTTGGAAAAAGTTTTTGCAGCTGTTGGTTTTCACAACCAAGGTGTGAAAATTGCTGTTACGTAACACTTACCGTGACGGTCTTGGTTTTAATCTTCTGAACACATTTTAGTCCTAATTTAGTTCTCATAAGTTATCTATCCTTCAAATGGGGCTAAAGCTGCAGTTTTAGAACATTTCAACATTCAAAGCACCTGCATTTTTTTCCAACGACTTCTCTGTAAAATAGAGATAATATCCTTGTTGTAAATGTAAGCAGATTTGTGCAGTCAAATTGAATAACTATGTTGAAACTACAATGCGAGGATTTCCCTAGCTTATGCTGAGCACTTTAAAAATAGAATTGTGATTAAAAAATTACCTGTGAAAGTTAAGGAATGCAATCTCAAAGTAACTGAGGCCAAATATTGCAGATTTGGGACTTAAAATGCAAATATGAAAATAAACACACACTTTTTTTCTCTTCTGGTGTTTTCATAGTATGTGCATGGATCCAAATGATGAGATGAAGGCTGGTCTGCTGGCACAGGCTGAATCTCCAGAGAATATTTTCCTTTTGGGCAGGTGGCAGCACTTGGCATTAAAATATCTGCAGAAGCCAGAAGGCAAGAAAAATATCCATGGAAAGCTGTTGCTCTGGGTTTCTGGTCAGAGGTAAAGAATACAGTAATTGGACCTAGATATTTATAGTCTGTAAAAGATATTCTCTGATAGCAAAATATCAGCACCATTTTGGCACAATTTCAAGTTAAGATTGAGTAATCTTACAGGAGAGTAGAAGAGGTGGATGTGTTATACTGCTGGAAATTCTTTAGAGATATTCAGAATACAGTTATACCTCCTCCATCGCAAGGAAAGGGACAGGCCAAAGGCCTCGCGAAACATTAATCTCGCAAGAACTACAGGTCGTTAATATGCATGCAGGCCACGCCCACTGCTCCACCCCCTGGAACGCCAGAGCTCTGCGGACAATTCTTTGCTCCTTCCTGTAGTCTGTNCTTCATGTTATGATGGAGAAAATACTAAATGCTGAAGCTGAATGGTCATGGTCAAAAAGTTCTCACATTTTTTTTGGTTTCATGTATTGATGATCAAGTATCAGGCTGACTCGGTATAAATCCTCTTAACTTTCCTTGTATGTGCCATTGTAAATGGCAATAGCTGTACAACATTCTTGTGTTAATACTTTTGTAGAGACACACTTGCTCCCAAACCATTCTGAGCAGAATCTTTTGGATTATAATTTGTAGGAGGAAAATTCCTTAAGTTAGTTACAATGTCTCCCATTCATAGCACTTGGAGTATCTGTACTCTTTTCCTTTTATTGTATTTAAATAAAAGGAGAGAAAGCCCAACCCTGAATCTTGGAGATCACTAGAGCTGCTTTTATTAGAAGGTCTGTGGTTTTGCTTGGTAAAGTAAAAATACTAAATACAAGATCATGCTTAAAAGATAGTATGATTCGTGAAGAAAAATCTGAAGATTTATTGGTGCACACTGACAGTTCAAGATAGTAATGTAATATATGGCATGTCAAAAACATCATTGTAGAGTATTTGCCTCTGTGGATTTACATGATTGCAAGCAGAAACATGTAAGGTGCTGAGCTGTTGTCAAGTTCCTCTGTTTTGGTTTGAGACCTAGCTTGCTGAAGAGAATCATATGATCATATGTATTAATCAGCCCACTTAAAAAAAAAAAAAAAGGGGGAAGAAAAACCCCAAACCACTCAACTAACTGAACCGTTAGTACCTGAACTGTTTCTTTTCACACTTGTGTGATATCTGGTGTGAAAGGCATTGTTGTATTATAATTATGTATAAACATGTTTATATTTCTAGAAGAAACGAAGACTGTAGGAATGGAATACCTAAGCCTGGGAGAGAAACTTCTTGAAGATGGATGTATTCATATAATTTCATTAGGTTCCAAAGCATTGATGATACAAGTCTGGGCTGACTTGAACACTGGAGGATTCATATTTCGGTATGGTGACTTAGTCCAAAAGCAGTCCCATGAAAATATTGTATTGTTACTTCCATTAGGAGCCTGCAGAGAATACTGCTGAACAGTAGAGAACTAATTTCTATAGTAGAGACAACTTGCACACTGATGGGGCAGCATCAAGGCATTTTATTGGCTACAGATCTACAGGGTTACTAGCTGAAAGTGTTAGAGTCCAGTTGTTGCGTTTCATGTAGTGATGTATAAATAACTGCCCAAAGGAAGATGCAAGGTCAGTCATAAACAGGATGCAATGCAAGGTAGCAATTCAAGTTTTAATGAAATGACACAATAAATGTGTGAAGTTGGAAAAAGTTTTTGCAGCTGTTGGTTTTCACAACCAAGGTGTGAAAATTGCTGTTACGTAACACTTACCGTGACGGTCTTGGTTTTAATCTTCTGAACACATTTTAGTCCTAATTTAGTTCTCATAAGTTATCTATCCTTCAAATGGGGCTAAAGCTGCAGTTTTAGAACATTTCAACATTCAAAGCACCTGCATTTTTTTCCAACGACTTCTCTGTAAAATAGAGATAATATCCTTGTTGTAAATGTAAGCAGATTTGTGCAGTCAAATTGAATAACTATGTTGAAACTACAATGCGAGGATTTCCCTAGCTTATGCTGAGCACTTTAAAAATAGAATTGTGATTAAAAAATTACCTGTGAAAGTTAAGGAATGCAATCTCAAAGTAACTGAGGCCAAATATTGCAGATTTGGGACTTAAAATGCAAATATGAAAATAAACACACACTTTTTTTCTCTTCTGTTGTTTTCATAGTATGTGCATGGATCCAAATGATGAGATGAAGGCTGGTCTGCTGGCACAGGCTGAATCTCCAGAGAATATTTTCCTTTTGGGCAGGTGGCAGCACTTGGCATTAAAATATCTGCAGAAGCCAGAAGGCAAGAAAAATATCCATGGAAAGCTGTTGCTCTGGGTTTCTGGTCAGAGGTAAAGAATACAGTAATTGGACCTAGATATTTATAGTCTGTAAAAGATATTCTCTGATAGCAAAATATCAGCACCATTTTGGCACAATTTCAAGTTAAGATTGAGTAATCTTACAGGAGAGTAGAAGAGGTGGATGTGTTATACTGCTGGAAATTCTTTAGAGATATTCAGAATACAGTTATACCTCCTCCATCGCAAGGAAAGGGACAGGCCAAAGGCCTCGCGAAACATTAATNTGCCAGGGGAGCCGTGCGCCGGAGCCGCCTGCCACCGCGGGACTGCCACCCTCCCAGCACACAGTTTGCCTCACTTTCGTGAGGCAGTCTCCCCGTTCAGGGACCAGGGGCACGGTGCTGCCATTGCGAGGCCTGTCCCCGCAGGGCGGGGTGATCCCACCCCACAGGCACCGCGGCACCACCTCTTGGCAGAGGAGAGTCAAACTGCGCATGTGTCAGGCAGCTCGGCTTGCGGACTGCTGAATTGTATTTGCAAAAAAATTGCTTTGCAAATGGGTGAGGTCGTGAAGGAGAAGTCGCAATACAGAGAGGATTCACTGTAGTTGTGATTGCTTTGAGAATCAGCAGTTTATGTAATGGACCAGTGCAGACATCAATGTTATTCTTCATCATGAATAAGTGAAAGATTTTGAGTAAGATACAAAATAAACTATGGCATGAAGTTAGTGGTGGGTGTAATGTCTCTGGTTAAGTTAAGAATCTGAGTTAAGGAGGTATAGGCCAGGTACTGGCAATGTTGTTGAAAGTAGTAATTGAGAAGAGAAGGCAATCATTTTATTCCACTGAGAGATATGTAGAAGGGAAAATTTAGAAAATATTTCAAATGAGATCTGAACTGGCAGTGAGAAGTATGTATGTACTACTTCTTCCACTGCAAAGCTAAGATACACGCTCCTAAATGAGGTACCTGATGCTAGGTTGGGTAGGCCTGTGCCTGCATGAATTATTCATTGGTTAGAGAAAAAAGGTGACGGCTGTGTTCAATCTAGGCATGCTGGTATGCAATAAAGTCCAAGAATGGAGATACAGGAGGAAGCTAAAAATACTGCAATGTTCTGCACACATGCAACTATTGAGGCCCCTCTACATATGAGTTAGTTGCTAGTTTACCAATAGTTGGGCTCTTTCAGGAAGCTTTGGGTTACTTTTACAGTCCGTTTGTAAAGGCACATCAATTTAATTGGATGCTTTCTGAAAGCATCAGGCTTATTGCCTGTGGCTGTGCAGCACACTAATTCTGACAATGCTCCCTGGTATATGTAAATCACAGGTTCACAGGTTATTCTGAGTTGGAAGGGACCCACAGGATCATCTAGTCCAACTCTCAAGCGAACGCCCACCCAGGGATCAGGCCCACAAGCGTGGAACCACAGACACCACGCTCCATCTATCCATCCAAGCCTCCCACCAACTAGACCATGTCACTGAGCTCCTCATTGAGTCTTCTCTTAAATCCTTGACATAGTGTTTTCCAGCATATGTGAACCGTGAGTTTCATTGCGTCTTAGCATAGTCAAAGGCCTTTGACTCCTTAGGAGTAGTAGAAATGCTTGAAAAATTGTGGTATTATAGAAGAGTGTATAGTGTTACATCCATTTCTTGAGGTCACTTTTAGTACAGTGCTGAGTGTCCCCACCTCTCACACGGGAGACCGGGGGTTCGATTCCCGCCAGGGAGGCAGTGGTGCCATTTAAGAGTTGGACTCGATGATCCTTGTGGGTCCCTTCCAATTCAGAATATTCTGTGATTCTGTGTGAAAGGAGGAAGGAAGTCTTGTCTTCATGGCAGCCCTAGTTGAAACTCTGTTCATCTGCTCTGTGTAGTAGTTGAATACATATATATTATGTAACTGACTTTTAAGGTGCCTACAAGTTGAAAAGAACTTCAATAATTTAATGTTGATGACAGCATGGTTTCTCATGTAGTAAATGTTAAAATTAACTTTAAATCTAAGCAGAGTATCTTAAGATAGCAATTTTGATCAATTCTTAACTATTGTTTGTTTATATGTATTTTAGGAAATGTGAGATTGATTTAGATTTCTCACTACCAAGGAAAACAAGCTTATCTGACAGTAACAAAACATTTTGTATGATTGGCCATTGTACATCCTCTCAAGAAGAATTACTTCGATTGTCTGGTAGATGGGATCTTGGAAATCTGCTTCTATTTAATGGTACTTTTTCTATGTTTTTTTCTTGATTAAGTCTCCATTTCCTCTTTCCCCTCCAAGATCAAAGTCTTTGATTTTTTTAATGTGCCGAGCTTTTACGGTAAAACCAACAGTGTACTCTGTAGCAGCATAATATATCATGGAGAAAGTAGGGAAGTGTTTCAGTATTGGAAACTTCCTAATGTGCCCTTCTGCCATCTTCTTGTGCTTTATTTTTAGTGACATAATTGGCATTTAGTTACTTTTAGTGGGTTTTTTAATTTCTTTAAGTAATACCTTAGGGTAGGGGATGGAGAGATAGTGGTTGTTCTGGTTTTGGGTTTTTTTCTTAAAGCACTCAGACTCTCTTATCTTGAAAATTCATTTAATTTACTTGCTTTTAAACTACTAGCTTCAAATTACTTAAAGTATATTAAAAAGTAAACAAAATCTGAACCACCAAATGCTCTGAATTAGGCATGCTTATTTCTGAAACTACTTTTGTTACTGTGCAGATCGTTTAGATGTATAATTCTCCTCCTTCCCTGGGAAGTTTTATTTAGTACATTTGGGTGTTTGCTTATTGCTGAAGGCTGCTGCTTGTCACCTAGTGTTTCAGGTGCAGTGGCCCTCTCAGGACTACTCCACAAGATCAGTTTGCCCAGGGCGTGTGGTGCATGCAGGTCCTGTATGTGCAGATGTAGTGTATTTTTGTGAGCTGTACGTGAGATACTTGTCATAAATGTAACCTGGGTCCTTCTGGATGCTTCTTTTGACTTTGGAGTCTCATGAATAGATGACCCAAGATGTGCTGTCCAGAAAGGGCAGGAAGGTTCATTTGACCTTTTACCTCCTACGTAGTTTTTTTTCCTTTCTGTTAGCTGTAGTGAGCTATTGTTGCTGGATCCTCTACCTAACTCTCCAAGACGAGGTAGCATGTTATTGCTATCTGTAGTCTTGCTATCCATTGAAAACTTTGAAGAGGCTTGGATAGATGACTTTTCAATTTTATGAAGTGAAACTATTCAGAGATGTTGATCTTCAGTTCATGCAGATAATTTTCCTGACTTGGTTTCAGTTGCCTTTATGACTGGTCTGTATCAGAAATTAAGTTTGCTTTATTGTGTATTAAAGAGTTAACAGATTACTTTCTGGATTTCAGGTGCAAATATGGGACCAGAGGATGCATTTTACTTATACACATGTGGGCCAGACTTCACATCTGTAATGCCTTGTAAATATGGCAAAACATTGACTAACTGCTCTAAGTATATAAGTAAAGAGATTCTACAATGTGAACAACTTAAGGAGCTCTTCATGACAAGAAAGGAAATAGATATTGGGTCTTTAATTGTAAGTTTCTACTTAAAAATGGTTCTTAATCTCTTAGAACTGATTAAGAAATTTGGAACAAGTTTCCTCCTGTCTCTCAAAGTGCTTCACTTGATCACTGCAGAGTTCTTCCATTTGATTCAGTGGGAGTTGAATTCCACACAGGGTGGCCGTTTCATCTTGCTTTAGGTTGAATTCTGAAAATTTCTAGATGTTCCAAAATCTATAATACTGATTATTAAATTGTATCAGATAAACAGACCATCTCCAAAAGCAGTAGGATGGATACATAGAGAAGATCCCACCATTCATGTAAAGGCTGCCAAGGATAGTTTAGTTAACCTTTTCAGATTAAACCTGAGAAGAGAGGAGAGGAGAAAGGAGGATTTATCTGTCTTTAACAGGAAGCAAAAGAATTCATTGAAGCGTTTTGAAGGTTTGGAGGGAGTAAGCTTGCATCAAATTTTGCTGAAAAGTAATTTTCCACCGGGCAGGTCTTAGCTTTTCTCATCTTTCCTGACTGAAACAGCCATGTCAGACGCAGGTGTAAATATAGTTACACTAGAAAAATAATAAAATAAAACAAAACTTGCTTCTCAGTGGAGCCTGCTTTATTTTGGGAATTCATACAGTAGTAATTCCTGCTGTATGAATAGTTTCCACTAGAGGGACATTTTGGATCTCATAGGCAAAGGGTCATTCTGTCATGAATACATAATTTAAGAAGGAACAAATGAGATAAGTAAAAGTTTAGAAAATGAGTCATGAAACTTTTATGCTTATTTTGCCTTAAAGAACACAAGGCTCTACAGAGGGACCTTGACAGACTGGATAGATGGGCTGAAACCAATGGCATGGGGTTCAACCAGTCTAAGTGTCAGGTCCTACACTTCGGTTACAATAACCCCACGCAGAACTATAGGCTGGGGTTGGAGTGGCTGCAGGATGATCAGGTGGAAACGAACCTGGGAGTGCTGGCTGATACAATCACAGAATCACAGAATCAGTAAGGTTGGAAAAGACCATAGAGATCATCAAGTCCAACCTATCACCTATTACCTAACCTAGCCAAACCTGTTACCTAACCTGTTGCCATCCTGCTACCAACACACCATCCTACCTATAACACACTACCCTAATATCTAGGTCATGCCATGCCATGAAAACTTCACATGAGGCAGCAGTGTGCNCTGTGATTCTGTGAATTAATCTTTACACTTTCTCAGAGAATGCAAGTGCCTTAAATGAATTTTTTTCTCTATTTTAAATAACCTTCCAAATATGATAATTTTACATTTTCTATGAAAATTAGTTGGTTACTTTCCATTGGAGCTTCGTTTTTTAAGTCACTTCATTGGTGAAGTTTCTTCTATCAAATTCCTCTTATGGCAAAGCTGATTAAAGGACACACTTAAAAAACTGGAGAAATTTTTTAAAACAGCCAGTAACTTTCTATTTTGGACTTGCCACTTTAGAAAATGAAACAATTTACCCAATAGCTCTGTATGCTCATTTTATTTTAAATCTGACAGTAACTTTGTTTTTATACAAAATAATTTTTGTTCTCCGGGTGACGAGAATTTGTGGAATATATTTGGAGTTTTAGTGCTTTTTTAACTTTCTGTGCTTTAGCTATTGCATAAATTTGCTAAGATTTTGGAATTCTGTGACATTTTAGTGCACCTGCCTCCAGATGCAGCTTTAGAGCATGTTAGTGGTAAAGTAGAAATGAACTGCCTAAGTTGTTGCTACTTGCTGTTAGGTGGCTTCTGCTTTTGGCTTTTTATGTCCTGGGGGTGTGTGGGGTTTTGTATTAAACTTTTTTCTAAGAAAAAACTTAAACTTCTCTTCTTTCAGGAGAGTCTTGCTGTTGTTTATACCACATGCTGCCCTGGTCAGTACACCATATATGAACCTGTTATTAGACTGAAAGGTCAAGTGAAAACTGTACCTTCTCAGAGACCTTTCAGTGTGAAAGAAGTTCAAAGCAATGTATTGGACTCTCATCACCTAAAAGCACTTCAGCCTGTTGAATATAAAACTCTTCAGGGTATCCTACATGAAATTGGAGGAACTGGTGCATTTGTTTTCCTCTTTGCTAGGGTAAGGGGGCTGGAGGGGGGAGATTACTTGCATATGATCAGCCGTATAAACTTTTCCTTGGGTCTTCAGTAGCAAATCTCATTATTCTAGGTGCCTTGCTCTAGTCTGCATGTGATTCTTTTTGTCTTAAAAACTATTTCTAGAAAATACTTTTGGCATAACACACTGCATCATGCAGGGTTGTCTTAAATTGGAAATGTAATTCTATTATGTAATGTTTTTTATAATGTTGCTAGTATGTAAGATAAGATGTTGCATTCTGATTAAGAAACGGGTCTTTTGAATGTCAAATAATTATTTTATAGGTGTTGTAGAACATATTTTTGGTCTCTGATTTTGAAGCACTTATTTGCTGCATATCTTTAACAGTTTAACCACAAGATACTCACAATGCAAATACAAATAAATGTGAAACAACATGGTGTGCAGAGCTTTATCTGATAAATAGTGAGAGCTTTTTTAAAATAACTGTTCAGCTGTATTCAAAGGGTTATCCTGTCTAAGAGAACTCAGGAAGCTTATTTTAAAACTATCCTTAAACATTTAGGAAACATACTTTTCCATGGTGAACAGAGTTTATTATTAGTGGCTTATGTATTACATGACCTTGTGTCTTCTTAGTGTGGTGAGTGCTTTCTAGTTTAAATTTGTTTAGAACAGAATTTTTCTTAGAAAGAGGATCTTATAATGGGACTTCTGTTTTCTTAGCAGATCATAATTTACCGGAACAGAAATTATCACTTCAAGTATGTCTAAATGTACACACATAGACAAAAATGAAGGTTATGTACATGATCTCAAGATCTTAAAAATAGATTAATCCAGAAGTTATGATTTAGAAGTGCAACAAAGTATTTTTAAGGCTTTTTAAAAAATATTTCTCACTTGTCTTATTTAATTTGCCTTTTCTTCAGGTAGTAGAGATTAGCAGCTGTGAAGACACTCAAGCATTAGCACTACAACTTATACTATCTTTAACAAAATATAATCAACAGAGAATACAGGAGATGGACAATTGTAATGGTTATTCTATGATTCGTCGAGTGTTGATCAAACCAAAATGCATTGTTGGATTTCGTGTCCTGAAGGTAGGCTCCTCTTTTAAGCCTGATATTTTGTTCAATATTAGCAAAAAATTAGAAACTTCTCTGTGATTTTAATTCTACAGTTGAAGCTGTTTTTAAAAAGGCAGAATGGTGATTAGGAGTAAGTTTGGTATTGATCAGGTAGATAGATGGGTTGTCCCTATCAAGAGCATGCTGTCTTTTTGAAGATTTGTTTTGTTTGTTTTATAAATTGGATAGAACAACTGTGATACTTTGTGGTTATGACACTCAAAAATAATTTCTCCCTCTTCAAGACTCTCCTTGAAGGTTGCTGCAGTGATGAGATTCTTTATATAAATGAAAATGGACAATTCCAGCTTGACACGGATTCTACTGCAGTTATTCAAGATGTTCAATTGTTAGAAAAGTTGCTGCTTGACTGGAAGATATGGTCTAAAGCAGAGGTAATTACTTTAATTTTGGAAATATTTCATGTCAAAAATTCAATATTAAAAAATATTAGGAGGTCTGAAATTTATTTCTCCAGTTACATGTCAGTAATTCGTACACTTATCTAAAATGAGTGGTCCTTATTTTTCTTTGAACAGGTGTTAGTAGCATTAAGCTCCCATTATCAGTGATGTCTGTGTATTAAAGTCTGTAAACTCAGTGTATGCATATGAGTTTTTAGTTGAGTTGATAAATGGAGAAACTTGTTAAAACTAAGGAAGACCTCACAGGTTCACAGGTTATTCTGAGCTGGAAGGGACCCACAGGATCATCGAGTCCAACTCCCAAGTGAACACCCACCCAGGGATGGAATCCCCAACCCCAGAGCCACGGGCACCACACTCCATCCATCCAACCCTCCCACCATCTAGACCATGGCACTGAGCTCCTCATCCAGTCTTCACAATCCCAGTTCCCTCAGCTTTTCCTCAAGGCAGAGCTGCTCCATCCCTCTGGTGATCTCTGTGGCCTCCTCTTTGCCATGGGAGCTTGGTGATATTTTGTCCTGGGAGGTCTGACCCTGGAACACACTTCCCTCATTCTGACTGGGAGATAAATACCTGCTTTCTTTTCGAGTTAAACTATTGAAAATAACCATCCAGTGATAATACAGAGAATAAACAAAACTAATTTTAGAAAAGAAGTAATTTTGTTAGTAGTTTAATCATTAAAATATGCTTCATTTTATATGAGCATAAGTTTTGAGTTATGAGTTAGTTGTGTCAGTTTCTAGTTTTGACCTGACCATTTGTAGTCATTTAGTCATCATCTTAGGTGCAAAACTAACTTGACTTCATTGTATTTGTTGTTTTTTGCGAGGTTTTTCCTCAGTGTGTAGGCTCAAATACATTTTTTAAGCCATGTTCCTGTTTGTTTTGTTTTTCAGCAAGGTGTTTGGGAGACTCTGTTAGCAGCTCTAGAGATCCTTATCAGAGCTAACCATCACCAACAGATGTTTAACATTAAACAGCTATTGAAAGCTCAAGTGGTACATCATTTCCTGTTAACTTGTCAAGTTCTGCAGGTACTTTCACTCTGAAATCCTACTTTGTGCTTGGCAAATACTAATTTTTATTTGGGGAGTGTAGAGTAGAACAGACTAAATGCTGTAGAAAAAACTACTTCAACAGACTGTCCTCTGTGTTTCCAGTCCCCTTTCATCTCCTTCAACAATCATTGTTGCTGCAAACTGATTCAGTTCCTAACTGGGTGCTCCGTTTACTGCTGGCCAGAAGGGCCAAGAGGTCATAACTGTCTGGTATGATTTGGAAACCTCTAGACCCCAGCTTACTTGCAGAGTCCATACATGAGCTAAAATGAACTATCCCTTTTATACAGACCTGAGATGTGTCTTGCTGGTTCTAGTCTTTCTAGTCTTCAGTACTGAAAAACAGACTCTGTGCAAGTAGCTAAACTGTCTATCCTGTATCTCGGCAAAACTAATGAACAGGTTGGACTTGATGATCTCCAAGGTCTCTTCCAACCTTGCTAATACTGTGATACTGTGAAGCAGCTGGCTTGTAGTGCTCACTCTGAGCACGCCTCTCAAAATTTTGATCCACTAGCAGCTTCTTCCATGCTGTGGAGATAGTTGTTCCAAAAAAGAATGTAGGACACTGCTTCAGACATTTGATAGACACGGCGGCCGCTGTGCAGTTGTGAAAAGGGGTTTTTTTCCCAGCACGGGGTGGCTGCGGGCGCTGGGAAGGGCTGACACAAACACTGATACACAGCAGCACAGATACACAGCGCTGGGGAGCCGTCTGAGGGTGTGGGGCAAATTTGCATGTTAATGAGCTGCCATTCAACACGGAAGTAGGGCTTCGCAGGATATGATTAAGACTGCGGGTCCACAATCTAGGAGACCTGACTGCACTTATTCATTTGTGAAAATATATATTGTAATCTGTTTTTTCTTTACTGTAGTTTCTATCTTACGTTCCTTTTTATTGTGGTTTTTCCTTGAACACATGAAATGCACTTATTGCTTTTCCCTCTTCTAATATTTTTCTGAATTTAAAAAAAAATAATTTTAATTTCTTCATTTTTGTGTAGTATTAGCTACTTATGGAACTTGTTAGTGGTATAGTTAACTTTTGAAATTGTATATTCATGCAAATATCTAGTTACAGAATGTTTCATAGTATTAACAGTCTTTTTTGCACGTTGGGGAAAAAATCAATTTTTTGCTTAAAAAAAATCTCAAATTGGGCAATAACTATTTGGCAGTTTTGCAGGTGTGATGGAATAGAAGATAAAATTATATAAACCCCTCTCTTTGGAAAAACTCACTTCAATTATCTCCATTTAGTCTTTTCCTACAGGAGTTTCAGTTAAGGTGCTTAGGCACAAAAAAGGAAGTGAAACTTAGAAAAGTTGGAAGTAAGTTAATCACTATGCTCACCTTATGATGGGGTTACCCACAAGTTTAAGTCCTCTTCTAAAACCCATATTTTTAGTAGATTTTTTTCAGTTAGCCATGACCAAACTGTATAGAATACTTTATCAAAGGGAAATCATAACTATTATAATTGAAATCTTGAATGTGTATGTTTATAAAAATTACTATTGAAGTGGAAATTCAGAATTCCCAGTGTGGCGCTTTTCAGAAAGTTTTTAATGTTTGAGATGTTGGTATTGGCAACTATTAATTTCTTTACAAGTTTATAATACAATTACTGTAGACAATACTTTCAATAGTGATTCATGTCCTAAGGCTCCAGCATTTCAAGACAGAGTAGTATAGGATGCAGAACGTGTTAATTTTCTAAAAATCAACTTGCATAACGTCTGCAATATTTTGTTTGAGTCTGGATTTTGAGTATGCTAGACTTGGACATCATTGAGTAAGTACAGTAGCTCATCTCAAATTAAAGACTACAGCTTTATTAGTTGAGCTTCTTTTCTCATCTGTTCTACTACAGCATGACAACTTAAAAAAAAGATACTTGTATTTCTAATTTGACAGAAATTAACTTAGCTGTACTGCTCTTCCTTTCTAGGAGCATAAAGAGGGGCACCTTGCATCCCTGCCTCAGGAGGTTTGCAGGTCGTTTGTGAAAATAATCGAAGAAGTACTTGGTTCTCCCCCAGACCTGGAATTGCTGACGCTGGTCTTCAATTTCCTCTTAGCGGTTCACCCTCCCACAAATACATATGTTTGTCACAATCCTACCAACTTCTACTTTTCCCTGCATATAGGTAAATACGTCACATTTAGCTAGTAGTAAACAATAAGATAAAAATGTGGTCATAATTTAATATCTAAAAAAACTTTGCTGTATTTTAATAAATGTATATTAAAAATTATTGAACTGTCGGAACTTAATACTGTAACCTGTTCTGAGAGAGGTGGCAGTTAGACTTTGTTTGCTTGCCTTAGGGAGCTGTCTTCTGTCCACAGCCATAGGTAATGTGGCTTGGAGTTATGCCTTTAACTTGCTCTAAAGTTTGATGCTGCTAAGTGGAATGCATAATGTTATCTGTCTATGTGGGCACATTGGTCTGGTGGCAAGTTTAAAGAAAGCCATCCAGCTTGCCTGTAAATGAAAATTCTCCAGAAATATGTATATATAATTGCATATTGGAATGGGCTGCCCAGGGAGGTGGTGGAGTCACCATCCCTGGAGGTGTTTAAGAGAAGACTGGACGAGGAGCTTAGTGACATGGTCTAGCTGGGGGGTGTAGGGCTGGATGACCCTGGGCCCCTTCCGGCTCGGAGTGGCCTGCTAGACTGTGAGGGATCTAGGTTGGTGTTACGCTCTGGGATGTGCTCTCGGTCTCTGTACGGGTGTTAGGTGGTGAGTTGGACTAGATGATCGTTGTGGGTCCCTTCCAACTCATAATATTCTGTGTGTGATTCTGTGTGTGATATATGGTCCTATCTCCATTTCTACTTTGTTGTTTCCTGTTACTGAATTCTAGGGGGGGGGGAAAAGGCCTGAAGAGCATTTTTAGCAGTGGGTCAGTTGCACTGCAAGATATCATCAGGCACTATCAGTTCATATAAGTTACTGGTGGTACTTACGGGCTAAGGGCGGCAGACCTAGAATAACATCTTTAGCCTTCTTTAATAACCTTTTTTAATACATCTGTACTGGATGATCATGTTGGCAAAATGACTGATATGAGCTTTAAAAACATCTTTCTTGCTCTTTTTAAAAATGAGGAATGATGAGCAGTTTATGCTTTAATTTTAGCATTGTGCAATGTTAGCCATAATGTAAAAATGGAAAGCATCATCCAGTTTTGAAATATTTACCTTCTTTTGCAGATACCTGTGTACCTCCAGGTTTAGTAATCACTTTTAAAGGCAGCACAGTTGTGTTTATCTGTATCTGTCCTCTAATACTATCTGATGTAAAATTCTGAGTAAGAGTAGAATGCACTTTTTGATACATGGAGATTTATTAGGCTATTTGAGAACATTCAACTGTTTCTGATATGACAAAAAATGTCAGTTATCACTACTTACATACCGGCAAGGACTATCTTTAAATGTCATTGCTTTAGTACTTCATAATATTTTTATTGTTCTAAAGTAAATTTTAAGGTTAGATCACTAAACAAAAAACTTGCTTTTGAGTGTTTTTTTTCCAGTTGTTTGGATGAGAGCTCCAGTGCTCAGCTCAAAATGTAACTACGAGTCTAATTTATCAACAATGCAAACATAAAAAGCTTTTATGCAACTTTTCCCCTTATCTTTTTTTTTCCAGATGGCAAAATTTTCCAGGAGAAAGTTGAATCACTTAGGTACCTGAGAAATTCCAGCAGTGGTAGCAAGTCAGTAGACAATTCTACATTTGTGATTACATCTCCAACTGGATTTACAGCTTTACCACTGGAAGGTAAAATAATGCTGGAGATACAAGGATGTGGGTGTGCCCATCTTTTGGCAACTGACTAGAGCACCTGAAAATGTTACTTTCCCACAGATCTTTCTTACAAAGTTCCCACTGTCCCTTGAAGCTTGATGCCTGAACAGCAGAGTAGGGAGGATGGAACAGAACATACTACCTAAACTGCTCTTCAGTCTTAAGTTCAGACAAATTGCCACATGGATGGCTCAGGCAGTGAAGTGGACCAGAGAAGCTGAACCATGTTGTTTGTTGAATAGACCTGCTAAAGATGCATGAGAATGCCTTAACCAGGCAACATTTGACACAGTGAGCCACAAGCAGCTATCCTGTCTGGGCAGAAAGCATTACTACTTTATTTGCTCATAATTCTTAACAGCCATCTAAATATAGTATTGAGGTATTACCATTTAGTTATACTATAGGTATATAAACTGTTCCTGTATGATACAGGATGTGGAAGTAAATCTCAGCAAAAGCTGTGGACTCCCTGGGACTCCCTGGCAGCAGGGAGGGGCAGAGAAGGCCCATGGCACAGGAGGAAGGGGCAGGGAAAGTCCCTCATTGCTGAGGGGGTGGGATGGTGGGCAGGGCTCATTTACGTGGTTATTTTCCACTTCTTTGTGGAATTCAGCTATTGCGGGACTTTTCCGGACCCGAACCTCTGCAAAGTTTGAGGGTTTACTGTATATGGCTGCGTAGTAGTTTACTATCTCAACTTGATTAACCCTATCTGAGCTATGTCAGGTGTTGCATCAGTTATCCATATAAAATTAACTTGGGTCACCACAGTTCGAAATGTGTGAGGAGTGTAACACTGAGAGAAAAGCATGTTTCCAGTGTAAAAGGAATGCAAAAGATTATCCTTGTTTCTCTAGGGAACACTTCCAAGGCTAGTGTACAGCAGATGACAGGCTCTCAAGCACCTAGAAGACTTTCTAAAAGCTTACCAGCATCACCTACTTCCTCACCTCAAGTTCCTCGACAAAGACTAACTGGAAGAATGGGAAGGAGCACTGATGACCTGCAGATTAATTGTGAGCATGACTACATTGATCTTCAGGATAGAACTGGGTTTGTAGAAAGTTCTAAAACCATGAGAAGAGTACAGGAGGAGCTCCTTAGCAGTTGTGAGTCTGCAAAAACAGTTTGTGACTCGGAGCTAGTGTCTGCTGAAACATTTGAAGATACTGCAAAAGAAGAAGGGTTATCTGGAAATGCACTTGGGAATAAAGAAGCAGATGCAGAAATGAAATCTAATGAAGGTGATGGTGATGGTGGTGGAGCTGAGCTACGTCGTCCAGACAATCTGAAAGGACTCCTTTCATTTCAGAAGGGTCAGAGTAATTTTGCAGGTTTGGGCTTGGCATTTCCTGCTCTTGGAACATCAGCCATTGCTCGCTGGCCAAGCTTTGCTGACAGGAATGTAAATCCTGAAGACTGGGACAGTCTTGCTTTTTTTTCAGCTAATGAGAATACCCCCAAACCATCTGAAAGCCCTGATGACAGGTAAGCACATAAAATAATAAATTAACAGCTCCACAGTATATGTTCTTTTATTTCTTTGTCATTGCTCAATTGCTATTCTATAAAAATTTGAAGCCTGAAAATAAAGGTAATGTTTTCAGTGGCTGTCATACACCAATTTATTAAGCTTTTAGTCTACAGAATGTTGTGTTGTTTCAATTTTTACATTATTTACATAGCAAATTTAAAAATCAGGATTTTTGCTATGTACAGTATAAGTGGGAACTTCTTATGGTACCTCACAAAAACTCTCAAGCAAGTAGTTCTGATTATCCTTCTTGCTATCTGCCATCTAAAAATAAGTGTTAATGAAGATTAGTAAGAGTATTGGAGAAACTATGTTTTCTAAATTTCTTGTTCCTCCTGTCCCCCAGGAATTGCTAGCAATTATGTGGAGGTTTTAATCTTTTCTGTTGTAGACCATAAACAGTGGTAAAACATATTTCTTTGCTTTCAGATGTGCAGAAGACTATCTTGTGCTCATCTGTTGTGGATTATATGATCTCTTGCGTGGAGTTCTCCTAATCCTACCGGACATCATGCTAGAAGATGTGATGGACAAACTTATCCAACCTGATTATCTTATAGTTCTGGTGAACCACCCATCCCCTCTCATACAACAAGGAGTTATTAAAGTAGGCCCATATAAAATCTTTTCTGCTAAAATGGTGTGACCTGGCATAGTTAACATGTTGAAAATGGAAAGTTTTGTTAATACTTTTGGTTAACTTTCTTCAGTTTTCTAGGTTTACTTCTCAGTTTTAAGATATGTTTCTATCCCGCGGATTTAAAAAAAATCACAAAACAACACGAATGTAGAACCTTTGAATAGAAAAAAATAATTCATAATGTTAGACAGAGGCCTTAAGAGCTTATGATGGCATTGCCAACGCAAATGGAAGGAACAGCGCAGAAAATCAGTGACTTCAAAATGTTTTCAGAGATTTTTGTAATATTGAGAAGGACAGTGTTCTTGTAAGGTGACATTATGTAAAACTTTGAATACCTTTGTATTTGAATTTGAAAAAGAGTAAGATTATATGCCTTTATTAAGAACAAAAAAGTCATCCATGCACACCAAACTGCAAGGTTTAACAATTATAAAGTTTGAGTGTATTTACATATGCATTTGCTAACTTTGTGTGTGATTTCATCTCCCCCAAATTTGACAGCTGCAATGGTGCAATTGGTGTTTGTAGTCTTGAATTTTGAAAATCTTGATTTCAAACTGTTCAAATCACAGTCAGCAATTTAACTTTCAGGGCAGTTATATTAAATGTGTGTCTTACGCCATAATTATGCATTTATTTTTAGTTGTTGGATGCATATTTCAACAGAGCAAGGAGAGGGCAGAAGGAGAAATTCTTAAAAAATCGTGGCTTCTCCTTACTAGCCAACCAGCTGTATCTCCATCAAGGGACTCAGAAAGTTGTAGAGTGCTTCTTGGAAATGCTTTTTGGCCGCTCCGTTGGCTTGGATGAAGAGTAAGTAATGATTTGCTTTTACTCCCTGTAATACATGAACAACAAGCAGTGCACTTTGCTGGTCAGCAACCATAATAAAAAGTTCCTTCAAAACTGTTTTGAAATGTTTTGCTTGTAGCTTTAACATTGAAATGTATTAAAATTCTTAGGACTATTATATGGCCCTTAAACTGTTAAGAAGCAGCTTCATCTGATGGGTGCTCTCAGATGGGATCTTGTCAGCACTCATACTTCCCAAGTGCCTCAGAGGCCTTAGCACTTCACACATCCTGTAACCAGTTTAACTTTCCCTGTTGCTTCTCATCCTACATGCAACCAATTTATATCCGTAAAAGTTTGAAGTAATAGTCATGAGACTTATGCTGTTAGATTTTGGTAGCTCATAAAAGAAAAAAGCTTGATGCCACAGCTGCTTCTTTGGTTTGGCTCTAAATTTAAATCCCTGTTTCTTTTAAGGAAAATCCCAGAGACAGGAAAGGAGATTACCTTTAAGCAGACAGTTATCTAAGTAAATGATATTTTTTTTAGAATTAGTCTGACTAGTTAATGATTGTACAGGGAGCACGTGTGTAAGTATGATCAGTGCAAAATCTTGGAAACAGCTCCTTCTCAATTGCTGCCTCTACAGGATTTGTAGCCAAATCACTTCTGCCTCTTGACTTGATCTTCACCCCTCAAAAACTATTTTTGTTTAGCTGTAACATTTAAATGTGGCTCTTTAACTTGCCCCGAAGCAGAGAACTGTTACTTCTTCAGGATTTATTATGTAGCTGGAAGGGTAATTCCAATGTCTCTGATTTTTAGGATTGTGCATAACAATCACATGATGGGCTGCTAACCTTCTAATAGTCATGCAATTCTTAGTGCACAAGTAAGGCAAGGTCTGAAGCACTGCTGTGAATTCTGCAATCACCATAAGCCAGAAGGTGCCGAATTTAATTAAACTTCAGCAGTAACGGATATAGGATATCAAACCTCCTGTCAGTCAGTATATTATTGAGCTGGTGACAAGCTGTGTTTATTTACTTGATAGTGTCTGTGTCAGTTATAATACTTGTTATTGGAAAAATGGTGCATCATTTTTCTACACTGATTAAAACTCCTGCTATTTTCATGAAATTGTAGGCAGTTGGTAGTTGCCTGAAACAACTTCATTTCTCTGTGACTCTCTGAGGTGTTTATTTTGCTCTTATTTTCTTTAGTAGACCGGCATTGTTACTGCAGTGAAATGTAGGAAATTGCCATCTACATCTTTGCCAAAATACTGGCATAGGTTCATATTCCAGTTGCATGTATCAGTTGCTTTTATCAGATTATTATTTTAAGGATGTCACTCCTGTGTATTTCTGTTAATAGATTTGATCTGGAAGATGTCAAGAATGTTGGACTCTTTCAGAAATGGTGTATCATTCCTGTTCTGGGTCTTATAGAGAACTCTCTCTATGACAATGTTTTGCTGCACAACTGCTTCTGTCTCCTGCTTCAAATCATAAATTCCTGCTCAAAAGTTGCAGACCTGCTGCTTGATAATGGTTTGCTCTATGTGTTGTGTAATACACTGGCTGCTCTCAACGGACTGGAAACAAAGTGAGTATTGTATCCCTTACTACCAAATAGTCCAGGCGCAACCTTAAGGCTGGCAAGAAACTACCACATTGTGTTTGTTCTACTTGCTAAGATTATCAAAGAACATGTACAAAATAACACTGGGTTTGAGGATTTCAGCTTTAATTATACTTGTAAGTTAAGTTAATGTTCAGGTATTCAGTTCAAACAATGGAATATAAAATGTTCTTTTCATACCTTAAGCTGTCAAGTGAAATGACATTTTAAGATGCAAGTTTGTCGCAGTGTTTGCGCTCTGGATGCTTTTCTTAGTACAACTGAACAGTAAGATAAAGGCCCAGGAGATGTTAGCATTCTCCTGTGTCTATGCCCAATATTAAAACTGCAGGAAAGTCTCTCCTGTGCTGCCTGTGATTTAATATTTGAGACTTTGAGTAACTGAAATGACTTTCATTAGTTACAAAGATTCTGTACTTTAAGAAAGGTTATACAGTGAAGGAAGGACAGATAGGGGTTTGGGTTTTTTCAACAGTTGATATTCTGAAGAAATGGGACAATTTCCTTTTACTTCAATGTAATTTTAGTGCCTCATAGTTACAAAATGATATTATACTGATGTTTTTTTAAATACAGGATTTCAAACCTATTCTTTAACTTAGAAATCTGATAATAACACATCATTGCTTTTCCAATAAAACTGTATTACACTCTAATGTTAGAATGTCTCAAAAATTTGTAAGCATCCTATCTGCCACAATTAAGGCTAAAGAAGTATCTTGGGTTATATTGTTCATCTTCAGTAGTAACATTTTTATATGAAGTATAACATGGTTGCCTGAAGTAGCAAGGAGAATTGTGGTGGGTCTTTTTATGAGTTACAATTTCCTAGAATTGTCATGTTTCTGGTAACTACAACTTTGTTTGCAGCATTCCCTTGAATGACTACAAGTTACTTGCATGCGATATACAACAGCTGCTGGTAGCAGCTGCAATTCATGCCTGCAGCTCCTCAGGTTCTCAATATTTTCGTGTTATTGAAGACCTCATTGTGCTGCTGGGTCATCTTCAAAATAGTAAAAATACAAGGATGCAAAGTAAGTTGTCTTCTTATTTTTGAGATCATGGGATAGGAGAAGTAAATCCCTTCCCCGCTGATTTTTGTTTGAGTTATTATTTCTGCTGAGGGAAAAGGCCGAGTTTTCTGGTGATGGATCTTCTTTCTCTTGTAAGTGGTTTTCAAAGTTTTAGCTTCCTTCATGAGCCTGCCTGATGCTAAAGAATTGTGTGTACGGCTAATCTGAATGAACAGTAACTATAAAAGTTCATTAAGGGTTTTTAAATGGAAATGTTCTGTACAGTTTAATCTAGCTTGTTTTGGAGTAATCCAATTCATCAGCCTTTCCATGAGAACTCAATTATATAGAGTCTGTATCTGGGACAGCAAGGTTACTTCTGTGAAATCAAGAGTTTTACAGCTCTTGACACATTTTGTATTCTTTTACTTGTTACAAACATCTGGTAAAAATTGTGGAAGGATGTGTAAAGCATGTCATGTATGCTTTGTATAACTCTCTTTATAGATATGGCAGTTGTTCTGCAGTTAAGAGTTCTTCAAGCAGCCATTGAATTAATAAAAACAACAGCAAGCCAAGACGCCCAGGAGAAGGCCAGTTCAGCCCCATCACCTTCTGTGCCACATCGTACCATGTTTCAAAAGCGTAAAGGCATTGCAGGTGAGTACCAGAAGTGTAGCTGTCTTGTAGTTTCATTTGTATGTATTAGTTGATGATTCCCTGATGTACTACCTTCTTTTGAGATTCTCTTAAATTCACAAGTTGCTTAGTAAAGATGTTTTTCAAGTAATTCATAGTGGTTTTAATAGTCAACCTTAAAGTAAGATACTACCAAAATCAAGGAAGTGCATGTAACTAACACAGCTGTGATGTGAAGATTACTTTGTTGCTCAACTTTTAATTAGTGACCATCCTGAAATAAATACCTGCCACTCCAGATTTATAGTTGGAAATAACACTGTGGTTCTGTCTGTAAAACGTTTGTGGAGTTCTAGCTTAACAGTAAAACTTTCTCTGTATTTGATAGCTTGACAGTCATTCTACAAAGGTTTTGGAGTCTTCTGGCTGGAAATGGATTTTTTTGTATGTCTCAGATAAATGAAGCTGCATTAAAGACTTAATAGAGGGTATAATTTAAAAACCTAACAAACACCTTTTATTCCCTGTTTACTATGGGAATGTTTCTCTTGTTGGTCAGCTTTTGACAGCCCTCTCCATCAAACTAGTAAAGATAGTGGAAATATTTTTGTATCAGTTAATCTGATAAGGCACTAGATAGTTATTTCAAAAGAAGGAAATACAGTCAAGGCTTGCTAGTTCATTTCAAGAAAATGTAAAAAAATATTCTTGTATCAGAAATTGTACTTCTATTAGTGGCAAGGGGTATGGGTACCAAATGTGTTTGTTAAGCTGTTGATATCTCTGAGTCATCAATTGTGCTGATGAGTCTACTTCTGAATATGCAGTATTTTGGTTTATCACTATTTTTTAATCCTTTATCCTTGTTATACAGTAAAAAGAGGAAAAAAAGTAATGCTTTTGAATATGTTTTACACAAAAACATGAAATTGTACATTAAAGGTGATCTCATTTCATGGTACTGCTTCAATTGTACATATTTGTTTTCAAATAGCTTTAAAAACTAAAAACAAGAGAAAGGCAGACACCCAATGACACTTACACTCCCTTTGTTATTAATGTATTTCAAATGTTTCGATTCCTTAAATGATGTGAACTCTTTGAATGAAAGCAGTTGCTGAGCGATTGAGGTTTTGTACATTTTTAGTAGAATTCTATTCATGCTTCTCTCTTTAAAGGCTCAAGGAAGTTTTTACTTGCTCCATCTGATGCTCTGCTGACACAAATGCGCTCACTAGCAAGTGAGGAATTCAACATGATGATGCAGCGGAGAATGAGCCAAGAAAATCCTATCCAAGCCACTGAGCCGGAGTTTGCCCAGAGGTTACAGAGACTGACTGTTCTAGCAGTTAACAGGCTCATTTATTTAGGTAGGATTTTTTTGGTTTCTGTTTCGACAGAGCTGATGTAGTGCTATATGAAAAATGGATTCTTGCTGAAGTGTTGGAGAGGAAAGTCATACTATTGACACAGATTTTATGGATTTAGCCATAAATTGTCATTCTATCGGTGATTTCTCTCTTCAGTGTTATGTAACTGACAATCTGGATAATGTTTTTGTCTGAATTAACCGAACAAATTGGTTTACGTATTTCTGTGTTCAGTCCTTTCATGTGTTAACTGCCTCGATTATTACCTGAAGATTTAACTGCCAAAGGGAGCATCTACTGTCTCAAAAATGCATCAGTTTGCATGTTTCTATGAAATGGCTACATTTGTTAGGTAGACTTGATGACTGTGAGAGATAGTTCAAATTCTACATAAGCAAGAGAGAGTAAATAGGGTCAATATAGCAGCAGTGAAGGTAGTATTTGATTTAATGCCAACTAAAGGATCATAGGATTGTCTTGCTTTAGATACTTAGTACTAGATACAGTACTTAGGTACTGATCAATATGTCCTTTTTACATTTTAAGCATCTACCGAAGAGTGCCTTGATGTACTGGGTATAACAGAAAACACAAGTCAAAGCAGACTTCCAGCATCCCAGCTGGAAGTTTCTGAAGAGGAAAGCCAGCAAGAACTGCCTAGCAGAATAAACCCTTTTCTTAAAGAAATGGTCAAAATGTTGGTGGAAGGAATCGAAGTATCCATTGTAAGTAATTGGATGTTGCCCACATTAAAGCATATTCATAAGGTTTCTTTATTAGGAACTTTTCATGCATAATGTATTATGTCAATAAATGCTCTTCTTATTTCCTCTCTCCATTTAATTGTGGCATTAAAAACCCTGTTTAGTTGCCCAATTGTTCTGGGAAAATTTTTGTTGTGAAATAACAGGTGGATCTGTTCTGAGTTTCACCTTCACATTTAGCAAAATTCATTGGACTTCTGTGCACTCTACAAATTTGCTTCATCTCTTAAGCCTCAACATGTAAATTTGCTGGAGCCAATAAAACAGGATCTGCTCTGCATCCACAGATGGTGGACACTTGCTGAGCAATTTGTGTCTATAGTATATTTTAAAGTTGGGAAGGAGAGCTTTATCTTTTTTTCAGTTCTTGCCAAAGGGCTGAAAGTCTTCTCTTCCAGCATAGAGGTGCTAGCTTGTCAGCCTTTCCAAGATGATCAAGTTTTGCTTGGCTAATATGAAGTGGGTTTCCTGGAAAACTTAACTTATTCTTTCTTCCCTCTCTACTTCTCTTAGGTTGTCTTTACAAAAGTAGTTCTAGCTAATTTTCTTTCTAGTTCAGGAAAAATAGGTGTGTTATCTTTCCATTGTGCCATACTTGTAGGACTTTAAAAAGATGTCAGGGATTTTTGTGAGCACAAGCACCTCAGTCCAAAGCCTGGATTCTAATCTTGTGAGGTAATCCATTCAGAAAATAGTGATTAATGTAGAAAAGCTGTTAATGAAAACAATTTTTTAAAACTTTGGTTTTTAAGCCCTCTATGTCACAATTTTCACTTTCTGGATTGTTGTAGGTGAATATCCAGTGTATCTAGGAGTTGCCTTCCTAATATTGGCACATTGAGAAAACAATGCTTATTTTATTAGAATGAAAAAAGCCCTTCTTTCATTTTTAGTAGAATGCCTTTTAACGTGTAATAATAATCACTCAACTGAAATCAAACTTAATTTGGTAGATAAGTTTTTGTCTTATTTTGATCATATTAACTGTTTATTTTGTAATGTGAAAAACTTGGTAAAAGTAAACCCTAATCCAGTAATATTAAAAATGTGTCCATTTTACTTAGGGCACCGGCAGAATGACCACACCAAAACAGCAGTGGAAGAGAATCCTCTTGTCATGCAAGGACACATTTCGTACGCAGCTTGGGAGGCTTCTTGTGCACACCTTCTCACCTCTAAGGCCACTGGAAGAGAGAAAACAGGCTTTGGAGATAGTAAATGAAGTAAACAATCAAGAGATTTTGCGTGACTGCCTTAGCCCAACTCTGCAAGTAAGCTCAAGAAAGCTTGAAAGAAGTTTCTAAAATGTATATTCAATTTTTTGTTTAAATTTAGAACTGTATGTGGCTAAAATTTTTCATTGCTGTTTTAACAATGCTTATTGTAATGACAATAATGTCATACAAAATGCCTGTGTGTACCTCTGCAATTGCTATACAGTCAAGTCTCCTATACCACGGGACCATTCATTTTGTTCATCTCCCGCAAAGCCCACCTTCCACATTGTTTGGCAGCTCATTAATATGCAAATTTGCCCTGCACCCTCACACCGCCCCCCAGCACTCTGGCGCAGTTTCGGCACTGCCATGCTGTGTATTGGTGTTTGTGTCAGTGTTTCCCTGTGCCCAAAGCCACCCCACGCTGAGAAAAACTCCTTTTCCACTCGGCTGGGAACGCAGGTGCGGGGAGCCGTCTGCGCCGCTGTCCTAGTGTCTCTCTGCATGGGTAGATGTGTTCTCTCCATACTCGGGGTAGATGAGTATGTCTTGGAGAGTCATTTGAGAAAGTCTCAAACACCACATCTAACCTCAGAGTCTGTAAATCTTCCACAACTGCACGAAGCCTCCTCTCTTGGAGTGGGGCAGGCGCTTGGCTGTGCTGGGAGTTGGGGAGCCGGGGAGCCGCCATGGCCATGCCAAGAGCAAGGGAGCCGCCACCGCTGCAGTTGTGCCAGGAGCAGAGGAGCCGTCGCCATGCCTGCTCCGCCAGGAGTGGAGCTGCCGCAGCGGCTGTGCGGGTTGATTTGCATATTCATTACTGCCTAATTGAATATTCACACGTGTCAGGTCGCACGTGCGTAGTTGCGAAAAGAGGCCTCCTTCATCGCTGAAAAATCATGCTGCTAAGATATGAAGCCGCAATATGGGGGGCCTGAAGTGGAAGAAGGCCAACTGTATTATCCTGAGGATAGGTAGTTTTGCAAGAGTTGTGATAGGATTAAGTCTAATTATGTTGACTCTGTAGTTCGTCAAATGTGTTCATCCTGTGCAGTGCAGAAACAAATGCTGGTACTTGTTTTAACACAAAGGATTTTACTGAGGAAGCTAGAGGTTAAGGTACCCTAAAAAAGCAGGTTAAGGAAGGAATTATTCTTACCTTGGAATTTTTAACTGGTGACTTCCTGATACTTGTAAGAAGTGATTGCAACTAGATTTGAAAAAGCAGTAATTCCTCAATCAAAGTAGTTCTCTATCTTTTCTCACTTGGCATTCATTCTTAAAGTGAGATTTTGTGTTCTGTGTTCTTAAGTCAAATAGCTGAATAGGCTGTCCCTGCTTTTCTGTGTTTCTTAGAAGAAAGCTTTTTTGATTGTACTCTTCGTGCAAACTTGAGAGAAAGCATTTTTTAAATCCATGGTCAGAAATTGGGTAGGAATGTTACTATTTGAGATCTTCAGGAACTGCAAGAATGAAATAAATTACATAAGATATGCCACAGTTTGAGTCACTGTATACTAAGGAGAGAAACTATTTGTTGGATTAGCCTATGGCACTTCCATATTTCTTCTCATATATATTATTCAAATAAATTAATGATTTTATCAGGAAGACAAGAGCTGATGTACGAGTGTCGAGTGTCTTCTGCGGAGGAGTGTCGTGTTTAGTGCATTTGTGGCCTCTGTCTGTTTAACTTCATTATCTGTCAGCTCTAATTTGATTCATCAAATGAGCTGTAGCATTCTTGGCAGACAAAATTAGATGTCTCTGGCACATATTTCCTGAAGTATGCACAAGACTGCAGGAGCTGAGTACTGGGAAAAGAAACTTAGCCTTACCGCAAGGCATTTGAGAAGTCACAAGATGCTGGGGCGAGTTTTATCATATAAGGTTTAAATTGAGCATGTTTTTCTCGCTTTTTTAAAATTTGTCTTCTACCATTAAAGCAGCCATTTTCTTTACATTAGGGAATAATTACTAGAAGAAGTCTGTTCAGTCTGACTAGAAGGTAATAAAGGTGGAAGAAAAAAATCTGCTCAGTGTTCTATTGTGAAAATGAGTGACCATACATCTATATTCTCCACTTCTTTTTATCTTCTAGCATGGGCCTAAATTAGTGCTCTATTTGTATGAGTTAATGCACAATCACAAAGATGAAATGACCAAAGAACAACAAAGAGCAGTGGGAGATTTTATGAATACATTGAAAAGTTGTGGCTATAAATGCATTCCCCTGAGTCCACGACCAAAGCCAGATTTAATGAAAGCTTTGAAAGAGGTTAGTGAATAAAATCTTTGCTTTAAAAACTGGGTATATTTGAGTATAATTGTCTGTTATATGGGGTCAATGTTTAACTGTAGATGGTGGTTTTCTTTGGTGCATGGCTTATACTTTTGGGAATTCTCCTTGGGTTCTAAATATATCTGTCACATATACTCAACACTTCACAGCAAGCTCGCAAGATTCTTGGTTATATTGGTTATATTACATAACCCAAACAAAGATAGGAGTTGATAATAAGCTACAAGTATCTCTCATTCTCAAGAAAATAATTTTTATTATTTCTTGCAAAAAAGAAAAATTAAATATAATAAAACAGCAGTAACCGAAATAAACCCTTGCTGGCATTAAAAACTTTGAACAGTTTTGTTAGTCTTCCTTTTTCAAATTGGCATCTCCTTTAGTCTCTTCCTTATTTCGTCAATCTGAAAAAAAAAGTAATGTATAAAACTTTCATTCAGGATCAGAAGAAATATGAGATGGAAGAAGGTGTGAACAAAGCTGCCTGGGAGAAGACAATGGCTAATAATCGGCAGAAGTAAGTACCTTCTTAAAGGGGCTGTAAGAGCTCTCTCAGAAATGTTCTCGGTTCAGCACTTTTTATCAAAGTTGCAAAGTTGCCTGTATGATTATTATACATTTTTTTAAATGAGCAGCAGCACTAGCTTTTAAGTTTATAATTTTATGTTCTATATATAGCTATATGCATTTTGAGTAGTTGTATAATAAATGGGATTGTATGAACCTCAGAATACCAAGTTAGTTTTTTGCACCTTTGGGATTTCACCCTTAAATTTGTGGCCATTATATCTGTCCAATCATCCCTCCTCTTGCTGTAAGCTGTGCAAGTAAATGTCCCTGCAACTAACTCTGATCTTCAACAAATTAAATATTATAGTCAGCATGCTATTTGAATACTTTTGTGAGCTACATAGACTGCTGCTACTTGGTGTAACGTAAATTTCAGTATCTTGTGGTAAATTTAAGAGTTCTTTCTATTAATTTACATTTCAGGCTTTGCTATAAAAACCAGATTCGAGATGCACACACAATGTGCTTTACTGTAGGCAGCTGTAGGAGCTGTAACGGTCAGCTCAGTCAAGTCCCTGCTGACAAATGTTAAGACTTTATTACATTGAGTGATTTAGGAGATTTAATCGGTGGTAAATTACTGTCCTCACTCCAGATTTTTATTGCAAGGAGTGTACATGAATTAGTAAAGCATGCTAATATATAGCCAATGATCTTCTGATTGACTTGTCTTGTCACAAGTAATAGGTTTTTTTGATGGCTAAGAGGCAGAAGGTATAGCTATTTATGGCCAAGCTGATTGTATTTTATAAGGAGTTTTAGTGTCTTGCCTTGCCTTTTCAGTGTGTTTATCTGACATTTTAAAACACAACTCTTTTCCTCAGTCTCTTTCAACGTCTAGATACAAAATCTAAAGACATTTCTAAAATAGCTGGAGACATCACACAAGCTGTGTCTCTGTCACAAGGGATGGAAAGGAAGAAAGTAATCCAGCACATCAGGGGGATGTATAAGGCAGAGCTAAGTGCCAGCAGACATTGGCAGGAGCTTGTTCAGCAGCTTACCCATGATCGGTAAGTTTTCTCATCTCAGTGAAAAAGAGGGACTTGATGCTTGACGTACGCTTCTCGTTCTACTTAAAGACGTGAAATGTAGATGATACTAAAATTAGAATTACTTCTGCTAATCATCTGATAGTTAAAGACTTGTAAAATGCTTGATTTATTATCCTGTTTTTTATTATGAGTAGCTGAGTAGTGAGATGGTATTTCTATGCCATTTGGACACGCTGTTCTGTCAGATGTATTTTGTTGTGCCTAGTGCAGTGAGGAGTGTCCTAAAGTTTTCATAACTTGCATTACATAGATGAAGTAAAAATATTTCTTGGGTGATGTTAGTCACATGAACATCTAGATACTCTTGTTCTATATGGATTAGTGAACAAAGATATTAAGTTTTAACAATGAACCAAATTGTGGTATTTTCATCCCTGCAGAAGTAGTATTATGTCATGTTTGCAGCAGCTGAGTTTTCAGAATAAAGTGTCACGTGTATTGTATTGCTATTTTCATCAGAATTAATAGCTTCAAAAACAGTCTTACAGTAGTAACTTCTAAGAAGTCAGTCACTCGAATAGCTCATGAAAATAAACTACAGAATTCGTTGCTTTTTCAGAAATATTTCAGAATTTGTTTACTTTTTCAGAAATCATACCCCAGTGTACTACTGTGCAACTTTTGCCTTTCTACTAGTTAAAGAAGAGAATGAATAAGTATGTCTGCTGTCTCTGCTGCCAAACTCCTAACATTTTTGTTTTCTCAGAGCACTCTGGTATGACCCAGTCTATTACCCAACTTCTTGGCAGCTGGATCCAACAGAGGGCCCAAACAGAGAGAGGCGCCGCTTGCAGAGATGCTACCTAACTATTCCAAACAAGTACCTTCTCCCAGACAGGCAGAAACAGGAAGGTAATTATAACACCTTCTAGGAACATATCTGAATTGTAATGACTGTTAGTGCCTTATTATTTGTGATTTCTTTATAGGTGTGATAAAAACTCCATTGTCTTACCTATTTGAAGACAAAACACATTCTTCTCACTCTTCTACTGTTAAGGACAAAGCTGCAAGTGAACATATAAGGTAAAGTTTAGATTATATGTCCTTTTTCTGTCTTCTGCCAATCATTGAAACAGTTGTCACTTTTTTGTCTAAATAAATATTAAAAAAAATAATCAAGTGAGAAGATGTCAAAAATAGTAGGATTTTGCTATACTCAAAAGCGAAAAGACTAGAGCTACCAGATACAGTAATCCCTTGAATATCGCAGGGGGTCCATTCCAGAAAGATGCTGTGATATGCAAAATTTACAAAGTAGTGGTAAAGACGGAAAAAACTCCATGATATTTTGAACCTGTGAATGGTGAACCGCGAAGTAGCGAGGGATTACTCTGTCACCTGGTGGTGATATGCAGATGGGACTTTTGTGGGATAACCTAATGGGATATCTTATTTGTCACTTAAATACCTAAGACAGGCAATGATACTAAGATCTGGTAGGTCTTTTCATCAGTGTTCAAAAGCAAATAGTGTTTTCATCTTCTTGCTTTTAACTGGTGTTACTCAGTTCTGCAGTTGTGTCGGTTTGCCACCTGTTAAAGATAGTCATACCTTGGTACATCGCACTTTTGTACTCGTGGCCTCATTGACTCGTGAAATTTTTTTCCGTGAAACTGCCTCAGTGATTTGTGGAGCTTCCCAGTTGACACATGCGCAGTGCCTCTGCTTCACTGAGGGGCAGCGCTGGTGCTCCCCCTGGGGCAGGACTGGTGCATCCCCATGGGGCAGTCATGCAGAGCCTCTTGCTCGCTGAGAACAGAAACAGATTGCTCCCTTATGAATGCTGCAGAGGTTACGTGGCGTTTATAGTCCCACAGTGCCATGAGACAACGCAGTCCCTGCCCTGCTCCTGTGTGTCTCCATGGCCAGTCCCTACCACAAGAGGCTTACACCGCAGCGTGTCTCAGGGCACATGGGACCCTGCACAGGGATGCATCAGTGCTGGCTGCCCACGGTCTGCCCCAGGCATGTGCTGAGACCCAGTGCGGCTCCCTTATGGGTGTTGCAGAGGTTGGGCGACTTTTAGACACCATGGTCCCTGCCCCGCTCCTGTTCCACTATGCCCTCCCCCACCACAGCAGGAGGAAGTGGCCTTCTGGTGGGTCCATACGGCCACTGCTGCTCCTCCCACACTTGAAACTGGTGGATGTATCATAACCACTGCAGTTAAAGGGGAAAGAACTCTGACACTGATGCCACCTCCTGCCATAAGGGGCCCCGGGTGTCACAGTGTTGCAAAGTTAAGGTTTCCCAGCCTCCAAGAGCACTGGCAGCACGGACCTGCACCGACTTGAGTCTGGGGACACCCGCTGACTTCCTTCCCCACTGTGGCCCCAGGGCAAGCTTCCCTACCATGGTGGTGGTGCCAGCATGCATGGTGGCAGCGGCCTGGCGACGGCAAAAGAGGAGGCATGGCCAAAGAGAAGCCCAGGGATTCCAGGCAGAGAGGGCTCAGAAGCAGTTCCCTTTGCTCCCCTGTGCTGTGAGAGCCTGTGGGGAAGAGCGGAAAATGCTCCCTAGCGCTCCAAATTGGCTAGGGGCGGAGCAGTAGGCATAGTGTGTATGCATATTAATGACCTATAAGTGTTTGCGGATTAGATGATTTGTGGGACCACAGGGAGACCCGTAACCCGCAACTAGGGAGGTGTGACTACAGCCTAAAATAAATGTAGAGAGTACACAAATAAGTACAAATACACTAATGTGCGAGTCTAGAAAGTTCCCTCTTTGGGATTTGAACAATAGGAGTAATGGTGTTGAACATTTTTTCTTCAGCTGTAGCCTTTGAGGCTTGTTAGTTTTATGTGTAAAAAAAGGTGCATAAATCCACGAGCAGTAATGTACTTCAAAATATTTCAGAGTTAATCGAAGATGTATAAGTGTAGCACCTTCAAGAGAGACTGCTGGTGAACTGTTGCTAGGTAAGTAGAATTTGCAGTCTTCATAAA
>WEKX01008011.1:0-45842 GCA_013390025.1 Pitta sordida
TCCAGGGATGGCGGTTCAACCACCTCCGTGGACAACTCATTCCAATGCCAACTCACTCTTTCAGTTAAAAACTCTTTCCTAATGTCAAGTCTAAATCCCCCTTGTTGGAGCTTAAGACCATGACCTCTTGTTCTATCTCCAATGGCCAGAGAGAAAAGACTGACCCCTGCCTGGAGTGCCTCCCAGTACTCAGCCATCGCCAATTCTCATGGGGTAGGTCAAACGCAGAAGCCAAGTGTTCATACACTTCTGTGGCCACAAACCCTGCAGAGAAGGAATTGGATATTATGCTTGATGAAAAACTCAACATGAACCAGCAGCATGCACCCATACCCCGGAGAGCAAATCATGTCCTTGGCTGTATTGAAAGGACCATGACCAGCAGGTCAAGAAAGGTGATTCTCTCCCTCTACTCTGCTCTTGTAAGAACCCATGATTCTGTGATAAACGTGTACCTGCACCACTGAGAATAGACAGCACTGTTACCTGCCTGACCTTAAACTTGTCTGTGATGCTGGTAAGTCCCAGGCAATTCCAGGCACATAAACCAGGTTAGAAATCAAAATTATCCCTTTCATTTAATGATTCCGACAAGAAAGAGAGGAAGATGAGATATTTGTATTTAAAGATGGATACAGGAAATACAGGGTTTATGCCTGGAAAGGGTGGCAACCCATGGCTTTGATAGGTACACTCTCTGCTGGATTAAGAACTGGATGGATAGCCAGGCCCAGGGAGTGGCGGTGAATGGAGTCGCCATCCCTGGAGGTGTTTAAGAGAAGACTGGATGAGGAGCTTAGTGACATGGTCTAGCTGGTGGGGTGTTGGACTGGATGGTCCTGGGGGTCCTTTCCGGCTCGGAGTGGCCTGTGAGCCTGTGAGGGAACTAGGTTTATGTTCACAGCTCTGGGGTGTGGGTTCGGTCCCTGTATGGGCATTAGCTGGGGAGTTGGACTAGATGATCCTTGTGGGTCCCTTCCAACTTGTAATATTCTGTGATTCTGTGATTCTGTGAATGGTGCCACATCCAGTTGGTGGCCAATGACTAGCAGTGTCCCCCAGAGATCAGTGCTGGGCCCAATCCTGTTTAATATCTTCANTGATTCGGATGTGGAACGGGTTGCCCGCAGAGGTGGTTGAGTCACCAACCCTGGAGGTGTTCAAAGGGAGGCTGGACAAGGTGCTGAGTGATATGATCTAGATGTAGATGGTAGGTTAGTTGGATTATAGGTTGGACTAGATGATCTTCAAGGTCCTTTCCAGCTTTATCTATACTGTGATACTGTGATACTGTGAAAGATGTTGAGAGGTTCAAACACATCCAGAGAAGGGCAACAAGGCTGGTGAGGGGTCTAGAACTCAAGCCTTCTGAAGAGCAGCCAAGGGAGCTGGAGTTGTTTAGCTTGGAGAAGAGGAGACTCAGAGGAGACCTTATCACTCTCTTCAACTACCTGAAAGGAGGCTGTAGCTAGGTGGGATTCAATCTCTTCTCCCAGGCAACCAGTGACAGAATGAGATGACACAGTATTAAGCTGTGCCAGGGGAAGTTTAGGACAGACATTTGGAAAAAATTCTTCACAGAAAGAGTGATTGGCCATTGGAATAAGCTGCCTAGAGAGGTGATGGTGTCACCATCCCTGGAGACTTTTAAAAAAAGATTGGATGTGCCACTTAGTGCTGTGGTTTAGTTGATAAAGGTGATGTTAGTTCACAGGTTGGACTTGGTGATGTCAAAGGTCTTTTTCAACCTAGTTAATTCTGTGATTCTGTAATGGAAGGGCTGTATTAATTGCCTTTCAGAGTCTAATTTCCCAGGATGACTTCTCTTACTCTGCCAGCCAGGTGCATGTCACCTGAAGACACCAAATACCTTTCCAGCACTTGCTTAAAACTTCTTCTTGAACTGGGGTGCCCAGAACTGGACACAGTACTCCAGATGAGGCCTCCTCAGTGCTGAGTGGAGAGGCAGGAACATCTCCCTTGACCTGCTGGAAATGCACTTCCTGATGCGCTCTAGGATGTCATTGGTCTTCTCGGCTGCAAGAGCACACTACTGGCTCATGTACAGTTTGTTGTCCTCCAGGACCCCCAGGTGCTGCTTTATGAACTCCCCTGAGCTCCTTTCCAGCTGGTCAGCCCCCAGCCTGTACCAGTGCATGGGGTTATTCCTCCCCATGTGCAGGACCTTGCATTTGCCTTTTTTTTAACTTGATTATGTTCCTCTCCGCCCAACTGACAGGTCTCACTGAATGGCAGCACAGCACACCAGGGTATCAGACACTCACTCAATTTTGTAACATCAGCCAACTTGCTGAGGGTACAGTCTGTCCCTTCATCCAGGTTGAACAAGACTGGATCCAGTACAGAACATTGCTAGCTACAGGCTTCCAACCAGACTGCACCACTGATCACCACCCTCTGAGCTTTGCCATTCAACCAATTTGCAACCTACATCACCTCAACTCATCCAGCCCACACTTCCTGAACTTACTTACAAGGATGTATTAAATGTGTAAGGTTTTAGAAGAACGATAAAAAAAAGGGCTTCAGTTCCTGCACACCCCTACACAAGTAGTTGGTTGAAATTCCTAAAATTTTCTGTGTGTTTTCTTCCAGGACCTGAGCAATGGTGTGGGGTATTTAGACATTCTGACCAGCAATTTCTTTCCATTCAAGAACATCACAGCCTCTTCATTCCTTTCCTACTGAACTGGATGTTTAGAAAATGGAAGATGCATTTCCAATTTGCAAACAGATCATTTAAAGCCTGGTGTGATGACACATATTTGAATGCCTTAATGTCACTTGAGACACCCTAGAGTATCTGAAAAATCCCTCCAGAGCCAGTATATATTCCACAAGGTCTCTGTGAGACTGATTCATTTCTGGAGACTGCTGAAGAGATGTCCTCAACAGCTCAGAGGGCAATGGATGTTCAAGCATAAGCAAATTAATCAAGCCCAGGGACACTAAATTTGGATTTCAGACCTCTCAACTTATGCACCAGTCTGAAATGTTCAAACCATAAGAGGAGATGCTGACTGAAATAGCTCTGTACTTCCTTCTTAAATCCTCTGATGGAGTGGGAAGAGGCATGAAAAGGGGTCAGGGATGGTGGAAGCAAGTCAGAATTGCTTGGATCCTGGGATAAGCAGCACCGAATCTGGTACTTTGAGTAGAAATACACATTCTGAATGACAAAACACTATAACATGGATCTCCTCCTGTGAAGCCTCTTGAGAATAATAATGTGATCACCTTTTTCTTATTATTCTAAATAGATTATTACACAGCGCTGACTTCTCTAACCTTTACAGAAGTATTACTCCACTAGGACAATAATAACCTAGTGGTAAATTATATTAATTCTACAAATAGTGTGAAAAATTGTGGACAACCAAAGAGGTTAATCCCTGTTTAATCTTCAGTCGCTGTGCTAGTGAGGTATAAATCTGATGGTAAAGAGGAGGCAGGAGGGGGGAGGGGAGCCAGGATAGCAGAATAAATCCCTGCATACAAAATGTAGTCACTTGAAAGTTTGCTTTAGCACTATAATGTTTCATAAAAGGCTAGTAAACTGACAGTAATTGGAAAATAAGTACTAAAAAGAATAGCATTTTTCTGCCCTTGCTGGCATGCTAACTTTGGATGCAAGAACCTAGGGAGATGCAGCTGAAATGCACAAATCATTTGGTTTTAGTACAAAAAAAAAGGATCCTCGGGGTGGTCTAAAATACTCAAAGGATGTATTTTCTATACATCCAAACAACCCTTAGATTACTCTGTCCACAAACCCACAACAGCAGGTAAGGCAGATAGTGAAAACAAGTATTTACTCTCTGCGTGGTATTTTTTATTTGTCCCTGTTGATAATATTACTTTTATGACAGCAGACACTGCACAATTTGACATTTCAAATGTATAGCACCGTCACAATGATGCATGAGGAAACATTTACAGAGTCTGACCCAAGAAGCAAAATTAGTACTGAAAAGCAAATTACTTGCTTAGATTGCCTGCTATACCTCAGTTTGCAGGGTAAATGCTCAGTGTAACAGTTGAACTTCAGAACACAAATAATTGATAGCTTTCAAGTAATGACTGTAGATATTTACTGCCTACCTATTTAACTACCTGGTTTTTGCCAGCACCAATATTATTTTGCTGCAGGCATGTTTGGCTATATGATCAAATGTGGTTAAAAATAATCATACACTGTGAATTCATTGCGTTTTTTATAAAAAGAAATTAAGATTTCAAAGCAAAAAGATTCCAAAAATACAGCCGAAGAAAATAGCCCATGGAGGACATCCAAAAGAAATTAAAAAAAAAAAAAAAAAGAAGTAAAATTAATAGGGTCATGCTCCCTGCCTGAAGTGCTTGGTCTTCTTTTGGACAATTTTAAAAACAATTTGTGAAAGGATAATTAAGAAATACACTGAATGTTTCTGCTAGACCACCTTGCCTCTCCACCCTGTCCACTCCCTTGGGTAGCACCTCCTGCTCATTCAGGACACATCTGTTTGTCTCAAGTTCAATCATCTTCAAATATTTTTACTGAAGGTCAAGAAGAAACAAAAAGCATATATCAACATTAAGGGAAGAGGAATAATCTAAGTGTGCCTGCCAAGAGAGAATCAGAGAGAAACCAATCACATCCTGGATAGCAGAAGGAGGACAGAAAAAAGAAAATATTCACTCTGAATTTCAACACTCTAACCAATCATTTCTATAATACAAATCAGCAGAATAGATTACGGAAAAATTATGAAAATACCAGTAATATGATCTCATTATAGCTAATATTAGTCCAAGGAATGATTTGGTCTGCATTTTCAAACGGGTAGCTAAAATGGATAGTTGCATTGCAAAGAACTAAGTACCAAATGGGTCTTTCCCAGATCAGTATTCTAGCATTACAAGACAAAAGCTAGACTCCTATGACCCAGAGAACTCCTCGATTAACTCTTTGTAAGTGATAAAAGGTCTACAATCTCCACAGAGTGCAGCTGACTCAGCACTGCTATAACACGGTGCTGCCTTATACAATCACAGCTAAGACTTTGAAATTATTGGGTTATCAGGTAAGATCTTCCTGATGTGTAGATCAGGTCTCTATATACCTCCAGCCTTCTGGATGTAAAATTCCATTTGTTCAAAGGTGTTAGTATATATACTTAAGCTTTGAGAAGCTTTTACTCATGTGTGGCTCTGAAGGGAGACTTCTTCAAGTGAAGGAGGTCGGAGAACAAGGACTATTTGTTTGCTACTCAATCCCAAATTAACAAAAGTCTGATGTAATTTCTGGACTAATGCTAATTTATATTACACTTCACTATATTTTGTTTTTCTTCAGTTAAAAAAAACTAAACAAACAAACAAAAAAACCAAGAAAAAAAACCCCCAACACTGGAATAAACCATTTTTGTCATTCTTTAGAAATTCAGATCTGCCTTAGAGTATCAAACTGTGCTTTGAAATTTTGATAATAAAATAATCTTTGCTTTATATCAGGTATTTTAATGATCTTTAGTAAGTTCTGGAAGATTTTAATGATTTATGTTTTTAGTAACTGGTAGAAAGCTCATTAACTGATATATTTATTATGAAATGACAATAACACAATTTATTTCTTAAGTGGAAACTAGCAGCAGAATAAATCTCAGCCACAAATTCCTATTTAGCCCTAACCCTGAAAATGAAAAATGGAGAAAAACTGCTTTTAAACAAAATAAGAAAAAAGATAAAGTCAGATTGCATTCCAGGGAGGAACAAAGCCACTTTACCCGGTCCCATGTTGAAGGGCCTTTTGTGAAGCCTCCACACAAAGTCTTTTTCCTCCTGTAAAAGGAGTTCCCAATAAATATCAATTTGCTTTAGAAAAAATTCTCTGTCTACAAGCAATTTTTCACCAAGTTGGCAGATCTCTTTTTTAGAGTACCAAATCAGAGCTACAAACCTGCATTGTGGTGAGAGCTGTGTCCTTTAGGAACACTTTCAAAGTCAAGTACTCTCTCACTTATTGGCTGCATCTAGGGCTGGAATCAAAGGGATTTAAATCGGTACCAAAGACTTGCATTCCCAGTTAGGCCCTGCAGCCTGGATGTCTGCCATGAGCCCTGCCCAAGCCCTCTACTGAGACAACGCATCAAGACAGTATCTGTTCACCTCTTAACTCAGATGACTTTGACATCCGCTTATCAGGAGGTCATCTACCAGATCAGGAGCTCAAGATTGACATGTCTTTTGCGATAATCAAGAGAAGCAGATGAATAAATGTATTATATAGATGCTTATTTTTGGCAGGTTGACAATGTTTGGCGCTGAAAAGCATAAGTGTTGTGGGAGAGAAAAATAAGATTTGTTTTCCTATGATGACTTGTGGGAATTCATTGGGAGTTATGATACATTAGAATAAAAATATTATTCCAGATAAATAAGATTGATATGTTATGTAATATTATAGCAAAAATAATATATAATAATAACAAGACTGAAAACAATTACACTGAGTTTTACCTTATTATAGAAGGAAACACTTTATATAGGCTGTCACTGGATCTGTGACACAGTCCTCATGGGAGTCCTGTCCAGAGCCAAGAGGTAACACTGTGTTCAATCCAACAGTCGTGTTGCCTGACAGCAGAGTCCATATCACCCACATACCACTAAAAACCATGTTGGAGAGCACTGGAAGTACAGAGAAAGATTTGAAAAGGAATCAGCTCAAGACAGGGAGAGGATAAGATTGGAAGAGAGCAATAACACAGACCAAGAGAGTGTTTAGTGCATGACATACTAAAAAATTTGTCATAATTCCAAGCTATGTTATTGAACAAAAATTTTCTGGTCTAAGTGAACAGTTTGTATTCTGCTGAAGGATAGGTATCTCATTATAATGGTCTCTTCTGGACATGGAGAGCAGAAACAGCTACAGAAGAAATTGGTACTGTGAACACTGAAGGAATTCTGAAGCTGTCAGGAGAGAAGTAATGTGCCCCCATTCCTAGCGCTAAAATAAGAAGAGGAAACTGCAGTTTTGTCCTAGGGTGGTGTGTATATATTCCATATCTTTGTGTTTTGGCTTGTGAATACCAGTCCTTAGCAACACCAAGGTCATTTTCTCTCTCTGTCCAGAAGATGAGAAGAAANTTGTTTTTCTTTGGCTCAGCCCCAAATTTGCCTCAAACCCTGACAAGTTTCCAAGGTATTGAGGGCCCAATGTTTTGCATGTCTTTTGCAAACAATTACTCCCTTGAAACAATGCAAAGTAACTGCCTAAGTGAATAGAGGCAAAACTATGCACTTGGAATCATAACAATTAATAGTTTTCATCATAATCTGAAAGAATAATAAACTCTTTAAAAACAGACATGAAGACTGATTTGTTCAGCACAACTTGTTTGATGCTGTTAAAGCCAAGCTGCATAAAAAAAAAGGATAAATTTATGTATCCTCCAGTATGAAAAATGTCAAATAGTATTGGGGGAAAAAAGCTATATTCAGTCTTGCAGGAAGATGATTCACCCTCCACCTCTTGTAGTCACTGAAGTCAGACACATTCATTACCCATTTGCCGAGGACTTTCATTTTTCCCCTTCTGGTGAATAAGTGCTGAATTACCCATATCACAGAGCCAGATCACTAAATGCAGTGGCTGCTTCTTGACAAAAATAATCATTAGAAGTTTATCTGTGAGGAACTCCGGACATTTAAATACCTGGAAGCTGCCTCTGATAATAAGAGAGATTTATATTCCCATCTGAGAAGGGTGTACACGAATTCTAAAAGTCATCAGCTGCTACCAAATGTAAATAGACATGCAATCTGCAAGGGCAGGGCCAATGAAAATGTGAAAAGAAATCACTAGGTGAGGATTTAAAATCTAAATTTTCAAAGCATCATGTTCTTCTCTCAGGCTGCCAGCACCAGAACAAGAGGACATGGACTTAAACTACGCCAGGGGAGGTTTAGAGTGGATGTTAGGAAGCGGTTTTTCACAGAGAGAGTGATTGCACATTGGAATGGACTGCCCAGGGAGGTGGTGGAGTCGCCGTCCCTGGAGGTGTTTAAGAAAAGACTGGATGAGGAGCTCAGTGACATGGTCTAGATGATGGGAGACTCGGATGGATGGAGTGTTGTGCTCATGGTTCCACGGTTGTGGGTTCAACCCCTGGGTGGGCATTTGCTTGGGAGTTGGACCAGATGATCCTTGTGGGTCCCTTTCAACTCAGAATAACCTGTGAACCTGTGAACTTCCGAGTTCGATCAAGTTTCTGAGGAAAATAATGCTGTCTGTAAACTAATGAGTTTAATGTAACGTTAGCCTACAAAAATTGACCAAGAAAAGCCCAGTTTTCCTAATCTTTTCCTTTTATTCCTTGATGTTGTGAATAAAAGTGTTTTTAACTGTCTCAGTCTCAAGGTATATTTGACACTTCAACAATAATCCTCAGAAATCAGCTATGATGACAAAATCAGCATGCGTTTCATGTATTAAAATGCTAATGAACTTTCTGAGTGGAAAGGAAGCATTTTAAGATTCTCACTGATTCACATCCTCACTGAAAAAAAAAAAGAAAAAGTACTTTTTGTGAACTGCTGCTATCTACTGGAAACTAAATAGAAAGGCATTTGTCATATATATTGTATGGCCAGTTTAAGAGTCGAACTAAGGAAAATAAAGCACCAAACTCCCTACATTACTACCGATAAAATGAGCCATGCTAACTTGATCTAATAAGGAGGTAATTTTTGTTACTTATGAAATTGTTTCAGCTAGGTTCATATACTGATTTGTCTGAACTCAGGCTTTGAGGGATTTTTTTAATTTGTCCTGTTCTCCTAAACAGTCTCAGATGGTTTATTCCCACCTTCTCATCACTTTAATAAACAACCTGTTGTTTATACTAGGCAGTTCTGATCCTCAGACCAGTGACATGCCTCCTCTTTTACAATATCCTGAATATCAAATGTTCCAGTGCATGGCTGAGATGCTGCTTCAAATACCAAACGATGCACCTCACCAAACTCAATGTAATCATTGAGGCTTCTTCTATGCAACCAGTGGAGAAAGACAGACACTTACAGAGTGTGATTCGTTTCATCTGTTCCAGGAGAGACAAAGCACTTATTGGAAGAACCTGCCTCTCTCCGTTTGAGGCTGTGTACACAACCAGTCCTGAATTGATAACTAACCTTCCACGCAGTTAAATGAGATGGATCCCACCCTTACTGCCTAAGGCTGTATGTAATTACTAAGGAAAAAAAGAGTGTGCTCCAGGATTTTAATTGCAGAGATGGGATTCTCCTGGACTTTCCTTGACTTTCCTTTCTTCAGAAATCAGAGCAATAGGATGAAAGGAGGAAGTAGCCTCCCCCCACTCCAGGGCCACAGGATACAGTCTCCGGCAGCACCTCAGTAAGATTAGGAACGGCAGTTTACAGCTGTACAACCCTTCACTGCTGGAGAGGTGCCTGCCCAGCAGTGTTGTGCTGCAGGGAGAACTTCAAGTCTCCTTGGAACAAGCCAGTTCAAAAGCCATCTTGGTTATATCTTTATTTCAAATATAGCCAGAGTGCCTGGAAACTCAAATAGATTTTTCTTGTTTGCACTTTTAAAGTTGTCTCTGCAACTAAAGTATTGGAAATACACTTTCCCCACATGAAAACTTATTTTCTGGAGCATACTTTAGGCTCAGGGAAGATTAAAAAGGAGACCAATATAAGGACAAGCCCTGAACTACAGGGCTAGAGACTGTCTACCAAGGCACAACAAAAAATATTTCCATATTCAGGAACCTACACGACTTCAGGGTCAAACAGTTCACAGTATTTATGGACTTGGGTAAGTTTATAGAGTAGAAGTGAAACAGAATTGTCCCTTTCTATCCCTTAACAATGTTTGAATGCTAAAATTTTCAGCCACATGTTACAATCAGGTATGATGCAAACATTTGCCATTTTTTATCTCTATTTCAGTGAAGGGGTTTTGACTGGACAGTCTCTTTGTCCCAGCAATGACAGAGCTGACCCTGGGAACAGCTCCACACTTGGGCCTGGGATAGCTGAGGCACAGGTTGAGAGTCACCAGAACATGACTGTCTCATTCTGCACTGCTTCATTTCTTCCAAAAACTAGTACAAATAGTAAAATTATCTAGAGGCTCATCTGACAGCCAGTGAATATAGTGCTTACAGGTGAGCAGGCTGAAACCATCACCAAAGCCTGATCCAGCATCAGTGAGAGCCTGTCTGACACTACCTGGAGAAGTACACTTCAGCCTTGTAAAAATATCATTTGTCTGCAACTACCTCACCTTTATTTATCCTGGGCGCTGCGATTAAAACAGCAGGTAAGCATGTAACTGCTTTTTTTTTTTTCCCTCTCTCTTCTTTTTTTCACTACATTTTACCTACTTTTCTTGGGTCCACAGGCATTGATCTCCCTGCAGCACCCACCTGTCACCACTCTGGCAGTGGTCCCAGCTCCAGGGCGATGGCAGCAGTTCCCCTTCCCCTTAAGTGATGTAAAATGACAGCGCTCAGAAACTGCAGAAGGCGGGGGTGGTGGGGTGGGCTAATTTACATACTCATGAGCTTATTACACATTCATGTAATTCATGAGTCATGTAATACATAATCACGTAATTCACGTGACTGAGTCCGTAGCACTCTCTGCGCACACACACAGACCCACAACTTGCTGGAAAATAATCCGCAATTAATTGAAACCGCGAATATGCGGGGGGTTGCTGTATATTCTGTTTGCCTTTTCCATGTATCTTCATCTCTTTCTTTTCTTAGATTTAACCTGTATGGTTTTTGGGAAAGAAGGCTTCTGACTCAGACATTACACTGAAATCAACGGCACAATGCTTTTTTGTGCTGGTTTTGTCAGATGTAGAGTTAAATTTCTTCACAGTACAGCGCTATGTTTAGCATTTATGCTGTAAACAGCATTAGTAATTTAGGTTATTTTTGTTATTACTGATCAACGCTTACATAGTGTCAAGGTCTTTTCTCCCCCTAACACTGCATCAACAGCGAGCAGGCTGGGGGTGTCTGAGGAGCTGGGATGGAAAATAACCAGGATAGCTGACTCTAACTGACCAAAGGGATATCCCATAACATATGACATCATCTTCAGCATAGAAACAAGAGGAAGAAGGAAGAAGGAAGTGGGGGGCGGGGAGGTGGACTTCAGAGTGATGGCATTTGTCTTCCTAAGTCACCATTATGTGTGATGAAGCCCTGCTCTCCTGGAGATGGCTGAACACCTGCCTGACCATGGGAAAGAGGTTAACGAATTCCTTGCCTCACTCTTCTGGTGTGCACAGCTTTTGTTTTACTTACATTTGAGTGTCTTTATCTCAACCCACAATTTTTCTTTCTTTTACTCTTTTGATTCTCAGACCCATCTCACCAGGGGTGAGTGAGCAAGAGACTGCATGGGGGTTTGTTGTCGGCTGGGGTTAAATCACCTTTTTCAGGGTATTCCTGGGGAGATATCAGAATGACATCAAACATCAGAATGACATCAAACTTAACTTTGATGTATCTGTTTTGTCAGCTTATGAGGGCAAGGAGCAGCTTATTATGTCTATATCACAGGCCAAATGCTCTACTTCCACAGTCCTGTTCATGATGTGCAGAAATGAGAACTACATTCCTTCTCATAATCCCTCAGGCACAGGGAGGTCTCAGAAGAAATAGACTCTCAGTATCACCTTTACAAAAAGCTCTAGAAACAGTGATGGAGATTGACAGGAGCATGTTTTCTGGCAGTCTCCAGCTGACATGGAATCTATTACAAAGTCATAGAACACTCATCTTAGCTTTAACTTTCGTATTGCAGTACCACCAATAATGGCAGCTGAGCTGTCCTTGTTTTTCCCTTTCCACACAGCAGAAGAGAATCCAGACCAGAAAGATTTCATCGTTTATCCATCAGGAATAAAACCAACATTTTCTAGAGGTAGAGACGGGATCTTGGTAGTTCACTGACATTATTTAGGCAATAATGAATTCTAAATTTCACCATCCAAATAAATATATTAGACCATTCACTGATATCTACTACTGAAAATGGGTAAGTCCTTAACAAAATTTACGTTGCTGAAGCCTGTTATGCTATGTCAATGAAATCCCAATGCAGCTTATCTAGAGCCTGTACGAAAGGATTCTGAGGTGTATTAGCATGCTGCTGATTCTCAGCAGAAACACAAAACTACTTAATAGATTAGCCCTGTCTCACAATACAGTCTTGGAAATAAATATCAAGCATACTTTCATCTATAGGCAAATATAGTCAAGCTGTCTAAAGAGACTACATACCCTTTCCACCCATAACCACTCATCTAGAATGAAACACTTTCTACATAGTACAGGAGACTGGGGGGAAAGAATAAATTAATTCTGGCTCCAAGAACAACTCCGTTTTTAGTTTATGGATTTGCACACATTAATCTCTATGCCTTGTTTAAAATGTCTAACGAAAACTGGCTTCACAGTTGATGGCACATCATCTAGATCTCATGAGACATAAGGAGAGAACAGCTTGAGCTACAAATGGAAGTGCAATTAAAGTTGGTTACATCATGCTTTAATTTTTAGGCACCTTGCAGGATCAATCAATTTATACTGGAAAAGAAATACCAAGGAGTACAGATAAAAGATTTTGTAACTTAAGAGAAATAAAGGGAAGCTTCAGTATCTTTCTGACCAGTTTGGGGAGGGGTGGTGGCGGATGGGAGGTGATTCTCTATAAGAAAAGTAAAAATAGTAATGTTTATTGTCCTCCAGAAGGATACCTAGCTGCACATACACAGTTTATCGAAATCAGATTCAACATATATAGTCCCTGAAGGAAATATTTGGCTGTACAGACTACAACTCAGATTTTTTAAAATACAAGTACTAATAAGATTTTTTCAAAAGGGAGAGAGTTTGTTACAGTCCTTTCTGTGTACAACTAAAATACTAGCAGATTTTTCTTTTTAATTCTTTTGCTGTTTGGATAATTCTAATCCTCACTATCCTCACATGAATCCTACTAATCATGTATTGAGGAAAAACGTGTGTTTATCAATTCATATTTCTTACAGAATAATATGACCCCTAGCTCCTCAATGTTCAGGAGAAATGCCTAGAGAAAGTATTTTGTTTATACACATCTTGATTAAAACTAAGCATAATGCAACTCCTTAAAGGTGATGAGACAGCTAAAACTATCTCTAGCTCCCTTCTGAGTACTAGGGGGAGAAAAGGGGATTCAAAATGCAAAATTCGTTTCAGATTTACAAATTAAATTATGTGAGGCATCCAAACATGGTGTAAATGCCACTGAATGTTAAGCCAAGGAGATAATCTTCTCCCTGGGGGAAAAACCTTTTGAATTAATCTTCAAACATGGGATTAAGTCAGTACAATTAAGTCTAACTTCCGTTCCTCCAATTCCAATCATAAACAGTTCAATTCTGCAAAGAAACAAGTAGCCACCTTTCACACTAATTACCAATAAAGCCAATACGCTTTGCAGGACTGCATCGAGGCTTGTTACTTATATCATGTTTTGTAATAAGGAAGCATTCATACTCAAAACCAAATACAGAATCAATACATACTCTTTTTGCATTTCAGGGCTAAACATGGTAAAAATCTCCTTTCAGCAGAGCTCTTTCTACCATAGTGAAACTTTTAGTTAAATGATGCCAATTCTCAGAGCATTCACAGTCAACCCTGAGGGGCAAAGAGATCAGACCAGAAGTGACTCCTTAGAGGGCTGTTCAGCTTACTATTAGTATAGCAAGACAGGAATAACCCAGAAATCACTGTCTCGGTTTCTCAGACAATTTGACAGTAGCTGCTGACTCCTCCTTTGCAGGACAGGAGGACAAAGTCCTTCCCAATTTAACAGGGTTGCAGAGCAGTTTCACATGCAACCCTGGTACAATCGTAATGAAATCAGAGAAACAGACTAGAAATGAATCCTTTAGTGTGAGAAATAGCAACCTCAGCCCATCCCCCAGACACGCTGTAGTAGCAGAACTGATGTAGGTTCAGAGTGCAAGTGAAGAATCTGAATAGATTATTTAGCGTGTAACTGGATAGAAGAGTGGACAGTAAACCAAAAGCTATGCAATAGTCTAAAAACAAGAAAGCATGCCTCCATCACTGAAAAACTGTGAAAGCCAATGCAGATATTCTACTACAGCACCCTCATTTTATAATGTTCAGTGCACTGATCACATGGAAAGAAACTACTATGAAATAATTCAACAGACCAAGACTGTGAGAATTCAAAATTGTCATTAGGATCTGCAAAATATTACTAAAAATATTATTTAAAAATTTCTGAAGTATGATATTAAACATCTGTTCTATTGTTGTATCAAGGAAGTAAAACATTCTTATCCATATGTACATCAAGTAAACAGAGAACCACATCAAGGGAAATAACTCACAAAACCTTTCAAGTATACAATTTAGTCCAGGGACATGCTTTTATTATTTTTTTATTCCTAGTAATCTATTAGTAAATTCTGACTTTAAAATTACTTCAGAACTTGACTTCATCCTTTCAATTCAAGCAAAGTGGACAAGAATAGTTCAATAAAAATTCCTTTGCATTTGTAAAGTGTACATTCCTCTTCAGCTAAAATCCATAAGAGGGCAATTTTCTTTTTAAAAATGTAATTCTGGCTTAGTCATTTTAACTTCACTTCTCACCTATTTGGCCAGCTCAAATCATACAACTGGTAAAACTGAGAATCTTGTTAACTTACCTACAGCTTAGTTAGTTCAAAGGCAGCTGGGAGCAATAGACATCTGCCAAGACATGCTCAAGAAGGAGAGAAACCTTCACACTTTGTTGGGGAAAGTCAGACAGCAAAGGTTATAGAGAGAATTAAAACAGGCAGGAATAATGTTCCATTTTGTCAGATGCATTCAACACTTTTAAACTGAATGGCAGAGGTGCAAGCTCAGGATTTCATCCCTGCTGCCTGCCAAGCGAGGCAGACCTTCAGCACTTTCTTTTTACTTCAGTCTACTTAATGAATGGCAATACAACATGAAATCTCTGATTCAGCTCTGAGCCTATTTACAACCCATCAGTTCAGGAAAGAGTAGATCCTGAGTTTTTTGCTAATAAGCTAAGCTGAAAACAAATTCACGGGTTCACAGGCTCACGGGTTATTCCGAGTTGGAAGGGACCCACAGGATCATCTAGTCCAACTCCCAAGCGACTCCCACACNCCCCAATACCTCTCCGCCTCAACATTCTCCAACCACTCGTCCCCCAGCTGATAGCGATGCATGGGGTTGTTATGGCCAAAGTGAAGAGCCCAGCACTTGGACTTGTCAAATCTCACACTACGGTGATCCCCCGTTACTCGCGGGCTGTTTGGTCTGGCCCGCCTCACGCGAGTCATGAAATCCGCAAAGATAGCGAACCCACTACGTAGTCGAATACGCCACGCCCATAGCCACGCCCCCTCCCCTAATAAGGTCTGGAGGATGGTCCGGAGAGCAGGGCTTGTCTCAGTTGTCTGGCTGTGCTCCACTGATGCTGGAGAGCACCGGAGCAGCGGGATGGGGCATTATTCTTACTATCCTTGTGGCCCATCAGAACAGGCCCAGCAACATGGGAGGTTTCAGGCACGGAACAGCAGATTGCATGACAGACACGGCAGACCCAGACCAGGCATAGAGCTTCCTGAAGAGCAGACCTCTGCAAAACCACCCAGGAAGTCACCAGGAATGGATTGAGGAGCACCTGAATAAGGCGAGTTCAATGTAACTGAAAAATGGGGGGCAAACTGTCATTTTGTTCCCAACCAGGCACTAAGTACTCTTGGAGGTGTTGTGCAATCGACCAGCAACCTTGAATAAGTCTTGAGAACTCATTGGGACATCTCTTATTTCAGCCTCCTCCTATGGGAATTTTCTTGGGTTTTTTAAGTATTTGTATGTTTATTCTACTTCTTTGATAGATGAAAATATAGCTGGAGCTACAAATTCTTCTTATATAATAGGATTTCAATTTTGTGCCACACACAAATGTAGAAAATCAAGTAAAAATTAAAAACTTTGGGTCATCTATTGTCAGTCAAAGCCTCAAATCAACTGCATTTGTACAGTGGTTCGGTTTTGTTGTTTCTTTTAATTTAATTTTAATTTAAGGGCAACAAAAAGCTTTACTTCTAGATACAATTATATGCAAAGCTTTGGAGCTCTGCATCCAAACAAGCTTTTAGCAGTGTAAGCATACAATCATCTTTTATTCTTGCTATTATTACTATTATGTCCTTTTCTTTCCCAAAGCTTTGTTACCTGGGTTAGTTCTATCCTTATCTATCATTGGAATAATTTATCAGTCCCTTACCTAGGGGAAAACAAGAGGTTTCCTTTTCTTCTGCCTTGAATGTTATCTGCTCCAAGACAAAATATAACACCTGCTGTTTTCTATCACATACTTATGAAAAGAAAAAAGTGACACTATATTTGATATGGTATCTCTTTGTGAATAAGTCAGACAGTCATATTTTCCATGGAATATTTACACTTTACAGAGAGGCTTCTGATAGGTGCTGGGAGCTTTGCAGGGGTGACAGGCAGTGACAGGGACTGCTGGTGTGATGTAGTGCCCAGCCCACACCATGGTGGGGACTTCAGCCTTGCAGCACCCGCATATGAGCTAACACATCCTCATGAGCACTCACTGCCTGGGATGCTCACCTCTCTCCATGTGTTAACAATGGACTCTCTGATCTTACAGAACTTTTCCAACTAAGGGACATTATGATTCTATGATTACACAGTGTCCGCACCCTCTGTAGTAGGAAGGAGGAGAAGCAATTTAACAGACACAAAAGCAAAGGACTTTGATGCATTCTGCTCCCATTTTATCAGAGGAAACACACTAGGCTCAGCGAGAGATGCAAGCCTGTGACTCTGCACACTCCACTTTCTTCAACGTGCACAGACACACTCTGGTGTCCTATAAACACTTGCTGTCACTAAGAGTCCTTGTGTCTGACATATCAGTGCCACTGACGTCCTTGCACAGATGTATTTATTCCAGAAAAACTGCAATTTTGCAGAGAACATTGAAAGCATCCCATAATTTTCCTGTTACAAACTGTACCCTCAGCAAGAGCACTTTGATTGCAGAGATGAGCACAACCACAGCAGCATACCAATACCAGCACTGTGTCCAGCCTGAGGTCCTGCAGCTTGACCCCTCTTTCCTCTTCAGCTTTTACCTCTCTGGATTACAGCCTTTCACTTTTTCTCACAGCTTTTTACTTCAACTTTGATCATCAATTCCCCTGGTGCACAAAGGATTCTGAGGCAGAGTAATGTGCACAAAGATTTACTAGCAGGATCCACTGCTGGTAACATGTATTGACTCTAATATACAAAGGAATCTGAGGAGAAAAATGAAAATAAAAGCAGAGAAGGACAGAGAAAAGAAAACAGGAGAGGGGAAAACGCAAAGAGGAGGAGGAAAAACTCCCTGGAGTCCAGTCAGCAAAGGCAGCCATGAAGTCCCAAGTGAGCCTTATCCTCTGGACAGTGTCTCCAATGATGACGATGGAGGAGAACTTTTCCCCTCATCCTAAATCTTTCACTGAACCCCACTCAAATTCCCTATGGATTGCTCCGGCTTATGATGGTGTTAGCACCAACCAGAGTACCCAGGCTGACTGTTAAGTTTATTTCCACATGTACTAGTGGATGGTGTTTATTAAGTATTTGGATGACTGTTATCTACTTGTTGTACAAAGTGTTTTGGTTTCTTGTCCCAGCGGCTCGCGTGCGGCAGGACCGGCGGCCAATCAGACTGAGGTCACGGTAGGTTCTGCGCACGCGCCGAGGTCACACAGCTCGCGGGAAAATCACCTGCAAATACTGAATCCCACAAATACCAGATCGCGAATATGCGGGGGCTCACAGTATAAATGAAAATCTTTCACGTGTTAGTGATTATAATTAGGTCACAGTCTTTCCTGATGTGGCTCTCAACTTGTATGGAGGTAGTAATGCCAGAACTAGATATGTGTCTGCAGATTAAAACAGAACTGAGCTTTCTGATTTCCCAAGTCTGAAACCAGAATTTGTACCATCCTGTCCTTGAATCAAACTAGTAGGTTCACTGCATTTCTGGTTATCACAGGTAGAGCAGGTTTATGACAGAAAACAGAATGCAAACCAGCAGGGGAATCTCAGCAAGAGGGTTGAGTACTGAATGTACATGGTAAGTAAATTATTCTCTCATCTTCCAAACTGCTCCCTCTGGGTAGTATTAATGACATGCATTAGTGGTGTGCACCAGCACAGAAAAAAACTGAGGCATGTTTTTGAACAATAAATGATCACTTTATCAAGAAGGGATAGGTGGGCTATAGAGGATGGCAGCAGCTGGACAAATAAACAAAATTGCCAAATAAACAATTTGTGAACTTCATTTTACTTCCAAGGATTAACTCCAATCTCTCCATTTGGATTTTGTCCTCAGATTCCATTACAGCAAACTCACAAGTGTTTGTGATATGCTAAGCCCTGCTGGGCCACTGCCCGTGTTTCTCTGAATAGAGAGGATTCAATTACTAACATTCATAGGTTATTAGGAAAACGAAAGAGGACAGAAAATTATTCATGAGGTCCCAGAAAACCAATTGAACGTCCAAGACGACAATCCAAGTGGTTACTTGGATTGTATAATCTAGATTAGGTGATTAAGTCCATCTATCGACATTGAAGTCTGATAAATGCACTGAGAACCCACCACTGAAGGTGAAGATTCAGGGCAAGACAAGGTAAGACAGGCAGGTATGAGGACTCCAGTCCCTGAAAAAGTTACAAATTCGGAAAGGCAGGTCCTGCCTGACTAACCTGATCTCCTTTTATGATCCAGTGACTCGACTGGTTGATGACAAAAAGGCTGTGGATGTTGTGTACTTGGACCTTAGCAAAGCCTTTGACACGGTTTCCCACAATAAGCTTCAGGAGAAACTTGTAAAGCACGGGCTGGGAAGGAACATTTTATGCTGGGTCACAAACTGGTTGGAAGGGCGAGCTCAGAGGGTGGTGGTGAATGGTGCAACATCGGACTGGCGGCCAGTCACCAGTGGAGTCCCACAGGGGTCAGTGTTGGGCCCAGTACTGTTCAACATCTTTATCGATGACATGGACGAGGGAATTCAATCCATCATCAGCAAGTTTGCAGATGATACTAAGCTGGGGGCAAATGTTGAACTGCCGGAGGGTAGGAAGGCCCTCCAGAGGGANGAAAGAGGACAGAAAATTATTCATGAGGTCCCAGAAAACCAATTGAACGTCCAAGACGACAATCCAAGTGGTTACTTGGATTGTATAATCTAGATTAGGTGATTAAGTCCATCTATCGACATTGAAGTCTGATAAATGCACTGAGAACCCACCACTGAAGGTGAAGATTCAGGGCAAGACAAGGTAAGACAGGCAAGTATGAGGACTCCAGTCCCTGAAAAAGTTACAAATTACATATTTACTGCTGTTGGCGTGGGAGGAAAGAGAGGCTTGCTGCCCTCCATCAGGAGATGCATCCCAGGAAGGGTGAGTCCTGGTAAGAGGCAGTGGGACTTTTACAAGATGCCCACTTACCCACAGAAGAAGGGAAGAGGGGTCAGTGAAATCCACTCACTGGGAATCATGTCTGTGCTTATCTGGTGACCCAGCCATGCAAAGCACATGCCACTCCCAGGCACTGTAATGCCAATTTTCCCCTGGGGTGCTCATTGACTCTTGTGTAGAGGATGAGTGGCAACACCAACACCAGAGTGGTAATTAGGATGACCCTGTGTGTCCTATGGGTTTCCTGTAATCCCACATGAAAAATCCCAGTGTAACTGAACTCCAGCACACACTGGGGATACGAGATTCCCTATGCTTCCGGTGGAGAGAGGAAGAAACATCTGGAAGATTACATCCTCATTCAATGCTGGTAGCTTTTCTTTGGCCATTTTCAAGACATTTACATATTTATTAACTCCACAATCACTTTCAAAGTGGTGATTTGTGTAATTATTGGTCTCCTGGGTTTCTTCCAAACAACCCGAACTAAACATGCTAAAACAGTATTCTAGCAACCAAAAATGTTTAACAGCTGATATATTTTCTTTCATGAACAATATATGAATTTCATTTGAAAAAGGAGTGAAAACAAGATGAAAAATAAAGCAGAAAAGTAATTTTATAAAGTGTGTAACAAAAAGCAACTCTTTCAGCTCGCACAAAACCCCATGCATACAAAAGCATTAGTTCATACAACACAGTAATTTTCCCTCTCAGTTTTTACTAGTCATCAATAAATTATTTCAGGTACTTCTAAAAACTTGATCATAACAATTTTACAAATATATTATATGTTGTTAACTCAGAAGAAGTTGTGTGACATCTTTTACGAAAAGCAGTCATTCATGAGAACAATAACATAAAGAATAAGTCAACGGATTCATATTCCATGATGTAGTTGCAGTTATAGATAGGACAATCATCCTTCACTTTAAATTTCACCATTACAAAAGTTTAGTATAAACTAGAAAGTGTCACCCAGTTTGAAACTTTTATAAAGGAAGCCTCGAAGAAAAATAAACATAAAACCATTTGCAGGAAGCCTCCAGGTCTTACTTAGATGTGCACTAACCTTTTAAGACTCACTCTACACAGTCTCTGGCCAAACTGTGTTAGCATTTAAAACTAACAGATCCTCACTAAAACTGTGTGATTTAAATCTTCCTGGGTTATCTCAATCTTTTCAGATGACCTCCCACTGCACAGCACCACAGGAGTGAATTGGTTTAAAGCATATGACATCCTCCAAGTACAAAAACTTACTACTGGAGCCTTGTTTCTGACCCAGAAACCAAGACTGCTTTTTTGTTACAGAACAGATGTTAGTAGGAAATCAGCATTAAAGCATGCGTCTTACAATTGGCATTTAGCATTATTTCTAGTTTTTAAATGTAATTTTATTCTTGAGAAAAAAAGCAATCAAAGCACTGTAAGAATTTGCGTTTTTGTCTTCTCTTACAGATTTGCAGGTTAAATATCTCAATATACCATCAAAACAACTTTTTCTTCTAAATCTCAAGCCAACAAATTCCCGCTGGGGAACAGGAATTCAAGCTGGGTTGTTTCCATCTTAGTACACATTAGTACCAGAAAGTCCTCACAAGCCAAATTTAACTCTCAGTTGTGCTTCTGTAAACTCCCTACTTTTAAATCAAGCTTTTAGTTTTGAACACCATATCAAGTTAATCCTCTTAAATGGTTTTCAGGGCAAATATTTAAAGTTTTTAGAGTTGAGTTTGGAGTGCTAGAGATTTATCAAAGCACTGCTGTTGCAGAGATGTGGGACCCTGGCCACTTTTCAAACAGCACCTCCTAAGGGCACAGGACCAGGCAATTGCCAAATGTTGTAAGTCAGGCAGAGGAGGCAGAAAGCCAGCTTGGCTTTCTCTTGGAAATAAGGCAAAACAGGGAGGTGCATGTCTAGTGGAAGCAAGGTCAAGTCACATGGGAAGAATTCACAATTGCTGCTTTCCACTGTAGGGAGAAAATTCACGCAGTCAAAGCTCAGCTGGAGTTGAAGCTGTATAAAAATGTGGGAGACAATAAAAAAAAAGTTTTTTCAAATACATTAATGACAATGGGCAGTCTAGAAATAAAATTGGCCCATTCCAAGATGAGGATGGTCACCTCACAAACAGGGACAGAGACAAGGCAGAGGTGTTTAACGCTTTCTTTGCTTCCATCTTCAACATGGATGACAGACCTAGGGGATCTCAGTGCTCTGAGCTAGAGGATCATGACTATGAGAATGATCAACTCCCAGTTGACCCCAATATTGTGCAGGATCTGCTGCTCAAGCTGGATCCCTACAAACCAGTGCGGTCTGGTGGGATTCATCTCAGAATCCTCAAAGAGCTAGCTGATATTATGACAAAAGCTATTTTGATGATTTTTGAGCCATCTTGGGAATCCGAGAGAAGTCCTAGCTGACTGGAAACTGGCATATGTTGTCCCAGTTTTCAAGAAAGGCAAGTCGGAGGACCCAAGAAACTACAGGGCTGTCAGGTTCACTTCAGAGCATTATAAATTTATTGACAAGATTACTCTAGGAAGCATTGAAAAACACATGAAAGACAATGCCATCACTGGTCACAGCTAGCACGGTTTCATGAGAGGAAAGTCCTGCTTATCAAACCTTTTTTACTTCACTGCCATGGTAACCCACCTACCTAGTTGGATCAAGGGAAGCCAGCTGATGTCATCTTTTTGGATTTCAGGAAAGGTTTCAATACTGTCTCTCACAGGATCCTGCTGGACAAAGTGCCCAGCACACACCTGGATAGACACACCATGTGGTGAGTGAGCAACTGGCTCACAGGTCAAGCACAGGGGGTAACAGTGAATGGGGTGACATCAGATAGTGGGGTTCTACAGGGGCCCTGTGCACTTTAACATCTTCATTAATGACCTGGAGACAGGACTGGAAGGGATACTAAGCAAGTTTGCAGGTGACACAAAACTCAGAGGAGCTGTTGACTCCCTCAAAGGCAGGGAGGCCCTGCAGAGAGACCTTGACAAACCAGAGGACTGGGCAATCATTAGCCATAGGATGTTCAACAAGGGAAAGTGCTGGATTCTGCACCTGGAGTGAAGAAACCATGGATATTCCCACAGACTCGGGGATGAGATGCTGGAAAGCAATACTATGGAAAGTGACCTGGCGATGCTGGTTGATGGCAAGTTGAATATGAGTCAGCGCTGCCCTGGCAGTCAGGAGGCCCAACCATGGCCTGGGGGGGCATCAGGAAAAGTGTCCCCAGCCGGTCGAGGGAGGTGATTGTCCTGTTCTGCTCTGCACTGGTGCAGTCTCACCTTAAATATCATGTGTAGTTTTGGGCACTGCAATATAAGAAAGATATTTAGTTATTATGTGGTACCCAAAGGAGGGGAGATGGTGAAGGGCCTTGAAGAGAAGCTGTATGAGGAGCGAATGAGGTTCAGCCTGGAGAAGAGGAGAATGAGGGGAAACCTCAATGCAATTTACAACTTCCTTGTCAGAGGAAGAAGAGGGACAGAGACTGATCTCTTTTCTGTGGTGACCAGTGACAGGACCCAAGGGAATGGCCGGAAGTGTCTAGAGAGGTTTAGGTTAGATAGTAGAAAAAGGTTCTTTACTCAGATGTGATTGGGTACTGGAACAAGATGCCCAGGAAAACGGTCACAGCATCAAGTCTGACAGAGTTCAAGCATTTGGACAACACTCGGGCACATGTATATCTCTTGGGGATTGTTCTGTGCAGGGCTAAGCACTGGACTCAATGATCTTTGTGGGTCCCTTCTAATTCAGCATATTCTGTGATATTGTCCTACAAAGGGTCTCTGTTTTTGGTCAGCCCCTTGCTTCAGTCTCTGTACAGGAGTAGCTGCAATGTTTGTTTATTAGTCTTCAAACTCCTTTGGCACTCAGATTGCTGACTCAAACATCTCTTCATCTTTTTTTTTTTTTTCTGAGGAATAATACGGCTGATATCTTCAATAAATAAGATTCTTTCCTGAAGACAGGATATAACTGAACAAGTGAGGAACTGAATTATCTTTTTAGTTCAGAGATAAATATCAGTGTTTCTGCCTCTGCCTCTCATTCAGCAAAACATGCTGGTGGTAAGGCAGAGTAGCAAAGCCCTGCAGCCTTGCCCATCCTGCTGAGTGCTGCAGAACTAAAGGGAAGACTAAAGCACAGCACATTCCCTGAGCCACGCTCTGCACACTCGTCCTCCATCAGTCCCTTGGGCCACAGTGACCTATTTCCCATAAGGACATACAGACCATAATATTGAACTTTCTGATCCACAGACAGCTGTAGTACCTGACTGGAAGTCATTGTGGCACTTAGGGCAAGGGACAGAGCAAAAGCAGGCACACCCACACTCAGCTTTCCTTCCTGATGGTAAGCCCACACTTTGCTCGTGCTAAAAATTTGCACAGGCATGGTTGTTATTTTCCTGCACTCCTCGGAGCTTGTGGAAAGATGCCTCAGCATTGGCTGTGGTTCAGAGAATTTGGAGAAGTCCGTTTGGGAACCGGTGCAAGCTCTGGCTTACACTGACAACACATTCTAACCACTCCACACAGCTGCATAAAGAACAAACGTGTCTCACAGGCAAGCAAGGGAAACTATTGCCAAATCTGCCAATCAGGGACATTTCATAAAAATTAATTTCGTCCTTAAGTCTTGTCACTGAGTCTTTTGTAAATTCATCACTTTTAGAACAGCACTAAAACACTGCAGCAGAAATTCCAGAAAGTCCAGAAATTTCTGTGACAGTACTTTTACTTATTTCTGAAACAATCAGTGAGACAATGTCTTCACTGAAGGAAGCCCCAGAGAAATCTGGTAGATCTCCATGTTTATTTGGATGGATAAAACTCCACAGCAATACTGGCACATTTCTGAGACAGCTGATGGCAAACCACGCTTATTTATTTGTTTAAGTCTACAGGTTAAAATTGCCTCAGCTAACTTACTTGGAACTAATGCCATTATAAATGTTTGTAAATGTCAGAGATTATCCTCTTGGCTGATTTTGTATTAGGTGCACTTACTCTTCGGTGCTTTGAAATGATACAGTGTTGTCCTATTTAAAAGCAGACTTATCCCAAGTAGGTACATGCAAAAGAACCAATTTGAAGAGCTTCTTATTGTTTGGAAGATTCTCAGACGGTAGCAATAATCAACACCCTGCTTCCAGAAAAAACTTCATTGTACCATCACTGCATTTGCTTAAGAAAAAAAGATATGCAACAATTACCTTTGGGCTGCAGAACTGGGAATGTTAAGGTTCTTACTTGTCTATCAGGGCACAGACGTAATTGAATATAGAATTCACAGTACACCCTAAGATTTACTGCAGTTTAACCTCTCTTCCCCCAAGTTATCAAAAGAGAAAGATAAATATAAATATACCAGTAGCACTTCCTAGGAGCTAAGCCAAGTGTTTGCTTTGAGAAGAAAATATTCCCCCCGCTATGTGATCTCTAAAACCCCTTTTAGAAGAATACTTAGAAAGAGTATAAAAACATAGAAATTATACAAAAAGTAAGTCAGGTAATAATACAATCAGTCTTGTCATAAGCAACACCTACCATTACTTAATGGATTCAGCCTCCGTGCATATTATGCTCTATTTTCATTTCTGAATTTAGATACATATATTATGCTTTGCTTGAAATGTACAGAAATAGAGGCCAGATCTGTCAAAAGACATAAAACCAAACCTTACTTTAAGCACTAGAAATCATACAGTTCTGGTGTACTTACAATCAGTATGACCCTTATTATCTGGAGAATGTAATTACTCTATCCAAGATATAACAATAAGAATTCATAGATTTGAAGTTTGTGCATTTTTCTGCTTTTTCTTTCTTTTATAATTTTTTTAATGCTTCTCACCCTAATAATCAGAGGCATATCACTATAAATACTCAATAACACAGAACAACACTTTCGGTTTTAATCCTAAAATAATGTGACCAATAATCTAGACAGCAGTACAAGAATTTTTCTGTCAGACCACTTAAAAAAAATCAGGTTGTACAAAAGCAGAAAGTAGCATTGGAACAAGAAAGCAAAGAAATTACTCTGAAAGAGCATATACAGAAAACCACTTCCATCATTTTCAATGGTCAAAAAATTGCACTAATGTTGGGATTTATCAGCTAAGGACTAATGTTGGTGATCACATTAAATACATTCTGGGAATAGGAGTCTCACTGGAGAGGGAGACTGAGGTAAACTCAGACAAATCAGGGGAACTAACTTTAAAATTATGTACTTGTCAAGAGCACTGAGTGTTCTATATTTGAGCAAAACAACCTACTAAACTAACCTCACTGCAACATATACTTCTTCCTAATAAGGCAAACTTCATAAAATCTTAACACAGACATATGTCAATGCATTCAGGAAGCCACTACATAGTCCAAGGTAATTCACAGAATCACAGAATCACAGAATATTATGAGTTGGAAGGGACCCACAAGGATCATCTAGTCCAACTCACCATCTAACGCCCGTACAGTTCCGAATCTATAGAATTTTCCTGTATGGAAATTCTGGTTACAATAACAATACTCTTAATCAAGATACCTAGATGTTAAAAACAATTCGTTTTGAATACATTTATTTCCATTATAAAATACAGATCATATTATAATAGCAAAAGAGCTCTTTTCCTGGTAAAAGACATTTTGACCAGAAGATGTGAGGGGTTTACCAGAATATCTTTTAAAGTGATGACAGAATGCAATACTTCTCATATCCAAAAATTATAAATATGCAAGACACAAAATAAATCCTTTCTTGTTGTCCTGCGAATGAATGAGAACATGAGAGGTTTTTATATGCTGGAGGAGTTCACAATATCTCCCTTATGGTTTATTTGAACTTTTCCAGAGAAGAAAAATTGTTTGCCTAGGTACATTTTATTACCTATAGCACAGATTAGAGAGAATCTTCCTTCCTCCCTCAGACATATTGCAGGTCTCTGTCAATGTCTCCTGAAAACCCTTCTTTTGTGGGAGTCTTTCTCCAAAAATGGCAAAGGTGACCCCATGTAAATGAGGGATGAGATGTAACAAAAAACCTTAAGCATCATTAGCCATAAAGATCACACTGTTTTAGGCGAAGTACCGAAGATGAGTGAGCAGTCTGCTGGGATGTATTCTCACCAAATATGTGAGTTAGAGACAGATCTATGAGAAACGCATATTGCAGGATCAGCAGAATGATCTACCATGCATACCAATTCAAACTGCCTTCTTAAATTCCCAGAAAAGCACCTTCCTCATTTATTTCTCTGAGCAAGAATTGTTCTATACAGACAATAACTGATTTTAAGAACTTTCCTAGGGCTGCTAGATTCAACATATTATGTAAATGATGGAATTCACAACTTCTCTCCATCTAAAATGCAATTATAACTCTTATCGGTGATGTAGAAACAGAAAGTCCTTTCCTACAAGGAGATGATCCTAATCAGGTTAACCTGAATTTTGACATTGATTTGCATAGAAAAAATATTGAGACTCTGACTACTTATGCATGAAACAGCAGTTATCTGCCTCCAAGACACTTCCTAGATTGGTATAGATCTGTCACCTTGCATGACGCTCCCAGATTCTAAATTGAACTTCTTAAGTAGTCTGATTTTCACATCACTGTTCCAAAGTCAGCAGCTATTACCCATAACTAATATAATATGACAATACTCCTCAATGCCTCACTCTTCAAATGCCCTTAGTAATTGCCATCATTCAATATTTAGAATTATGCATGCTGGGAAAATGTGTCTCATAACTATAAAATCTGTTATGCACAGAGATTCCACTCAAACTTTTATTTTCGAGTTCTCAGAGGTAATATGAGCCGTGTGGATGCAAGTGCTTCAGAACAAATACGTTTCAAAGCAACATTTGCTTCTACAGGGAACATTCTGGAAAATGACGGAATTTTGACCAAGTTGCCTTCTGTTTGCCTGCTACCAATACAGGCAGATCACACTCTGCTCACCTTACTTAACCCACTCAGGTATGCCAACAACCCACTAGAGTTAATCCCAAACTCTGCAGCTAACTTTGCCAACACAGCTCTAGATGACAAAGGAAGGAATACTGACAAATAATGACATGTAATTACTGCTTGTCTTCTTTGAGGGGTGTTATCCTGCTGACCTGTTCTTTCCTTCCCAGTATCAAACATTTCTTTTATGACAGCTCTTCTTCTGTAACAGAGTCTGTTAATACCCTATTTCCCATTGGGCTCAAGGGTAAGCAGCCTGGTCTTGCTGCCCTTTTTCACATAAACAGTAATTCGTCACGTAAACAGATTGCACTCATCTACGAGCCCTTGTACAGTGAGGTATTACCTGGAATTGATTCAGGGTGACAGAACTGAACCCTTCCTGTTTAAACAAGACTTAATCCTTAGGTACATGCCACTACTGCCTGTTTGCACTGCTCTGGCAGTATGAAAGGACCTTGAAATGCCAACAAATACTATCTTTAGATCAAAAATTTTAGATCAAAATCACAGCTGTGTGGGCATACTGCAAAGTTACTAGCCAGGTACAAAGTGTGAATGATGGACACATAGGTTGTGTTCCTGTGTCTGCTATCAGACAGCCAGTGAGTGACTAATGAGTGTACATGACCAAATATCAAGAATAAAAGTAACCTAAGAGTCAGTACTCCACTCCTTCGTCAGAGGTTCAGATGGCCAGACTAGATCCTTTCATAGAAAGGGGGAAGTAAAATGCCATACAACAGTAGCAGCTTCAGTCCTTAGAACACCGGCAGAAGTCACTGAGACCATATGAGTTTTCCTGGTGCTTTCCATTATAAACATTTTAAAAAGTCATTTTAGTCTACCATAAATGTTGTGACATAACTGGGATCCAAGGAACTATGGCTCAAAACTCAGTAAGAGAAAGACATCGTTGGACTAGATGATCTTCAAGGTCTTTTCCAACCTTATCAATACTGTGATACTGTGAAAAAAGGAAGCATCACTTGAGAAGACTAGGTATGAAGAAAATTAACTCATTTCCTACCCATGATATGCACTTTATTTAGATGAAGTTAAAAGGGTTAAACACAAACCAAGTATAAGGCAGAAATGTAAAAGTGACTTTAGACAAAATTTTCTCCAAAAAACATCAATTTACCTCTCCTGACTTCTTGGCACCTGGAGGTGAGAGATAGCATTAACCAAAGCAGTATTTTTCCCTCTACCCTGAAATCTTAAGACTGTGGCTGGGTCAGTCAGCTGAGTGATCAACTCAGCATCCCCCCACCATCAAGTGTTTGACAGCATGTTATTTTATCAGTGCTAGAAATCACTCATGCCTTAGTTCATTACAGAAAGTTTCTGAGGGCAGAAGTCTTCTCAGCCAGCAGACAACATGCATAGGAATGTCTAGAGTAATCTTCAAAGACTACTAAAAAGTAAAACAACCAGTTTTCATGTGTTTGACTTGAGCCAAGTTTTTACTGTCACTATCTTTGCAAGCATTCTCTTTTAATGGAGGAAAAAAAGTATAGGGTATTTATTTGTGTGAGACGCAAAAATACACGTAACTATGTACTTAATCTGCATTAAACTATGTATTTTTATGTTCTCCAATAGAAATAGTTTAATAGACTCAAACCTATTGAGGTGAAGTAGAAACAGAAGACAATTTTGTCAGAATTAACAGGGACCCATTTATTTAACCATGTCTCCTTGCTTTTGGGGATGTGTGGTGGTTTGACCCAGGCTGGATGCCAGCGATTCACCCACAGCCACTCTCTCACTTCATTCCCCCCCCCCCCCCCCCCCAATACAAACAGGGGAAGAGAGAGGAAAAGAAAAAAACCTGAAGGGTNTTTTTTCTAACAAGACTAGGGCTTAAAGTGAGAAGTATCATCTTTAAGGCAACCTTCTGCTCACCTCCACCTTTTACAACAGATACCACATTCCCCTTTTCCTCCCAGAGGGACGAGGGGACAGGGGTGGTGGAAAACCAGGCAGTTAGTGTTTCTCTGACGCTGCTCAGGGGAGGAGGCCGTTCCCCTGCATTCCATGGGGTCCCTCCCATGGGAGAAAGTCTTTCATGACCCTCCCCAGGGTGAGTCCAATCCCAGGGGCAACAGCTCTTCCAAACTCTGCTGCCCGTGGGTCATTCCACAGGGTGCAGTTCTTTGAGCACTGGCTGCTCCAGTGTGGTCCCATCCCAAAGCACAGATCCTACCAGGTACAGTTCTGCCACACAGCGTGGACTTTCCTCTCCATGGGCCACAGGTCTCTCCTGGGACTCTGCTCCATTGTGGGCTCCAATGGGCTGCAGCCTCCCTCCAGCATCCACCTACTCCAGCCTGGGCTCCCGTCTCCACGGGCTACAGGTAGATCTTCTACATCTCTGTGTTCTCTCCATCCATGGGCTGCAGAGGGACAGCTGCTTCACCATGGTCATCACCCCAGGCTGCAGGGAGACACCTGGAACACCTCCTGCCCCTCCTTTGGCCGTGGCCTTGGTGCCTGTATTTGCTGTTACAACTTCTCATGGCTCTTCTCCAGCAACCATCTTCTTCTTCCTGTTACTTTTTTTCCTTCCCTTCTTAAATATGTTACACAGAGGCATCTCTATCTCTCCTGATTGGCCTGGTCTTGGCCAGCAGCAGACCCAGCCAGGAGCTGGCTGGCATTACCTCTGCCAACTGTGAGGGAGGCTTCCAGCAACTTCTCAAAGAAAAGCCTCCCCCATAGAGCCCTCCCGCTACCAGGAAAAAAATAGTTACAGAAAACCCAACACAGGATGTTAATCTAACTAAAGATCAAGTAAATTTTGGTTTGGTTCATATTTAAGGATTAGAGAAGAAACAGAAAAGAAAGTAGTTACAAAGACAAATCAACAATTTTTCAGGTGACAATTGAAAGCATAGCAAATTATAGCAAACACAGTCAAGAACAGAAGAGTTTTAAATTAATCCCCAGGCAAGCAGGCAGCAAATGCAGTTAAATAAATATATTTAGATATGATAAACTTAGAATAAGACTAGTAGGGGAAAAAAAGACCTTCAAAACCTCAAAACTACTTCTTGAAGTTTTGAAAACCTCAAAACTTGAACAGGAAAATAATGTTAAGGTAGTAGAAAATGCAAAAACAGATTAAGAAGAGCAATATACATTGCTAACTGCTAATATGAACACATGTTTTTCATTGCAAAAAGGAAAAGTTTGCTCTGTAAGTGGGACTAGTTAGTCAAGATTCAAAATCTTGCTTAAATATACTTATAGTTCATAATGGAAGAAGTAGTTTCTGGTCTTTAGGGAAAAAGTAATTTTCACAAACAGTGGAGATACTGCAGATGAGAGAGAAATCTATAAAGTGTTAAAGTAGAATAGCTATGAACAAGATCTAAATTTCTTGGAAAATTACAATTTTTTCCCAGGGTGATTAAATCTAATTAGTGCTAATCTTTCATTAGAAACCTTTTTTAAAAATAAATTATGGGTAATTAATTATATAACATCCCTTTTTTAAAAAGGACTTTATAGAACAGTAGGGTGCTTTAAATTTGTTTCCTTTTATTTAAAAAATCCAGTTGAAAATAAATGAGTCAGCTTGTTGTACCTTTAAGTACTAACTCAACTGCAGAAGACAGAAATTTTGTCACCCAGGAGAAGTTCTTGAATTCTTGCGCTGCTCTTGATGTGGTTGATCTTGCGTCTAAGTAAATCTCCCAGGATCCATCAGCAAATCATACAGCATGCTCTATTCAGTACCTATCAGTGCTTTATCTTTTAGGGACATCCACTGAGATTCCATTAGTCCTATTTCTAACTTCTAAAATTTGCCTTCAGAGAGTGCTTGAAAATTCCTTTCCTCTATGGGGATCTCAAATCCAGATATAAGACATAAAGGCAAGCTCAAGTACATTTGTGGAAAACCTGGAGGGAGAAGACAGATGTTTTAGACCACCCAGAAAGCAGAAATGCTTCATCCATTTCTTTAACTACACTGAATAAAATGATAAATAACAGTAGAATCACAGAATATGATGAGTTGGAATGGAATCAACACAGATCATTGAGTCCAATTCTTACCCCTGCACAGGGACATCCTCAAGGGACACACCATGTGTCTGAGAGAGTTGTTGAAAGCTTGTTGAACTCTGTCAGACTTGGTGCTGTGTCCCTGAGGAACCTATTCCAGTGTCCAACCACTCTCTGGGTAGAGAGCCTTTTTCTAATATCCAGCTGAAACCTTCCCTTCAGGCCATTCCTTTGTGTCCTGTCACTGGTCACCACAAGAGAGATCAGTGGCTTTCCCTTCTTCTCTCATGAGGAAGTGAGAGAGTGTAACTAGGTCTCCCCTCAGACTCCTCTTCTCCAGGCTGAGGAGTCTAAGTGACCTCATCCGCTCCTCATACAGCTTCTCTTCAAGGCCCTTCACCATCTCCCCTCCTTTGGGTACCACATAATAACTAAATATCTTTCTTATATTGCAGTGCCCAAAACTACACATGATACTCAAGGTGAGGCTGCACCAGTGCAGAGCAGAACAGGACAATCACCTCCCTCACCTGGCTGGCAACACTTCTCCTGATACCCCTCAGGCCATGGTTGGGCCTCCTGACTGCCAGGGCAGTGCTGACTCATATTCAACTTGCCATCAACCAGCATCACCAGGTCACTTTCCATGGTATTGCTTTCCGGCATCTCATCCCCGAGTCTGTAGGAATATCCATGGTTTCTTCATTCCAGGTGCAGAATCCAGCACTTTCCCTTGTTGAACATCCTATGGCTAATGATTGCCCAGTCCTCTGGTTTGTCAAGGTCTCTCTGCAGGGCCTCCCTGCCTTTGAGGGAGTCAACAGCTCCTCTGAGTTTTGTGTCATCTGCAAACTTGCTTAGTGTCCCTTCCAGTCCTGTCTCCAGGTCATTAATGAAGATGTTGAAGAGCACAGCGCCCAAGATGGAGCCCTGTGGAACCCCGCTAGTGACAGGTCACCAGTCTGATGTCACCCCATTCACTGTTACACTCTGTGCTTGACCTGTGAGCCTATTGCTCACTCACCACATGATGTGTCTATCCAGGTGCGTGCTGGACATTTTCTCCAGAAGGATCCCGTGAGAGACAGTATTGAAACCTTTTCTGAAATCAAAAAAGATGACATCAACTGCCTTCCCTTGATCACCTTGGAAATAAGGTTTGATAAGCAGGACTTTCCTTTCTTGCTGCTGTGCTGGTTGCGATATAGCATAGAAAAAAAGCTAGTCTTCTGATTTCACACAGCTTGTGAGAGCATTATTCTTTCATTGTGTGAAAGCAGATGAACAGTATTACTCCTGTAAAGTCTGCTGAGATACTTGTTGAGAATCACACAATGAGACTGATGTTGCAGATTACAAAACAGTACTTCACTGAAAAACATGAGGTATTTCAGGAAGCCAAAGAGAGTGCATTTACGTAAGCAATCACAATTCATGCTTCATGCCAACAGGAGCAGTTAAATATGTATAATGGAAGAAACTTGCTTGCCACTTGTCTAGATACATTAATAAATAAGGATTAATGTGGTCCTAAGAAAGAGTGCTGATCTGTGGGTCTTGACAAGCACAGTTTCTTCCGTAAGTCCTGATAATGGACAGGTGATACAGTTGGCCCTCTTGAACTTCACGCACCCCCATATTGCAGCTTCACATCTTAGCGGCATGATTTTTTAGCGATGAAGGAGGCCCCTTTTCAAAACTGCGCATGTGCAACCTGGCAGGCATGAATATTCAATTAGGCAGCATGAATATGCAAGTCAACCTGCACAGCCGCTGCAGCAGCTTGGCCGTTCATCCTGGCCTGGCCTGGCCGTGGCAGCATGGCCACTTGTCCCATTCCAGCCGCGGCGGCACAGCCGCTCGTCTCATTCTGGCCACCCCCACCCAGGCTCTGCAGCTCCCCCACCCCCCCTGGGGCACGGCCGGGGTTCCGTTGCTTCGCCACCCCCTCCAGCACGGCTGCCGCAGCAACTGATACACAGCAACACAATGCCAAAAACAGCGCCAGGGAGCCATATGAGGGGCTGGGGCAAATTTGCATATTAATGAGCTGCCATTCATCGCGGAAGTAGGGCTTCACAGAACACGATTAAGACCACGGGTCTGCGATATAGGAGACCCGACTGTATAATATTCTTTGCAGTACAGAAAATGTGAATTCTCTGCAATAGAGAAAGTACATACACCTGCAAGGTGTAGGGATAAAAATACACCTTCACTCAGAAATCAATCATGTTATGCTTAGTTAGCTGTTTCCTTGTTAGCAGCACTGGCTGTAGAGCAAACATCTGGTCCAGATACAAGGATCGTTAATAAAACATGGCAATAATTTGGTTTTCAATTTTCCGTAATATCAAAATATAGAACCAAGAGCACAGCTTAGAGTAACCCTTCTGATCTATATTGTCCCTCTGAAAAACAGAGAGGTCAAAAGCTGATGCTGAAATGTTTCTGATAACAGTTTATTGATAGAAATGTGATAGTTAGATATCTAAGGTAAATCCACATCATTCCCTTCAGGATGTCTTGGAGCTAGTCTGGGCCTTTGAGCACATACAACACATATCTACCTCTGTTCACCTGCAACTCAACGCTGAATTGTTCAGTAATTCATTTGAGGGAGCTAGAAAGTAGATATCACAATTTTATTGACTCTAAAACTGAAATAAACAGCTCAGTAACACATCTGAGGCCCCAGAAGGAAAAGTTATTAAAGATAAGCTTACGCTGCAGGAAGTCATGTAAGATTTGTGCTCTTAAGCAATGCAAAACACTGCTTTCTGCCTTTAGAGTAAGTTTCATCACCAACATTTTCAGCATAAATATTTAACACTTGTTAAAATGGCACATTCTCCTCTTCTAGATTTGGGTTTGGGGGGGGTTGTGTTATTTTTTTTTAATAGGAAGAGTATCTCAGAATACATAATAGATCTTCTGTTCATCTCTGTTCTTTATCTTGTAGCTGTCATGGAAAAGCTTAACCCACATATTATTTTACCTAAGAGTTCTTACATGAATTTCCTCTCTGCCCATATGAATAAAACAAAGACTCGGCCACATTTCCAGGAAGAGATGACCTGAAGTTCAACCTTTCTGCACATGGACAACCTGTGCAAAGTGATCCAAAAAATCTCAGAAAAGGTTTTGTCAGAGAAACCAAATACCTCTGAAAATGCTTTTTTTTAGTATGGGCTGAGTATTCTAGACAACTATCTCAAACATAAATTTATACAGCTAAACTTAGGCAAGAAGAAGCCTTGTTCCCAAGATGCAGGAAAGATACTCCACTGATGTGAGACTAAATCAGATGGCACAAGAGTCTAGGCAGCAAAAGGGACAAGTTTCCCAACCATTTTACATCACTAATTTAACTTTTTCTTAAAAGAATTGTCTGTCATGTTAACTGTAATTTTCTCTTTGCAATGAATCTTCAGCCACAACTTATTCTTGGTTAGCAGTTAGGTGGCATCAATCCTGGCAATCTTTTTTTTTGTGATGTAGATATCTAACAAGAGTAAGAACAAAACAACCAGCTCATATCATGTAGACCACTCATGGCAATGACAACTTCAAATTCACTATTCAGGTGGCTGGAAAAGGACTAATGACTTAGATAAGAAAGATGCCTTCTGACATTGGCAATCCTTTTGCCTTCTACTTGCCCCACTTCAATTTTTCTAAGACTTTAATCAGGGAAGGACGTTAAGGAAAGATGGCTTGTACTGCAGTATTAGATACAGTGCTGAAAAAACTTCAGCTTTTAATCACATTTCATTTTTAATAGTCATCTCCCAGATAACTTATTTTTCAGACAGTACCTTAAGTCATTTGAACAACTTTGTGAGCAATTTCCTTTATCCCATTTCTTCAGACATTTGGAGTAATTTCATAGATAGCAGCTCTTTACATTATTTTCTAGCTCATCACTTTTACTATCATTTAGGCTCAAAACTCATTTCTTCAATGTACCATAATTTGTTGTGAGAGCACAGGGGATCAAAGGACAAAATATCTTCATCATCTAATGTGCAGCATGATCTACATGTCAGAAAGAAATAGTAAGGTTATTATTTATGCTTCTTCTCAACTTCTTGCACAATAGTCAGATTGCTACATTCAAATTACAGCACACAGGTTCAAAGGATATTCTGAGTTGGAAAGGAACACAATTCATTTCACACCAAAGACCCTCCATTTAATACCAGGAAAGGAGAAGTCACACACTGTACCTTGTGTTGCAAAGTACCGGACTCTACATTGCACAGAGTAAGAGAAGTCCAGCTCCATTTCACAGGTTCACAGGTTATTGTGAGTTGGAAGGGACACTCAGGATCATCTAGTCCAACTACCACAGGCACCATGCTCCATCCATCCAAGCCTCTCACCATCTAGACCATGTCACTGAGCTCATCGAGTCTTCTCTTAAACACTTCAAGAGATGGCAACTCCACCACCTCCCTGGGCAGTCCATTCCAATGAGAGATCACTCTCTCTGTGAAAAACCTCTTCCTAACATTCAGTCTAAATCTCCTCTGGCGTAGCTTAAGGCTGTGTCCTCTTGTTCTGGTGTCATCAGCCTGAGAGAAGAGATCCACACCCACCTTTATCCCATGATTGTTCCCTGCTCTTTAGATTAATCTGTAACATCATCCAGAACATAGGATTTGGGTCCTACATGTAACATTTCTTTTACAGTGAATCCTCTCTGTATCGCGACCTCTCCATTACGACCTCATGCATTTGCGATGTGAATTTATCGCAGTTTGGCTTCAGCCGTATGCGAGTCCAGCCGGCTGGCACATGTGCAGTGCCTCTGCTCCGCTGAGGGGCGGTGCCGCAGTACCTGTGGGGCNGTCGAGGTGGCGGGGGTCTCCCGAATCAGAGGGGGCTCAGAAACGGTTCCCTTTGCTTCCCCGTGCTCAGCGAGTCCGAGGGGAGAAGCAGAAAAGTGCCCGGACCTGCAGAGTTCTGGGGGTGGGGCAATGGGCGTGGCCTGCATGCATATTAATGACCTGCAGTTCTTTGCGAGGTTGGGCTTTCACGATGGCATTGGCCTGTACCTTTCCTCACGATGGAGGAGGTATAACTGCATTTCTCTTTTTCTTGCTCTGGTTTATTTTTGTTTTACTATTTCGCTTTTTCTCTTTGCTGGAAATCTGATTTACCCAACCAAGACAGATGCTCTTTTCATTTCACTGTCAACCCACGCCCTGAAAGGTGGCTGATGCAAGTCTGCCTTGGTCTTGGGTTGGATGATCAGATACATAACATGCCTGTCACTCTAACTCATGAAGCTTCAAGTTAAAAGTCAGTATATCAACATAAAAAGTTCAATGTTAGCTTTCGTTGTTCTCTCCCTTTTCATATCTATTCATATTTGTGTTGTTTGTTTCCAGAAAAGTGATATCTGAGTATAAGAAAAACAATACTTTTCATCCACTCCAAGTATGTTTTTCTTTTTCAAAAAAAAAGACATTTAATACTACCCATAATACAGCTTAAGAAATTCCTTGTAAAATGTTTTTATATACAAAGGAACACAATTAAGACATGCTGGTTAAATGAAAAATTCTGACTTTTTATTGTATTACGTACATATTTTTACAGATTAAATTTTAAAATGTATATTTAAAAAAACCCACTTAATAAATTACAACTTTAAATTCTCTAACTACTTTTTTTTTTTCCCTGTATCTTTCTTAAAAGATTAAAACAATTGTCAGTGTCAACTGTGCCAAGGTCTGCATGCTGAAACTTCGGGTCCTTACTATCACACAGTGAGTCAGATTAACACATGAGACCATTTAGGAACACTTACGAAAGTAACAGCATCAAAAATAAGGTTTTGGAGGTTTTTCTAAATTACACAGGTAGTATGCATTTATGGGCATTAATGCCAGTAGAAAGTCAATATTGATTTCTCACTAAAACCTGACCATTTTAATATTGACTTTTTTCCATCGCATACGATATCTCCTCTGAAATACCTGTGAGAGTTCTGACAGCAAACCTCCATCTATGATTGTTTGCCTTTCTTACAAACTCCCCTGAGGGATTTTGCCCTCTCACCATACACTTGCAACACCTCCTGTTTCCATTACGTCCAACTACAGCAATATTTCCATTCAAAAGGCATCCTAAATATTCCTTGTGAGCACATAACAGGGTATTATTCACTCATACAACTGCCCAATTTTCCCCATCATTTAAAATTATTGAGTTTGGGGGAATGCTGCAATATGCTAGTGTCAGCTGTGTCTATGTCTCTAGGTGAAACTACCACTACTATGTACTTCTAAGCTGTGGTACCTGTGGCTCTTCCCCAAACCTGGTGCGAGACGTGGCTGTATCTTACTGGCATGCTGGGACCATCCTACTTTCTGCTTCCCCATACCCTTACATTCACCGGGAAATAAGACATATGTATGGGCAGTTCAGAAGGAAGAGACTGACATTCCAGACACTGGAACCATGTCCAGATGACCACACGACAAATAGCGCAGAACACACTGTGCAGTGGACTGTGCTCTCAGTTTCTGTGATTTAGGGGTTTCCTACGACACTTACTCAGTGAAACTTAACATCTTCTAAGGTATTTGCTCTGGAGCTCATCTTCCTTAAAAAAGCCTTGGCTCCATGTAATCGTCCACCACTATAAATACTGCCTAAAAATAAATTCTTTGTCAAGGGCTCAGATGAGTAAGTGACTGATCTTGTGATAACCCTTGTTCTCTCTTATCAACTGCAGTCTGAAATGTTTCTTATCACCACTTGTTTCATCCTGTTCAATATAAAGTTACAAATTCATCCAGAAAATAACTATGCTTTTCTATGCGTCTGCATATCTTTAGCACACTTCTGGGCTCTTCAAGATAGCAATAATAATAAGCACTAAACAGTAGCCTCCGGCCCTAGAATAGCCTGCAAATGTTAATGCTTAATTAACGTCAGTGTGCAACATACCCTTGAATTACAATTCACAAGGTAAAGTTGAAATAGAAAGAAACCAAAAGGCTAGGTAAACAGAAAGCAGTGGATAGAGTCCTCTTGAAGGACAGAGATTTTGTTCTTCTTCAAAGTCCAAAGTCCATATTATCTACAGGCTTTTTTTCCATAAATTAAGTTCATTATTGTATAATATTAATTTAAAACTAACTCCATTTAGCTACTTCACAAGAAAAGGATCAGTATGATTCTATCCAGCTTTACATGCATGGATGTCGGGTATAGCAGTATTTCAAAGTCTACTTCTAACAGAGAAAGAAAAGCCACCAGAATTTTGGCTAGCTGAACACAAGTTGAGCACAATGCAGAAGCTCACTTAAGTGAGGCAGTACTGAACATTGTCACCCTGGCACTTACTGAAGCACAGGGTGTTCTCATTTCCATATCAATGAGGCACATGTTTCTCCAAGACAAAGCTGTTTCACACCGCTGCAGCTATTTGAACTTTGGAAATAAATGGAAAGGTTTCTGTGTTATTGTTACAAAACAATGAAACTCATATCCTTTGTGCACAGGATACAGTTAATGAACACTGCCCTTTATAGGACTGTGTTAGTGATTGTGGGCAGAAGGAATGCATTGTACCAGAGCTGTGTTCTGCAGGAAAGAAAAGCATCACTTTAAATTTAGAACACTGGGTTGCTGAAGTAACGGTGATGCCTTTTAGATTTAGAAAATTATATTCACTGCAACTTCATTAGCTTTCTTAATGATGCTATAGCAAAACCTGGGAATAGACAATAAATGAAATTCAGGTGATTTTACCAAGGTCACACAGAAACCCATGCACCAAGTGTCTGCTCGTGTTTTAACAAGACCAAGTTTCTTATTTGCCCCATAGCTAAAGAAATATTTTTGAGATATCTCACAAATCAATAATAAAATAGAAAAGCAAATACAAAACCAAAATACAAAATCAAAAATACAAACCAAAACCTTCAACAAAGCTGTAGCAAAGGACCAGAAGCTCTGTCACATCACATTACAACCCAGGGCACCATCGTGTCCAAAAGACTGGGAAAGAGCCACCTCTTCCCTGCAAGGAAAGCAAGTGAATGTTTCAATGGTGGGAAACAAAGACCATTTAAAATCATTACTTTTAGTTGAGAGGAAACTAACCATTTTTAAACTTTAAGCTTCACAGGCATGTAAAGAACTCATTGTTGTACATAAATATGACTCCTCAATCAAAACACCTGAAATCCCTGCCACAACAATTTTATTTAGATTGGAAAGAAACCATGTAGGCTACTACTCAATTAATAATTCCTTTTTCTCTGCTCCCTGGGTTTTCCTTACAAAGTCCTTTTCACAAATAGTACAGGGAAGAAAAAAAAGAAGGCAATGAAAAATCCCTTATTCAGAAAAGAAGTATCAGAAAATACATTCAAAGATTACTTGTCAGCTTGGCACAAGTTGAATTTTATTTCATCACACAGCAGCAAATGAGGAGAACAATTTTTGCTCCCAAGCTCTTTGAAGAGTAGAAGCTTTTAGATGCTTTTAAGAAAACAGAAATAGAAACGGTGCCTGGTATCTTTTTGTTCTGCAGCAGCAGCGGAACGGCGGGCTGCTAAGCACACAAAATCACAGAAGGGCTGCAGCTGCAAGGAACCTCTCAAAATCATGTAGCCCAGACCCCGCTTAAAAGCAGGTCAGCTACAGCAAGTTGCCCAGGGCTGTGTCCAGTCAGGTTTTAAATATCATCAAACAACTCTCAGGGCAATCTATTCCAGTGTTTGATGACCCTCACAGCAAAATGGGCTTTGTTATGTTCAGACAGAGTTTTCTGTATTTCCATTTGTGCCCTCTGATTTGTCCTGTCACTGGGCACCACTGAGAAAAGCCTGGCTTCAACTTCTTTGCACAGTCCCATCAGGAATTTCTGCACATGGGTAAGACACCACAGAACTTTCTCTTCTCCAGGAGGAACAATCCCAGCTCCCTCAGCTTCTCCTCGCTGTCAGATACTCCAAGTCTGCAATCGTTATCATGGCCTTTCGCTGTACTTCCTTCAGTGTATCTGCACCTCTCCCATACTGTGAAGCCCAGAACCAGACACAGCTCCCACATGCTATTTACCAGTGCTAAGCTGAAGGGACGGATCATGTCTCTCAACCTGCTGGCAACACTCCTCCTAAAGCAGTCCACAATTCCATGAGCCACTTTTGCCACACAGGCTCACTGCTAGTTCCTGATCAGCTTGGTGTGTACCAGGACCTCTAAGACTTCTTCTGCAGACCTGCTTTCCAGCTGGGTAGTTCCCAGCCTGTGCTTATTACCCCATTGAGTTATGCCTCCCCAAGGGCAGGACTTCACATGTCCCCATTGTTGAATTTCATGAGACTCTGAGCAGCCCATATTTCTGTACTGCTGAGCTCCCTCTGAACGGCATCACAATCACCTGGTATATCAGGCATTCACCAACCAGTGAGGGCGTATTCTGTGTCAGCATCAAGATTATTAATGAAAGATGTTAAACAAGATTGGACTCAGTATCAACGCTCTCAGGAGGAATTAAATGCTGGAAAGTAGCTCCCCAGATCCACCTTCTTATCATTCTCTTGAAATAGCCTCAGAAATGTCCCCAATGACCTTTCAAAGGTGATCAAGACTGGCCTTGCAGTGGCCAGCTGCAATCCCTCAACAGTCATGGGCACATCCCACCAGGTCATTGAATTTCCATATGTCCAGTTTGTTTAAATGTTCCCCAACATAATCCTCTTCCACCAAAGTAAATGTCTTGTTCCAGGCTTTCCCACTGGTCACAGAAGACTGAGTCGCTGAAAGTCAATTTTACCAGCAAAGATCAAGGCAAAGAAGAGAAGGAGAGCAGGACCTCAGAGAAATATAATAAAATCTGTTCACTGTCAAAATTAAGTGTTTTGTTCTCATTCCAGAAGGGAAGTCAGATGTCAACAAGTCTTCAGTGTCCAATCTTGCCCAAGTGTGAATACAATGAATTATCAGAATACTTCCATATATTCTAATTTGTTAAGGACTCATCATTATTAGCAGTTAGTGATCACAATTACTTGTGTATTTTAAAACTCAAATAAGATATATCCACCTCAGACAAGGGCTGAAAATGCAAGTGGTGAGGATAAAAAGGCAGGCAGGCAAGCAGGCAGGAAGGAAAAATGTCCTGTATGTCTCAATACTTGCTACAGGACAGAAGCAAATATTGCAACCCATGGTGTTTTAAAACCCACACTTAAATTCATCTGAAAATTCTGGCCATAACACTCATGAGATTCTCTACCCAGAGGCAATCCCTGAAATACTATTCCTTATAACTCAAAGTAGACCTAGCCTCTGGAAGGCAGAAATCTCTTAGCTCCTTAGAAGCTGCTGCTTCTGCTTTCCTACTTGAGGACTCCTGTTTAAGAGGAAAGCACAACACGCATAACTGAATAGAAGACTGCTGAGTCTCATTCATAACTCAGTGAACTGCCAGAATAACACACAGCAGCTGAAATGCATGTGGACAATAGTCCACAAAAAGCCTATCAAGTCTATTTTCATTCCATAAGATATTATCAGGATATCACCTTGAAACCAATTTAGATGCATGTAATATACTACTACAAATAAGGCTTATGACATCAGAAGATACTGTACAGAGGTTATCAGGCTGAGAGTAATCGGTTAGGTGCCAAAGGGATCATCAGTACCCCACCCCTCAGAGTCTTGGTCAAGGGTCCAGTCCGAAATTCAAAACCTGAGCCAGAAAACGTAAAGACCTAGAGCTAACAAAGAAGTGGACTTTGGGAGAGCCTCATCCTCAGCATGCTGCCTTGAATTCTGAACAAGGAGTGCAGGCTTCCAGGAGCCTGTACTGCACAAGCAATGAATTTGACCAAAATCAGACACAGAGCAGTGAGTCACAGGAAATCAGACCAAACCTGCGAAGAGCCAACCCACAAAGGAATTTTAATCCAGTCTCTTACCTCTCTCTCAGTCCTTTTTGACCACTGGATATCTGAAATGGAGTCATACAACCTCCCAAGGACAGGAGCTCTCAAAAGGTATGTTATAAAAATCGTGGGGTTTTTAGCCTTTCAAATGCCAAGGTCCCTCTGAATCTGTGCTGAAAGAGCATTACAGACATAGGAAGTATTCAGATACAATGCAGACACACACAGATACTAAGAAGTGGGGACACATTAAAATGACATTTTCAGCAATTGCTGAAAATATTATAAGGTCATAACTCAGGACCTGGATTCCCCCATTATATGAAATTCCCTGTTTCAACATTTACGTCTACTTCCAAAATATCTGGCTGTACTTCTTTAAAGTTGCGTATTTTTTATACCTGGAAGGAATTAAACATTTGCCTTCAGGAGAAACTCTATCACTTCCAACTTAGAACATTCTACAGCTGAGGAAGAAAACTGGCTGCTTTGCCATAAAACAAATATCCTCTGAGTCACAGATTTCACAGCAGCCCGAGAGAGGAAGACCCAAATCCCCTTGGAATATAATGAGATTGAATGCATGGATCCTAAAGTACAATGGATGCCTGCATCCCATTGAAATGCAATGAGATTTGAGTACCAAAATCCCATAACCTGATTGGAAGTCTACCCTCAGTGTTTCACACGAGCAGGGGGCAGGTGGGACTTGGAAAACATGTCACATTATGCCTGCATTTAATTCAACGACATTTTACCAGAGTTCTCACCAACAGGATTATTTTGAAGGGGTTACTTTTTAAAACAGAACGTGGCATGGCTNCAGTTCTCACCAACAGGGTTATTTTGAAGGGGTTACTTTTTAAAACAGAACGTGGCTGAACCACTAGTGTTACACAATTAGCAGTTTCTGCATTCTTTTTCCCAGCAGAGAAAGTGCTGGGAAGTTCACAGAGGTTGCACAAAATTCTTTTACGTTAATAGGCTTTTCTGATTCTGCAAGCCTTTGCCCCAAAACAAGGTTAAATTAAGCTAGTGAACCAGGTGGTATTAGCAAAAATCATGTCATTGGCAGAACGGATTACAATGTCCAGACAGATTTTGATCAGACCTGTAATATATATATACACCCCGATCCTCTGGAAAACGAAGTAACTAGTGAATTAAGGCAGAATATGGATGACATCTGGTACCAATATGTGCAGGGAAAAAAAAAAACAACCCAGCAAATACTTTCCACCGTTTTACACGTTTAGCAAATACTTAACGTAGTACAGTTTTGTCGAACTTTCGCCCGAGCGAAGGTGAATTGCGGGGTGTTGCCACAGGGTGGCTCAGCCGGCCTGCAGTGGCTGGGACAGACCGCTCTGCTCGCAAGAGAACCAGCACAAAGAGAAAACCCAGGAGGGCACAGACCCAATTTTAGTTCACCTCAGCCCTGCGGAGTTTCGCTCGCACTGGTGAAGCAGCGGTCATTCCTGATAATTTTGCAGGTGAAGGGAGCCTTGTGATGTGAAGGCACCGAGTCCACATTCAGCAGCAGCCAAGAACCCTACAGACTTCTTTGGAATTTCCAAATGATGAAAGAAATGCAAGCTTACACCTTGTTCCGATACCTGCTAATGGTGACAAAATACACCTCACTCTCTTCAAAGGATTCGGGATAGGATTCTTGTTCAGTCAGCAGCATCATAATGGAAACTGACCTCTCCATCACCGGGGAGGCAGTCAGAAATTCTGTGTTAATTCACTTTAGTACAGTGGTGAGTGTCCCCACCTGGCGTGTGGGAGACCCGGGTTCAATTCCCGCCAGGGAGACAGTGTTAAGAGTTGGACTCGATGATCCTTGTGGGTCCCTTCCAACTCAGAATATTCTGTGATTCTGTGACCAGAATCTGTACAACAGTCATGTCACAAACTGTTAGGACAGCAGCCCAGCAAACTGAAAAACATGCATTCACAACTATCAAATGCTTCAAGATGCGAGACAATCTCACGTGTTTTTAAAAAAGTAGCTTGTGTAGGTAGGAAACTTTATAAATAACTACTTACAGTTAAAAAAATTCAAACATAGAATATACAACGACATTATTGTAGTGGTCAGACGTGATCAACTACTGCAGAAAAAAAGTGTTCTGAACAACTGGAAATTAGAATTCTTTCTCACATTCTTTTTTTCTTTCCTGCTGCTGTATGTTAAAGAACACTTTCACCTTGAGGGAAAGTTTTATTCCACTGGTGGTGAATACGAGGTACCCACCAAATCTGAAGGAATTGCTTGAAAGAATCACAGAATATTCTGAGTTGGAAGGGACCCACAAGGATCATCAAGTCCAACTCTTAACACTGTGTCCCTGGTGGGAATTGAACCCGGGTCTCCCACACGACTTGTGGGGGCACTTACCACTGCACTAAAGTGTATTTTAGCATCCATAAGAACCGGTGTTTCAAAATTAATTCCAGACAATCCAACATACTGCTGAAACAAAATGGCACAGGAAAAAGACGGAAAAAGACGGAAAAAAGGAAAAGAAAAAGAAAGAAAGAAAAGAACTTCCTAATACCCCAAGAATATAAATCCAGCAGAAGAATTACACTGCGATGGAGCCGTCTGAAGGTGGGGGGTAAATTTGAGTATTAATGAGCTGCCAATCGATGCAGAAGTAGGGCTTCAAAGAACCCGACGAAGACCATGGATCCGCGATAGAGGAGACCCGACTGCACTGCTCGAACCACGAAATGCCCACGGACCCAAATATCCAAATACCCAAAGAGGAGGAAAAGGCAACACTGAACAACCCCAGCTGTGTGGTAACCAACCTCCAGATCAAAACTCAACTGTTGTCATTTTCTCCGAAGTATCAGGTACCGTGGTTTTACGTCACATGCAAAGAACGCAAAACACAGAAAGAAAAATGTACTTTTTAGCGCAAATTGCCGTGTTTATTTTCCCCAGTTCCACAGGGCTGCTCACAAACCCCAGGTCGCCGTGGGATATCGACACGCTGCTGCACTCCCAGCAGCATTTAGGGAGAGTGATTCCCTGCCCTGTCCGCACCCACCCCTGGTCCCGCATGCCCCGGGAAATGCCCTGATCGTTTTCATCTGTAAGATCCCACACGGCGCTGCACTGCTACACCCGTTATACAGCGGGAACTTATGGCAGCCCTACGCGAGCCCACAGCCCGAGCTGGGAGCTGCTGGGAGCTGCTGGGAGCTGCCGAGAGCCGCCCGCTCTCCCGGCAGCCGAGACAGCCCAGCCCCGTCCCG